>CAIIXF020000006.1:5072988-5322988 GCA_903813345.2 Owenia fusiformis
ACTGCTCTACGTAATTCACACTGCACTGACCTACACTCTTCTCTATAGGAATCTCTATGGAGGAGGAACAACTCAGGAATGTCAATCGATACTCTGAGATAAGACCTGAGATACTCCCAGTAAACACACACCAATGTCCCTCAGAGTCTTCTCACCTCGAAGGAATCCAGGAGTTTTGGTTCCGGAAGTGTAACCTCGGCTCAAGGAGTTATTTTGTCTCTATAAAACTGTCTCGTGGAAGGGGTCCAGGCTCCGGGAGTATTTTCTGCTCAGGGAGTCACCACTTCACAGGAGAAACCTCTTCTTTTGTACGAGACCCTTAGCTATTGGAGTACCTTCCACTCCATGAGTTGTCTCGTCTCAGGAGAAACCTCTGCTCCTGAACGCAACCCTGGCTATTTGGAGTACCTTCCGCACCGGGAGTCTTCTCGTCTCTATAGTAACCTCGTCACCACAGTAATCTCTTCTCAACCTCTACTAACACAGTCTCTTGGAAGGAGTCCAGGCTCTGGAGTAACTTCTGCTCAAGGAGTCACCACTTCACAAGAGAGACCACTACAACTTCTACAGAGAAATAACAACTCTGGAATGTCAATCAAATGGTGAGATTAGACCAGAGCTGCCACTTCTCGATCGTGGAGTACCTCAGTTCCTTGAGTGTAACCTTGGCTCCAATGAGAGTAAACCTTGCAACCCAGGGATACTTTGGTTCCGGTAGTGTAACCTCAGTACCTAGCTTCTGGAGGAGTCAAATCACCTCGGAGGATGCGTCAAGTTCAGCAACTTGTATCAATTTTGGATCATCAATAACCCGGAGGAGGAGGAGCAACTCACGAATATCGATCAATAAACTGAGATTAGACGGAGCTGTATCCTCAACCCTCGGAGCAGATTCCACTCTAGAATCGATGGAGGGGTGCGTGCTTTGAGCCAACAATCCTCAGAGCAGATATGGCTCTCGAATATCAATCAAACTGAGATTAGACAAGAGCAATATCTCTCGGAGTTAACTATCCTCGGGCAGATGGGATCTTAACTAGATGGAGGAGTAATCACTCGGAGCTGGCAATCCTCGGAGCAGATACAACTCTCGAATATCAATCACAACTGAGATTAGACAGAGCTGTAACTACTCGGACCAATATTACTCGGAGGAGATATAACACTTAAATAATTGGAGGAGTAATCACTCGGAGCAGTGAGTCCTCGGAGCAGATATGGCTCTCGAATATCAATCAAACTGAGATTAGACAAGAGCCTTAATTACTCGGAGGAGGAATTACTTCTTAAAATGACGTCACTTCCGTAAAATAAAGATGGCCGACCGCTGGGAATTCTGGGAAGAAGAAATCAAAATGGCGGACAGCAATATGGCGTCAAACTCAATAATCAAATTGCCAACTCACCCAAAACTGGCTGTTATCTTCTTGTATCTCGCACAGTCACAACGGACGCAAAACTGCAGCAAATAATGTCAGCAAATAATCCAAATATCATGTAATATAGTTCGCAATTCACATCAAACACGCTACCACATAAAATGATACAAACTGACGAGGTGTTTGCTCTGCAAAGTCTTGGTTTACTCTGATTTACAGGTCACTTTCTCACACTCTAATCCCAGTCATCTCAGGTTGCATCATGGGAAAATACAACTTAAGTTGGCGGTAAATTCAAATGAACCATCTGATTGGCTGAGCTCTGTTGCTGGATGCTTAATTATGCTAATTTATTCCAACCCAGCCTGCTGATCAAGTAAACATCAAAGTGCCTACGTGAGATTCTGCATGTACACACTTTGCTAAAGAAAATTCCAAATTACAGGGATGGAACATTGAATAAACATGAAATAACATAAAATCCTAAAAAATAAACGTATCACAAGCCCTAGTACTACTCAGGGGGAATTAAAAATTCCCACAATTTTTTCAAAAAAAGTTTACTTCAATAACCTCTTTTCAACAATTATTCAATAAAAATCCATCGTTCGTACGGTGCCTGTTACGAGACCCGTAATAGCTCGTAATTTTCGAGCCTTGTACTTGCCTGTGCGATGCCCGTAACAAGGCCCGTAATGGCTCGTCATCACTTTTGGAGAAGTGTACTTGCCATTACGGGGCTCGTAACGAGGCTCGTAATTGCTCGTTTATTTTGATGAACACTTTTTGATCGATGAAATAAAATACAACATACTTGAGAAATGACATCGCAATTATATCTAATTATGAATTAATATGTCTTCAATAATTTCAAAATATTCGCATGTCTGTATCAACATGATAAACAGTATAAAAGCTAGGAAACAAAATAAACAGGAGGTTTACCAATACACAGGCTAATTACATCAGGCCCCGTACGAGCTCGTACGAGCCTCGAGAATTACGAGTCATTACACTCTCCGATGTATACCGTTCCGTATTAGTGAAATTGTTGACATTAATACGGAATAAATCATACCATTTCATGAAAAATGGTGACCTTGTCCTACGGAAATTTAGATTATGCTTCACAGCAAGTTCGCATGGCGATACTGTATAGCACATGCTCTGGGGAATTGATTTTACTTTCTATAGACACCAAACACATCTCTGTCCATAGAATAATAAAAAAGCCTTGGGGCCCCCACCTCCTTTGTTTACATTAAGAAAAACGTGAAAAAATGACAAAAGTTGTCATAACTTTTTAAATCTTAAAATTTTGAAACCGATTTCACTTGCCAGGGACAGATAATTTAGTCGTTGACAAACCGAACATGTCAGTTTGGTTCGTAATATCTCCAAATAAATGATTTCAACATTTTAAAAACTCGATGCTAGTCCACGTGTTAATACGGAATGGGTAAACGGTTTCCAAGTGTTAATACGAATAGGTGTTAAATCGTATACATTCTCGGGGAAATCATAATTTCCATAAAACTTGCAATGATAATTGTTCTGATAGCTTATTGATGGACATTGGACAGTATCTTATTGCATGCAAATGGCACATTAATCGACGGCGTCAACACGTGCGTCAATCACAAGGATTGAATGTACATAATTAGTGTTTTCTTCTTTTTTCTTAAGTATTAAAAAATAATTTGTACATCGACCATGTCGACGGCGTCAACGTGATAGCTTTACGCCCATTAATAGTAAAGATAGGTTGTTGTACCTTTTCTTATTGCATCTAATAGGTAGTACTTTATCGACGGCTTCAACGACCGTCAACACCAGGTATTGGTTGTTCATAAACATTTTCATTACTTTTTATTATAGTATGTAACAAATAATTTCATCCCTTTATGTAACATTCATGTGAGGACGCCAACTGTTTGGCTTGAAACACAATAAAATCTTGAATCTTGTATCACATGCCCGGGATTACATGTAACCAAACCAACTCTTGTGGATATAAAAAACATGATAATAAAAGCACCAACAAACATCTGAGTGTTTTGTTTACCGAGTTTGACCCAGTTCACCATGCATTAATCCTGTTAATTAGCTGTACTAAGTTTATAATCCCAAATTAATCATGCACTCCTTATTAATGACCTCAATTAATTACCATGAAGTGTTAACTATCCCGCACCGCTACGCCAAAAGAACTGCGCGTACACAGATGAAGTATGTTACTTTACGTTTATTTTCAATTCTTATAAGGATACCAAATCATGAAGGTTAGTCAGGCAAACCTTTTTTCGTAGCGGTTGTCATACTTTCATCAAAAACCTGAAGCCGCTTTTCAAGATGCCTCGACCTCGTAAGAAGAAGAAATTGCGATTGACATTGGGGAAAAGGAGGAGGAAACGGTCTTCTACAGTTAAAACTGATGGCTCGAGTGACACGGATAGCGATGCAGAGGCAAGTGTATTCCACAATTCAGATACAGACACTGCATCTGAAATTTCTAGGTACGTACATTGGTTAATTTACTCACCATTTGATGATCGTTGCAACTTGCAAGAGCTCTGTTTTTTGTCCAAAACACTCCCTTTATGATGTTGACCATTTATATAATCATGTCTTGGATCCAAGCTAATAAAGCCACGTGTTTGTTTTGTATTTAAGAATTGCTATAGTCATGGGATGGTCTCGCGTGGGGTATTTCTTGGGGTGCACAAGAATACCCCACGAAAGTCCCGGTAGGTGTCATATTATTTGGTACTTTGTGAACGTGTTGAGTTGTTTTCTTACCAGCCGATTCCCCCAACACGTTCCCATAACACCAGTGGATGATTGAAGTGTTAAAAATGGACAGCTAGCCGCATTGTCTTTGTAACAGGATCTTAAGAGGTTCTGGACAAATCATTTGATTCTGGACTTGTCATATTTTTTTTTCAACGAAATCACATCCAAGGGTTGAATTTTTATTAGCTTTTTAGAGAGTGAGTCCTGCCTAGTATTAATTTCAATAAAAAAAGTTAAAATAGAACCCTATTTAAGAGTCAATCTAATACTTACATTACATTGATAAATTAAGGCAAATCCTGAAATATTTTTAAAGTGCGTTTTTTAATGAAATATTATCCAGCAAGTATTTAAATGAAACGGTCTTATTTAAATACAAATCATAACATGATATTTTTCATGAAACATTTTTCAATGAAATTCAATTGAAGGGTCAAGATAAAACGAGCTAATTTAGGTGAAAACCCTTACATGATGATGTGTTTTCATAACTTCTTTCATAAAATTCCATCAAGGGGTGAATAGGTCAGCAGCTGAGCAAATTTTAAAAAATAAGTTTGTCCCCTAAGTTTCTCACTGTATTCATGTAGAGCAAGGTCTTGGGCTTATTTTGAGCTTGGGTTCTCTGTCCTAGCCCCGGCAACGAATGTGAAAATTGGTCCTATAGGTGGCGCCCCCTACAATTTGCCCCCAAATTTAAAACTATTTATTATTTTTATAACTGAAACATTAAGACATCTCAAATAGCTTAAATTGATCAATGGTACATTAAATTATGCATTAAAATTTTTTTCAATGTGTGAAAATCATAATTTATGGAGAAATAGTTGATTGACCCCTTAAAACGACCCCTATTTTAAAGGGGGTGCTTAAGTTAACTTCCGTAACTTTTGTGTTATTCAGGATTTTGGCTTAAAAATATTCCTGAATATGTACAATTATGCTGTTGAGAGACTGCAGTAACCCTATTTTCATAGCTTTATCACTTTTTGAGAAAAAAAATAAAACGTATTTCCATATGATTTGGTTTCGTATTATTTTCAGATAAACCATCATCTATACTTTTTAATTTACTTTCCACACCTTATACCCGTGCATAGTATTGATAGTTTTCTTTCATTTTAGACCAATATAGATGACTGTAGTTCATATTATAGTTCATAATAATAAATAATAAAATAAAATTTAAGCAGAAATAATTGATTTACCCCTAAAAATACCCCCTATTTTAAAGGGTGTTTGTGGGAGACAAAGGAAATATGTTTGAAATTCACATGCATTGAAAGCTTATGATATTTGAATGTTTTAATATGCTGGTATTCATAATGGTGAGTTTAATATTAATAGCAAATGTAAACCATCCAACATTTCTGAATAAAAGCAAAATTATAATCGATTTTACATCATGAGACAACCCCAAACCTGATATATCTCCTAGCGATCATTATAGTCCATGTTTTCACCAAGATCCACAATCCAATAACTGAGTTTTAAATACTCTAGCATGCATTCCAAGAGGATGAACCAATGTATGGGCTTACATAATTAAAGATTCAATCTCTCCCTGCAGGTTTCTTACTAACATGTAAAGTAATTAAAACAATTACTCCTTAACATATATTGTTTTTGGATCGTGCTGTTACAATGACTGAATTGTGCTGGTGGCACAATCACGTCAACACAATCAAGAGGTACATTTATTTCTCTTTGTTTGCTTCATCAAGTGATCTGAATTGGTTCATGAATAATAATGTACGGACATACAGGGTATTTCATATTTTTGCACCCCCCTATAAACTCATACATCTAGCATTGCTACCCTATCATTTTATATATCATATCTAAAGTTACATAGGATTGCAAATTTTCACAATCCAGGTGTATCTCTGAAAAATGATACATTGTATCAAAGATTGCGGGTACGGGGTCATTTAGAGGGCAATTCCAGATGGTTTTTGGACTCAGGCCGGTGATCTGTGCACTTTTTCTCATATCCATTTTTAATGAAAGAGGTCGCACCAGGGTCCCTGGCCTCTCCATAAGCCACTGCAAGAATCCTATCTATACATATACGCATAACTGTCACACTCATGTGCACTGAACTCTGCCATGATGACAACTGCTAGAAATTTGAAATACAGAAACTCAATTTACCCATAAAATTGCCCTCAAACTGACCAGAAATACCCCTCGAAATGACCCGTACCCACATTCTTTGATATGGCATTTCTTTTTCCAGGGATACCACTGGATTCTGACTTTGCAATCCTATGTAACTTTCCATAAGGAGCAAAATGATATTTAACATGACATGTATGAGTTTATGGGGGATGTATACATATGAAACGCCCTTGGGGACTGCTTAGAATGCTTGGGGTCTGGTTGTGCTTTAATAACCCCTAGTGATTCCTTAGTAGCCCTTCTGGGGCTACAGTACTTAGAATGCTTGGTGTAGTTTTATTAATCCTGATTGGTTCCTTAATAGCTTTAGTTGTCCTTAGTGATAAGATTACATGCCCTGGTTGTGCTTTAATAACCCTTATTGGTTTATCGTTAATAACCTAGTATATCCTGTTTGTGCTTTAAACATATGGTTCCTAATAGACCTTTGTAATTCCTCTATATGCTTGGTTGTGCTTTGATTACCCCCATTGGTTCATTAAATAGCCTTAGCAATTACCTACATGTAGTATGCCCTGGTTGTGGTTTAATACCCCAAATTGGTTCCTTGGTAGCCTGGTTGTGCTTTAAAAATATGTTTCCTAAAAGACCTTTGTGATGCTTGGTTGTGCTTTTATAACTCCTATTGGTTCATGAAATAACCTTAGCAATAACCGAGTATGGCTGGTTGTGGTTTAATATCCCAAATTGGTTCCTTTTATAGTGATAACCTAGTATGCCCTGATTGAACTTTGATACCCAAAATTGGTTCCTTAATAACACTAAGTGATTCCTTAGTTTGCTTAATGATGCTTTAATAATCCCTATTGGTTTCTAAATAGTACTCCCTAATATGCCTTGCTGGTGCTTTGATAGCCACAATTGGTACTTTAATATCCATAAGTGATTCCCAAAGATGCCCTTGTTGTGCTTTTGTCACCCACATTGGTTCCTTGTAGCCTCTAGCGATTCCCTAGTATACCCAGGAAGTGGTTAAATTCATAGCTCTTGGAGACCCCTAGTATGCCTTGTGGTGCAGCAGTATTCCTTCATGGTTTCCTAGATACCCTAAATGGCTCGATGGGCTTTCTCTTGAAAGCTCATGATGGTTCCAAGTAGGTCATCATGGTGTTCTGTTAGCCCCTGGCCTACAAGGCATATTAGAAAGCACTAATGGGTATTTAGAGACTTATTAAAGCTCTCTGGGTATAGTAAGGAATTGATAAGGGATATAATGAAACAAATTTGGGGTATTATGGCACAACCAGTGCATATTATGATAGTACTAAGGCTATAAAAGAACCAAAGAACCAAAAAGGATATTAAAGCACCTCTTTCAGTCTTTAGCTTACTAGGGGTTCAGTTAAGACTATTGAAAAACCAATAAGAGATATGGTATGTGTAATATTTTTGTATTGTGTTGACCTTAAATTGACTGGGTTGTGCTGGCACAATTACTGCAACACAACCAGTAATTACCTTTCTTTGTATATGGAGAAATATTAATGCATGCACACTTTAACAAATGTACAGGGTGTCAAATAAGTCCTGCCCCCCCCCTCTACAGCCAAGACGAAGTTGTATGGTACCAAGTGTAATATATCATTGGAAAGGTCTTCCAAAGTTTCGTTGATTGGCATATATCTGACAAATGTCAATCAATCTCACAAATTTTTACAGTACAGGGTGTCCCGAAAGTATGGCCCCCCCCCCCCCCTAGGCAGACATGTTCCAATGTCCTCATAGTATGTGTCATATATCATTTTAAAGCTTATCCAAAGTTACATTGATTTGCCAAGTATCATGGTTTAACTCCCAAATGGGAAAAAGTTACAGTCATTTTAAAAGTTAGTGTTTTGTCAAAATAAAGTTCAATTTTACACCACATCACTAGTCAATGAGTCCCCCCTTGGCCATGCTCACAGCAGCAATTATTTTCAGATATGACCTTAAAAGCCCTTCAAATAGGGGTGTGGACTTTTATAACCCTCTTAAAACCTGTTAAGGAACTTTAGAAGAGTTTCTTTAGAGTTTCTACCCTCACCGTTCTCTTTTTCCAACTCAATATCCATCCAACCCGAGAATAATTGCTGCTGTAAAAATGGCCCGGGAGGACACATTGATTATTGATTTGGTGTAAAATTGAACTTAATTTTGACCAAACACTAAATTTTGAAATGCCTGTAATTTTTTCACATTTGAGAGTTGAACCATGATACTTGGCGAATCAATGTAACTTTGGATAAGCTTTAAAATGATATATGACACATACTATGACGACACTGGTATATGTCTGCCTGGGGGGGGGGCATACTTTCGGGATACCCTGTATATCAATTGAGGTGACCATAGGCCTAGAAACATGGCAATTTTGTGTATTTGGCAGGATTTTAAGAATCTGGTGTAAGAAAAGTCAAATGACCTAAAGATGACTACATATGTATATATGGCAATGAATTCAACCAATTTCTGGATAGGGTTAGATGTGTACAAAATAGAGGTGCATTGTTTCAAGTTGAATGCGAAAAAGATTAAGTTTTTGACATATTTCTGAGGTCATATCCTTCTCATTTTGACGCAATGAAAGCTGCTAAAGGAGGGTACAGTAACTAAAAAAGACATCATGAAAATATAGGTGAATTTCATCAGTTGTTGAGTTAACATAACTTTGGATGATCTTTCCAATGGTATATCACACTAGGTACCATCTATTAAGGTTTTAGCTGTAGCAGGGGGGGCAGGACTTATTTGACACCCTGTATATATTATTTCTCATCTTCCTGACCAATTGATACGAAGATACAGCATACGAAGAAAAATACTTACTGCTGGTTGTGTAATGATGATTCTTCGAAAAAACATTCATACAATATCATAGTGACATCAGATTAATCAGTTCTTGAATTACTTACAACACTTTCTAAAAGCTTGATTAGATGGTTATTACAGTTACAACTATCCTTGCACTTACAAAACATGCAACAATTAATTTTGTTCAGTTTACTTAATCTGTATTGTACCACACTTAATTAGATGGAAGTAGAAATAATTCTGATTTGCCCGTTAAAAATTCAGTCAAAGTGATATCATATTTGAAATCTACATGTAAAATTACATCTAGAAATGTGTTTTTGCAACTTTGAAAATTCAATTTTCTTTGACAATGCGATTTCTAGGTCGAAGAGATTTCCCATAGACCCCATGTTAATAAAATCACAAGAAGTGAAATATCTTTGCTTGAATTGGACAGATAATATTTTCTTTTACTGGGCATATTTTCTAATTTGTACAGTGTATAAGTATCAGATACATAAGGGTAATATGAAAATTGAAACACTAAAGCTGATGAATATTCAAGTTTAGGGGAACTTTCTAATACCCTGCCATGTTATCGGCCTCGAATTAGCATCTTGGCGGTGAAACTGGTAACTGCCTATTCGCATCTGGTTTATTAAATTATTAAATCAGATGTACAGAATATCCTTTGTGGCAAGATCATTTTCAAGAACGAAGCCATATTCCAATGGGTCAAGCTGAGTATTTGATAAAATATGTATTTGCATATGAGTTGCAATTTAGACAAGACTGAACTAGCATGGGCCATTCGTTCATACCGGAATACCCTGACAACCGTAAAGTCAGATACCGTTGTCAAAAATGGCGGATATAACTGTCGCTTCAACTCTTAAATCACTTGGTCCTCGTTTCTCATGGGATTTTATCATCACTAATTCTGTGCATGTATTAGGCTCATGTGATGATGTATTATACATGTATAATATCCAAATTTCTATCAAATGGGATCGTGAATCGCCACAATATAGCGTCTTCGATATCGTCAATGACAACAGAATCTGAATTTGAGTTAATTTACAAAGACAACAGCATATGGAATATTATTTATTTATTTAGGAGCAAAGGTTAACTATTAAGTCTCCCACATACACAAGTCTACAAATTCAAGGATATTTTCAAACCTAAATCTTGAACGAAACATAATAAGTTACAGTGAGTTATAGAAGCTATAGTGTATGTATCCCCTATCTATATAAGGGGTATTTTAAGAGATAAATCAATAATTTCTGCTTAAATTTTTATTATTATCTATTTTATATGAACTACAGTCATCTTTATTGGTCTAAAATGAAGGAAAAGTATTTTAAAATACTATGCATGGGTATAAGGTGTGGAAAGTAAATTAAAACGTATAGATTATGGTTTATCTGAAAATAATACGAAACCAAATTATATGGAAATACGTTTTATTTTTTTTCTCAAAAAGTGATAAAGCTATGAACATAAGGTTACTGCAGTCTCTCAACAGCATAATTGTACATATTCAGGAATATTTTTAAGCCAAAATCCTGAATAACACAAAAGTTACGGAAGTTAACTTAAGTACCCCCTTTAAAATAGGGGTCGTTTTAAGGGGTCAATCAACTATTTCTCCATAAATTATGATTTTCACACATTGAAAAAAGATTTTATGCATAATTTAATGTACCATTGATCAATTTAAGCTATTTGAGATGTCTTAATGTTTCAGTTATAAAAATGATAAATAGTTTTAAATTTGGCGGCAAATTGTAGGGGGCGCCACCTATAGGACCAATTTTCACATTCGTTGCCGGGGCAAGAACCGAGAACCCAAGCTCAAAATAAGCCCAAGACCTTGCTCTACATGAAACTAGTGAGAAACTTAGGGGACAAACTTATGTTTTTAAATTTGCTCAGCTGCTGACCTAGAAGATAAAATGATCGAATTAAAGTGATTTAAGGATCACGAGAATATGTTTTCTTTGATATTTTCTATGAAATCCCATCCAATGGTCAAGGTAAAATTTTGATTTTGATTTTGATTTGGTCACTTGTTCGAAAGATCCATATAAGGCCCATAGAACCATATAGGAACGTCATTTTGAATGTCACGTGATAGATCCATATAAGGCTTTTAGAACCATTTATGGAAAGATGAGGGAAGCCCCTGACACCTGTTTCACGATTTTTATGCACTTCATTATTGTACCGAAGTTTGCCGATTCGATTCGTCGTATTTCGGAATCCTGGTGACAATTTTATACTCCATTGGAGTATTTTTGACCTACTTCTTATGACGGAAATTCCCGAACCTTGTTCGGATTAATCCGGATTTTCTGACCTACTTTATCTACCGAGATTTCACGAGTTAACATTCGTCTCATTCCGGAATCCTGGTGACAATTTTATACTCCATTGGAGTATTTTTGATCTACTTTTTCTGGATTTTGCCCTACTTATTATATCTTGACAACAAGCAAATCAAAAAGTTCGACATGAACGGGTCTCGATCAACTAACCTAGACTATGGAAGCCAGGCACGCTAACCATGAGGCCAACGAGCCACCGATATGAAAGAACAAAAGTATTATATATTTATACCGAGCGTCAATTCAAAATTATCCTCACTTTTGTCTCCACTTAAATACGACTCGTCAGTTGTATCCAGAATAGTAGAACGCCTATGGCGCTAGTGAATAACCAAGTCCCATGTGAGTGGTTCGTATCCCTCCGTGATATACTATTTTTGTTTTATTAAATACGACAGAAAGGTGAAAACAAGACGTTAGTTTGTTTCAAAACAGTTTGGAAACATTTATCTCTGGAACATTATTTTTTCAACACTGATACAAATTTCCCTGACATTTCCCTGACATGTCTACCGTTTCAAAATTCCCGGTCATCTTTGGCCCTTTTGACCTAATTTTAAAATTACCTGACATTTCCAGCACTTGGAAAATCAAGTCAATTTCCCTGACATTTCCAGGTGTGTATGAACCCTGGAAATATCCCACTGGCTCGCCCTATGAATCGCTAGCACAGATTGGATTGATTAGTGTTTCAAAATGGTGGACGAAGTGTTTGATTAGATAATTTACATATTAAGCTTCTTAAAGGGGCAACAAGGCCTGTACATAGAAAATTCGAAATTTTTTACATTTTCTGAATTTTTAGGGCAACATTTGGCTTTAACATCTTTTTTTATACATTTTTTCTTAAAATGTATGGATAAACAATAAAATTTCAGCATTAAGCAGTGCAAATTCTGTTCAAAGCTTCTATAAAGGGAGTCCAACTTATAGATTTTGAAAATCCAACTCGTTTAAAGAAGAATATCAGCAGCTTAAATCACGCCTTGTGATCATACAAAATGGATGGAGGGGGGGGGTAGGCGATTTCTGCAAGAAAACTCAAAAAATTTGGAAGATTTATTTTTTTCAAGATAAAATTTACAACTGAATTGCCAAATGAATAGGCGCAGTGCATGGCAAAATATGTAAGGTCTTCTAGTATTTTTTGAACTGATACGCTTCTAAGATATGAGATCTATTATAAAAGGCGCATCATCATCATCATCATCATCATCATCAACGTGCAAAAGTCAATGTTTTTGCTATAAATCAGGCAACAATGGTCTACACGACCTGTAATAAATAGGTATGAGGGGCGTTATTAGAGAATTTTCGTTATAAGTTTTTTAAAAACTTATACGTATACTTATACTTATAAACCCAATAAACAAGGTGTTTCATAATTTCCTAATTCGTCGGGAAATATCTCCTAGGAAGGTAATAAAAAGGGCCAATGGCATACCATCCGTACCCCCTTGATGTAAAGCATGTTTAGTTGTGTCATATGTGTTTTCTAGAATCAAATAGGCTGATATAGCACACGGGTTTTACAGATTTATCTACTCTCAAATATATTTTTTGTAGATGATCGTTTTGAATCACCTTGTAGAAATAACGAAGGGAGAATTAGTTCAGCTAATGAATGAGTCGAGCTATTTGATTGGATACTATGCCTATTCAGCCGATTAATTTTAATAAGCCATTCTGGTCAGTAGGTCCACACATATACTATGCGGAGATCCAACTCTGTAAGTTTATAATCTGCGTATAAAGGCCCTTTTATACGTAAAAACTTAAAAATTGACCTTATAATTTCATGAGAACTTTGAAATGATCGACTCGTTCGTGTAGTGATTCACTTTAAAGGGTCTTGTTTATCGTACACTACAAGGACCCGTCAACTAGAATTTAGTTTATCGTGTTCATAATTGACACTAGCAAAGGACATTGTATTCGCAGTCCCTAGTTGATGATGAAGCTTGACTATATCGGGAATAGTTATGCCCCACTTGGTACAGATTATGAAAATCAATTTGAATTGATTTTAGTTCGACAAGACCCTTTAAACTATAAGTATACGTATAAGTTTTTGAAACAACTTATAACGAAAATTCTCTATTATCACAACACTGACATTGCTCACTTTTTAAAGTTGTTTCAAAGCGTTATATGTAAATGGGCGTGTGGAAGGCCCGTGGGTGGCAATAAAATAACTCGAACTTCAAATTAAAATATATATAAAATAGTATATTTCAAACTTCAATGTTTAAAATACAATGCTCTGTAATGTACAACATGAACTCTTACAGCAACTACTGACAAGCCAACACCCAATGCAAACTCAGCTACATGTGAGTGAGAAAGACCATATAGGGGAACAATAGATATATAAAACTGACACAGTTTGCATAGTTGAATAACTCAAGGTGAAAAGTGAACATGGTATTAAAAGAGTAAAACTGCAAACAACCTACTTAGGGACCTGTTATATTGAGATGAATAGGGATTGATTAATATGAACAGTAATAATATAAAATGTGAAAATGACCATGTTACATATACAAAAAATAACCCCATTGTTACAAAATCACAAAAGGTGAAATATCTATTCTTGTATTGCATTTTCGTTCACTGGACATATTTTAATTGCATTGCTATTAGATACATTTTAAGGGTGATATGAAAATTGAACCACGAAAACAGATGTACTTTAAGTTAAAGGGAACTTTCTACCATACCCGCCATGCTATCTGACCCGAACGAGCCACCTTGTGGTGAGATTGGTAACTACCTGCTCGCATCTGCGTTATTACGCAGAGACATAAACGTATACACAAGGAAACGATAGGAGATAACCTATTTTATCTCTGTATACATTTTAACTTTAATACATCGTTGAATCGAATTTGTCCAAAGGTCTTGAAACGTAAAATACCTAAATATTTATCTTAGACCTTGGGATGACCTTGTACAAGAAACATTAATGTTGACCTCGGTTCATCTAATCATAATTCGCCAAGGGCCATAGTATCATCAAACGCCAAATACCTAGACATTGATCGTTTACTTGGATTTAAATAAGGAGTATGATTTTAAAATTGGCTAGGTCGTGGTTAAGCAACAATAGTATGTTCGAAATACCGCTGTGTAATGCCTGGATCACATTTGCTGCGAGTATTTTGTTCAAAATTGAATACATTTCTGAACACAATACTCAATCGGCCGGGCGCCGTAGTGAAAATCGGAGCAAATGTGACCAAGACATAAAACAATTGAATAATACTGTATCAGTTTCACATTTACAGCGGTCAAAAGCATTTACAAAAAAACCGCCAGAGTTGGCAATCATATAAAATGAAACCAATCCCGCTGTGATTCATAGAAATAACTAATTTACTGCATTGAGTTCAATGTTATAACCATGTCGATTTACATGAGTGTCCGATTCATTGTACCAAATTTAAACCTTGACTGTTCTCCAGAAAGCAATAAGCTGACATATATCATATTTTACATTTTAATACAACTGAAAAGATAATAAATGTTTTAATATAAAGTTGACGTAGTTATAAATGTTTTCAGCGTGAAATCAAAGCACAACCATATAATTAAAAACATTACGCTGGGATTCCAACTGGATACAACTGACGAGTTGTATTTAGGTGGCCTAAAGTGCTGCTTATTTTTTCGTGAAGCCACTCAGTAAAATTACGATTTCTCTCAACCCTGATGTTCAATCAACATCATTCGAGTATCTATATGTTCCTGACACGTTCGGGCATCCGGTTATGACAACGTCTACCCAATGTTTGCACGAGAAATTGACGTAATTCATGACTGAAATCGGGAAGACAAAAATATGTGATATTCTTTCAGAATTGTTTATAATAACTATTTACAAAAACGTTCCCGAGACACAATCCATTTAGGTAGGGTTTGTTTTAAAGTCGAAAAGCCCCAATAAGACAATACAAACCCAGATTAAACCCAGAAGAATGCAGATTTCATGTAATGATTTACGTTCATGTAAACAAGGAAAGTACATATAATCCCCATATAAAACACTGGCCTACGTGACATGTAAACACAGGTTCAAATTGAAATATAGAAAATTTTCAACATAGCATTTGCTTCTGTGTTCTGTATGCCCCTCTACCTGCTAATAAGGCAATGTATCTTCAAATAAAACCTTAGCCAAGTAGATAAGGGTCTCTGGAACACTTTTGTAAATAGTTTTCACAAGCAATTTTATTCCCGGACGCCCAAACGTGTCAGGAACACATATATATTTGAATGATCTTGATTGGACATCAGGTTGCAGAGAAATCGTATTTTTACTGAGTGGATTATTGAATTTCATAGATCTAGAGGCCCTTCAGGAGTGGAAAACCTTAAATTATCAGAGATTAATGTTTCCAAACTGTTTTGAAACAAACTAACGTCTTGTTTTCAACCTACACCTTGCTCCTTTCTGTCGTATTTAATGGGACTTGGTTATTCACTAGCGCCATAGGCGTTCTACTATTCTGGATACAACTGACGAGTCGTATTTAAGTGGAGACAAAAGTGAGGATCATTTTGAATTGACGCTCGGTATAAATATATAATACTTTTGTTCTTTCATATCGGTGGCTCGTTGGCCTCATGGTTAGCGTGCCTGGCTTCCATAGTCTAGGTTAGTTGATCGAGACCCGTTCATGTCGAACTTTTTGATTTGCTTGTTGTCAAGATATAATAAGTAGGGCAAAATCCAGAAAAAGTAGATCAAAAATACTCCAATGGAGTATAAAATTGTCACCAGGATTCCGGAATGAGACGAATGTTAACTCGTGAAATCTCGGTAGATAATGTAGGTCAGAAAATCCGGATTAATCCGAACAAGGTTCGGGAATTTCCGTCATAAGAAGTAGGTCAAAAATACTCCAATGGAGTATAAAATTGTCACCAGGATTCCGAAATACGACGAATCGAATCGGCAAACTTCGGTACAATAATGAAGTGCATAAAAATCGTGAAACAGGTGTCAGGGGCTTCCCTCATCTTTCCATAAATGGTTCTAAAAGCCTTATATGGATCTATCACGTGACATTCAAAATGACGTTCCTATATGGTTCTATGGGCCTTATATGGATCTTTCGAACAAGTGACCAAATCAAAATCAAAATCAAAATTTTACCTTGACCATTGGATGGGATTTCATAGAAAATATCAAAGAAAACATATTCTCGTGATCCTTAAATCACTTAAATTCGATCATTTTATCTTCACCCCTTGATGGAATTTTATGAAAGAAGTTATGAAAACACATCATCATGTAAGGGTTTTCACCTAAATTAGCTCGTTTTATCTTGACCCTTCAATTGAATTTCATTGAAAAATGTTTCATGAAAAATATCATGTTATGATTTGTATTTAAATAAGACCGTTTCATTTAAATACTTGCTGGATAATATTTCATAAAAAAATGCACTTTAAAAATATTTCAGGATTTGCCTTAATTTATCAATGTAATGTAAGTATTAGATTGACTCTCAAATAGGGTTCTATTTTAACTTTTTTATTGAAATTAATACTAGGCAGGACTCACTCTCTAAATAGCTAATAAAAATTCAACCCTTGGATGTGATTTCGTTGAAAAAAAAATATGACAAGTCCAGAATCAAATGATTTGTCCAGAACCTCTTAAGATCCTGTTTTGTGGAAGTTGGCAAGACCACAACAAAAGTCTTCTGATTTTACAGACATTTTCATTCAAAAATATGGTTTACGGCACATTTTAGAATGACAATTAGTAATTGTGAATGAGGTTAGCTGTCCATTTGTTCATTTGAATGTAATACAGCAAAATGAAGCTTATATTTTCATATTGTTTCCTTGTGAAATAAAAATTGTAGTATAGTTGTCATTACCTATGCGATATTCCCTATCACCGTGTCTAGTGCTACTTTTACTTGTAAATTAGATTATTTCGTTATGAACATTCATTGGGGCAAACTTGTCATTTTTTGTTTTAGATATGCACGTGCATCATCGGACTCATTAGTTTTGAGAAAATACCATTCAACATTTAGGCCCACGTTTGGGTTTTGGGGGCCAAAAATTTTTTTCCGCGCAAGAGCGGAAGTTTTTTCTCTGACCTGAAATTTGCCCCCCTTGTTGGTTCCCAGATACGCCCCTTTTCTTGCATAATGTAGATTTGAGACTGAGACAGTGAACATGGGAAAAACATAGGAGAAACATCCTGAATTGCTAGAGTTGCATTTGAGACTTTACTAAAGACTTAGAGGTGTTCATTATGACAGTTCTACTGTACTGGAATCACATATACAAAATTGAAATGTGTGTATCCTACCGCCCCTGCACAATAATGGACTCGCCCACTTGGTCTCTTGGATCCACTTGTAAAATATATATAACCTCCATAAATTAATTTTGGAATGTGTTTTTGATCCTACCACCCCTATGAAAAAATAAAAGCGCCCGCCTGGGTCGCCTGCCCGCTTGGAAAATACAGGTAACCGTATTTGCCTTTCGTAGTGCCTACTGTGGATCCATCACCTGACATGGTCGTTTTTACGGAGCACTACCTTGTATTTTGTTGAATCATTCACAGATGTTTTAGTTCCACAACGTTCGAACTAATATTTAGGTAAAGCATCACAATATGAATTTGGTAGTATGCTTCAATGCTTTTTGTGAGGTACAAAAATAAGCAGGCACAAAACATATGCATATTTTCTCAGACGTTACTTACATGAACAGATAGCATTCAGATAACAATTTAAGATTATCGTTTTGTTTACGTGTTCCGTTGTTCTCGAACCTTTAAACATTTTCATAGTTTTGTATTTCATCTATTGTTAAAGTTAAACCATTAATTATGTTTACACTCTCCCATGTAAACCGTTCCGTATTAGTAAAATTGTTGACATTAATACGGAATAAATCATACTATTTCATGAAAAATGGTGACCTTGTGCTACGGAAATTGAGATTATGCTTCACAGCAAGTTCGCATGGCGATACTGTATAGCACATGCTCTGGGGAATTGATTCTACTTTCTACAGACACCAATCACATCTCTGTCGATAGAATAATAAAAAAGCCTTAGGGTCCCAACCTCCTTTGTTTACATTTACAAAAACGTGAAATATGACAAAAGTTGTCATAACTTTTTTAATCTTAAACTTTTGAAACCGATTTCACTTGCCAGCGACAGATACTTTAGTCGTTGACGAACCGAACATGTCAGTTTGGTTCGTAATCACACCCGGTGATCGTAGAATTGGGACGGAGGGGGGGGGGGAGCAGGCAATTTCTGCAAGAAAATTCAACAAATCTGAGAGATTTATTTTTTCAAGAAAAAGTTTACTATTGAATTGCTGAATTGATAGGCGCACGGTATGGTAAAATATGTTAGGTCTTCTGGGATTTTTTCTGAAACGATAGGCATCTTAGATATGAGATCTATTAAAAAAGGCGCGAGGCAACCAACAGACACAAATCAACGTTTTAGCTATAAATCAAGCAACAATGGTCTACATGACCTGTATTAAATACTTGTAAGTGACGATATCATAACTAAATTAATGCCATTGCTGAATTTATAAAATAAGTTTCAATACGTAAAATAAAAAATAATCGAAAATAATTATGGGACGGAGGGGGGAGCAATATGTATTATGTCTTAATACATATTGCAATATGTATTATGTCTTAATACATATTGCTCCCCCCTCCGTCCCAAAATTATTTTCGATTATTCTTTATTTCACCTATGGAAACTTATTTTACAAAGTCAGCAATAACATTAATTTTGTGACGATAATGTCACTTACAAGTATTTATTACAGGTCATGTACACCATTGTTGCTTCATTTATAGCAACAACATTGACTTTTGCACGTTGGTGCGTTGCGCCTTTTTTAATAGATCTTATACCCTAAAAGAGTATCGGTTGAAAAAAAATCCTAGAATACCTAACATATTTTACAATACCGTGAGCCTATTTATTTAGCAATTCAATAGTAAACTTCTTCTTTAAAAAATAAATCTTCCAGATTTGTTGAAATTTCTAGCAGAAATTGCCTGCTCCCCCCCCCCCCTCCGTCCCAATTCGACGATCACCGGGTGTGGTAATATCTCCAAATAAACGATTTCAACATTTTAAAAAACTCGATGCTAGTCCACGTGTTAATATGGAATGGGTAAACGGTTTCCAAGTGTTAATACAGAATGGGTGTTAAATCTTATACATTCCCGGGGAAATCATAATTTCCATAAAACTTGCAATGACAATTGTTCTGATAGCTCATTGATGGACATTGGACAGTATCTTATTGCATGCAAATGGCACATTAATCGACGGCGTCAACACGTGCATCAATCGCAAGGATTGAATGTACATAATTAGTGTTTTCTTCTTTTTTCTTAAGTATTAAAAGATAATTTGTACATCGACGGCGTCAACGCGATAGTTTTACGCCCATTAATAGTAAAGATAGGTTGTTGTACTTTTTCTTATTGCACCTAATAGGAAGTACTTTATCGACGGCTTCAACGACCGTCAACACCAGGTGTTGTTCATAAACATTTTCATTCTTTTTTATTATTGTATGTAACAAATAATTTCATCCCTTTATGTAACATTCATGTGAGGACGCCAACTGTTTGGCTTGAAACACAATAAAATCTTGAATCTTGTATTACATGCCCGGGATTACACATGTATCCACACCATTATTGTGGATATAAAAAACATGATAATAAAAGCACCAACAAATATCTGAGTGTTTTGTTTACCGAGTTTGACCCAGTTCACCATGCATTAATCCTGTTAATTAGCTGTACTAAGTTTATAATCCCAAATTAATCATGCGCTCCTTATTAATCTCCTCAATTATTTACCACGAAGTGTTAACTATCCTGCACCGCCACGCCCAAAAAACTTCGCGTACACAGATGAGGTATGTTATTTTACGTCTATTTTCAATTCTTATAAGGATAGTCAGGCAAACCTTTTTTTCGTAGAGGTTATCATACTTTCATCAAAAACCTGAATCCGCTTTTCAAGATGCCTCGACCTCGTAAGAAGAAGAAATTGGGATTGACATTGGGGAAAAGGGGGAGGAAACGGTCTTTTACAGTTAAAACTGATGGCTCGAGTGACACGGATAGCGATGCAGAGACAAGTGTATTTCACAATTTAGATACAGAAACTGCATCTGAAACTTCTGGGTACGTACACTGGTTAATTTACTCACCATTTGATGATCGTTGCAACTTGCAAGAGCTCTGTTTTTTGTCCAAAACACTCCCTTTATGATGTTGACCATTTATATAATCATGTCCTGGATCTAAGCTAATAAAGCTACGTGTTTGTTTTGTATTTAAGAATTGCTATTGTCAGGGGATGGTATCGCGTGGGGTATTTCTTGGGGTGCACAAGAATACCCCACGAAAGTCCCGGTAGGTGTCATATTATTTGGTACTTTGTGAAAGTGTTGAGTTGTTTTCTTACCTGCCGATTCCTCCCCCAACATGTTCCCATAACACCAGAGGATGATTGAAGTGTTAAAAATGGACAGCTAGCATGACACTCTTACCCTCTCCATGACGAATGAAGTTATAATTGAAACTAAATGACCATGCTACTGAAACCCGTATTCAAGGTATTATGTTTCATACCCTGGGTTAAAACACACTCATATTGTATAACACTACTAATTATCTTAATCGTCATTTCATTCATGAGTGCACCGTTTCGTTCATTGAGTTTACTTATTGAGTCGACCAATTCCGTATTAACACGTGGACTAGCATCGAGTTTTTTAAAATGTTGAAATCGTTTATTTGGAGATATTATGAACCAAACTGACATGTTCGGTTCGTCAACGACTAAAGTATCTGTCGCTGGCAAGTGAAATCGGTTTCAAAAGTTTAAGATTTAAAAAGTTATGACAACTTTTGTCATTTTTTCACGTTTTTGTAAATGTAAACAAAGGAGGTTGGGACCCTAAGGCTTTTTTATTATTCTACTGACAGAGATGTGATTGGTGTCTATAGAAAGTAGAATCAATTCCCCAGAGCATGCGCTATACAGTATCGCCTTGCGAACTTGCTGTGAAACATAATCTCAATTTCCGTAGCACAAGGTCACCATTTTTCATGAAATGGTATGAATTATTCCGTATTAATGTCAACAATATCACTAATACGGAACGGTATACAAGGGAGAGTGTTTATGTATTACTACATGTAGTTGGTACAGAAAATAATATGACATGATATTAAATGCCGTGTACTTGTAAGTGGAGTGTATCTTGAAATACGAAAATGCAAAATTAGATTTCAAGATTGTTCTTTATTTGAATAAGAGTTAGGGTTATCTGATACAACTACAGTAAAACATGTGTACAGTGAACACACGGAGCCCTAAAAATATGTTCCCAGTAGTTGGTGGGTAGATGTTCACTCGATAGAGGCAATATCATACAGAAGTAGAGGAATGTGTGATAAGAAGAGGTGTTCACTCGAGAAAGATGTTCATTGATCCTGCAGCACGTTCTCCAAGACCTTTTTTATATTTTTAGACTATATGCAAAACTGAAGCATGAATTTTAAATGATTAAAAATTAAATCTGTATTGGGATCATCTGATATTATGTGGTAAAATGGTTATACATCTGTCGGAATGCAGGATGTCTGTGCGCTATTTCGAATAAATTCATTTAGCCCTATTTACACTACACGTGACATTCCAAGACGTCTCGGCGTAAACGTATTAGAACTATTATTTTGAGTTTACACCATGTTGATTTATGTTGATGTCAATACAAACCTACGAAAATGCTAAAAGAGTGATCGTTGTTATATCTCAGATTTACATTACCCCAGATCTCCCAGACTACTTGTCCTAATTTAGGAAAGTGATTCGAGACGTTCTCTCCTCTAAAGGTACTTTTGAAATATATAATTTGAATCTTAAATTCTTAACGTAGTTCTAGTTCACAGTTAAAACTGCTCCGTCACAGCGGACAAAACATTTAAACATTATCTTTTATAAACAATATTAAGAATACCCAATAAGAGTTATGCTGAAAACATATGTAAATATTATCGTGTCACTATATTGTACCATTAAAAAGAAATAAATGACATAGTCCATTTTAGAGTATGATACTCCGGCGCAGTTTTTATTTTGAAAGTTGTGATTTCAAAGGTAATATCCAACTCAATGAAATTTGATCACGCCCGGTGATCGTACAAAAATGATGGAGGGGGATTAAGCGATTTCTGCAAGAAAACTCAACAAATTTTGAAGATTTATTTTTTCAAGAGAAAATTTACAACTGAATTGCCAAATGAATAGGCGCAGTGGACGGCAAAATATGTAGGGTCATCTAGTATTTTCTTCAAACTGATACCCTTCTAAGATATGAGATTTATTAAAAAGGCGCATCATCACAAACGTGCAAAAGTCAATGTTTTTGCTATAAATCGGGCAATAATGGTTTACACGACCTGTAATAAATAGGTATAAGGGACATTATTATCACAATACTAATGACATTGCTCACTTTTTAAAGTTAGTTTCCATGCGTTATAAAAAAATTATCGAAATAAATTAATTTGGGATGGAGGGGGGATCACGTGTATACAAGACATGATAAGACATGCTACTTGAATTTATTCTTATGACCCCAAATTTTCCCATTTTTCATTCTCCAGAGATATAATATCCAATTTCTTACCGGGGTACTGAGTTTAGTTTTTTTCAAATACACGAGTTCTTGTAAATATGTTCCATCGTAAAGATATAAAAATCCCCTCCATCCGATCCCCCCTCCATCCCAAATTAATTATTTTTTGTATAACGCATGGAAACTAACTTTAAAAAGTGAGCAATGTCATAAGTATTGTGATAATAACGTCCCTAATACCTATTTATTACAGGTCGTGTACAAAATTGTTGCCCGATTAACATTGACTTTTGCACGTTGGTGATGATGCGCCTTTTTTAATAGATCTTATATCTTAGAAGGGTATCAGTTCAAAGAAAATACTAGATGGCAATTCAGTTGTAAATTTTCTCTTGAAAAAAATAAACCTTCCAAATTTGTTGAGCTTTCTTGTAGAAATCGCCCAATCCCCCTCCAACATTTTTGTACGATCACCGGGCGTCTTGATGATATTTATGAATTTTTTCTTTCGGAATGCACATTGCTGGATCACAGAACCTTGCCCTGTTCGAGATGCACGAAAAGTGTATTGTTGATATTTGACGTCGTTTGGATATTTGGACGTGATTGACGTTTTCGTTAATCTCCTACCACTGTAACTTCCAACTTAATTTTTGAGAGCAAAACATGATAGTCACGAATTGATATTCAAGTCGCATGTTGCTGCATACATCATGTGTGTACATTAACTGTCGAATACATGCCGAGTTTACATTTATATGAATATCCACAGTTAAATCAAATCATCGATTCTCGAAACGGTTTATGTGATCCTATAACCTCGTGAGTTTAATGTTTCATTTCAAGTTATGATTAGGGTATCGGATTTGAGTATGATATTAGTCGAGTCTTAAACAAAGCAATAAAATTGCGTTAAACCCTTTGTGAAAATTCGAACGATTTTTCAAAATCCTCCTTTAAAGTGTTACCAAAGTGCTCCCCGGGAGTGGAAATTTCGTCTTGTGTAATCAAAATAATAGCGGGTGGTTTGAATTTTTGTTTGAGTTTATAGTTTACATCTATAAATTTGAAAACATGTCGCCTCATTGAGAAGTACATGCAGATTTTGGCGATGTATCATTATAAAAGGCTGAATATTAAGCAAAAACAGGAGTTGACACGCTTACATTTGGAATTAAAATTTCCTACATAATTGTCGATTCATGTTTAAAAGTCATGAAAACAAGGTTGAAGACAAAACATTGACCCAGTTACTGTCTATTTAGCTGTTAGCATGGGATCATTGAGGGAAATATTATTAATGACTAAAATCGTTAACAGTTAAGTTGTATTCCAAAAAACGTATCAATTTTGAAATGCAAAATGTTTAAAACGGAGATGTTTACGTATGTAACATTCGTTGGCATGTGTCAGGGAGTAAATAAGAAGAATATGCATTTGATTCTATATCTTGTTCCCTAAGGAGTTTGTTAAGGAGCGGTATATATCTTAACGTACTTTTATGATCCCCAACTCAAACATTTCGAATACTTATTTCGAGAACGCTTTGTTGAGAATGGATTCGAGATGTACCCAAAATTAATACGTTAAAATGTGTATTATCATCTTATTAAACACCTCACAAATTATTATAGAAATCAAAGATGTACGACTTTTGAGATTTTTATTTTCGAATGCCAGTGTTGACTTAGTTACTCGACTTGACTGTTTAAACAGAAGTTAAAGTTACCTGCAAATGATATATCCATTGCATGGAGTAGCCTAAGTAATTTTCTTTAGTATAGCAAAACATATGAGTAAAAATAAATTGTGTGGGTTTCTTAGTGTTTCTATGCAAAATAGCACGTTCGTCACAGCGTTTTCGATATCGTCAATGACAACAGAATCTCGGATTTTGAGTAATTTTAAAAGACAACGGCATATGGTAATTACAGTGTCCGTTGTCTCGTACTGATCTCATTTTGATCGGTTAAATTTAGACTTTATTTCGATGGTAGAACATTATTAAAGGTGCAACAATTACTGAGTGCAGGGGGAGCAATTCAACTATCATTGACCAGTGTCAAAATATTGTAACAAATTTTTACTTTTCAAATTTTCGATTCTTTGTAGTCCAGTGCCATTTTATCAGTTTTCTTACAGTTAACTCAGTGAGAAAGCGTTTTTACAGTTTGTTTGACAAGTAGTATACTTACATGGATGTATGTGACACTAAAGGAGTAGGCAGAATCATGTAAACTGTTCGATTTTGTGAGATTTCTTTTTGTTTTCATTTGTTTACATTTTTCTCATCTTACTTTTGAAGAGCTTTCTTGACCTACATTCAATTACTAGTTTTTTCGGTCAATTTTTGCATGATTAAAACCAATGAAGATTGATTTATGTTATATTTATTTAGTTTATACATTTATCTCGTTAATTATATACTAAACATGTATTAATTTTACATTAGATAGCACAGATTGTGATATCTAAATGAAGCCAGTTATTTTGCACTATTCACATCCTGATTGCATCATAGTAATTGTACACCAGTCTTGTCCTGTCCAGGGGCCTAGGTATTGCATCAGCCCATGTGCTGATCATGAGTGAATACAGGAGTGTATACCTGTCTGGGGTATAAATAGAGACGACCATGTGACTCAGCAGGCACTTTCTAGCTGGAACTGAGAGAGGACAGACCCGCGTGCCTCCAGGGATTGACGCTTGATGGACTTAGGCTAATTCTACACATATATTGATGGACTTAGAAGATTTTCATCCCACATACCATGGTATACTTAGAGGATCTTAGGCAGATTCGACATACCCGTTGAGGGACTTAGGGGATATAAACTTAAGGGACTTAGCCAATATTCACCATAGTTGCCTGGAGTTTGATGCCCAGAGGAACTTAAGGAATATTCACGCATATATTGAGGGACTTAGCCAATATTCACCAAAGTCGCCTGGAGTTTGATGCCCAGAGGAACTTAAGGAATATTCACGCATATATTGAGGGACTAAGCCAATATTCATCAAAGTTGCCTGAAGTTTGATAGACTTAGAATATATCTTCAACTTGATGGACTTAGAATATTCATCACTAATCTGAAGAACTTAGCAGATTCCATACATCTTCAGTTTGATAGACTTAGAATATCCACAGCTCATTTGGTGAACTTAGATTATATCTTCAACTTGGTGGACTTAGAATATTCATCGCTAATCTGAAGAACTTAGCAGATTCCATACTTCTTCAGTTTGATAGACTTAGAATATTTCTACAGTTTGATAGACTTAGAATATTCATAGCTGGCTAGAGGAACTTAGTAGATTCCCTACATCTACAACTTGATGAAGTTAGAATATTACCAGCTTGAGGGACTTAGAATATTCATCGCTGGCTAGAAGAACTTAGTAGATTTCCTACATCTACAACTTGATGAAGTTAAAATATTACCAGCTTGAGGGACTTAGAATATTCATCGCTGGCTAGAGAGACTTTGTAGATTTCACACATCCATAACTTGATGGACTTAGAATATTACCAGCTTGAGGGACTCATCGCTGGCTAGAAGAACTTAGTAGATTTCCTACATCTACAACTTGATGAAGTTAGAATATTACCAGCTTGAGGGACTTAAAATATTCATCGCTAGCTAGAGAGACTCTGTAGATTTCACACATCCATAACTTGATAGACTTAGAATATTACCAGCTTGAGGGACTTAGAATATTCATCGCTGGCTAGAAGAACTTAGTAGATTTCCTACATCTACAACTTGATGAAGGTAGAATATTACCAGCTTGAGGGACTTAGAATATTCATCGCTGGCTAGAGGAACTTAGTAGATTTCACACATCTACAACTTGATGAAGTTAGAATATTACCAGCTTGAGGGACTTAGAATATTCATCCCTGGCTAGAAGAACTTAGTAGATTTCCAACATCTACAACTTGATGAAGTTAGAATATATCCAGCTTGAGGGACTTACAATATTCATCTCTGGCTAGAGGAACTTAGTAGATTTCTTACATCTACAACTTGATGAAGTTAGAATATTACCAGTTTGAGGGACTTAGAATATCCATCGCTGGCTAGAGAGACTGTAGATTTCACACATCCATAACTTGATGGACTTAGAATATTCATCGCTGGCTAGAAGAACTTTGTAGATTTCACCCATCCATAACTTGATGGACTTAGAATATTACCAGCTTGAGGGACTTAGAATATTCATCGCTGGCTAGAAGAACTTAGTAGATTTCCTACATCTACAACTTGATGAAGTTAAAATATTACCAGCTTGAGGGACTTAGAATATTCATCGCTGGCTAGAGGAACTTAGTAGATTTCTTACATCTACAACTTGATGAAGTTAGAATATTACCAGCTTGAGGGACTTAGAATATTCATCGCTGGCTAGAGAGAGACTGTAGATTTCACACATCCATAACTTGATGGACTTAGAATATTACCAGCTTGAGGGACTTAGAATATTCATTGCTGGCTCGAGGAACTTAGTAGATTTCCTACATGTACTATTACCAGCTTGAGGGACTTAGAATATTTATCACTGGCTAGAAGAACTTAGTAGATTTCCTACATCTACAACTTGATGAAGTTAGAATATTACCAGCTTGAGGGACTTTGATTATTCATCGCTAGCTAGAGAGACTTTGTAGATTCCACACATCCATAACTTGATGGACTTAGAATATTACCAGCTTGAGGGACTTAGAATATTCATCGCTGGCTAGAAGAACTTTGTAGATTTCACCCATCCATAACTTGATGGACTTAGAATATTACCAGCTTGAGGGACTTAGAATATTCATCGCTGGCTAGAAGAACTTAGTAGATTTCCTACGTCTACAACTTGATGAAGTTAGAATATTACCAGCTTGAGGGACTAAGAATATTCATCGCTGGCTAGAGGAACTTAGTAGATTTCTTACATCTACAACTTGATGAAGTTAGAATATTACCAGCTTGAGGGACTTAGAATATTCATCGCTGGCTAGAGAGACTGTAGATTTCACACATCCATAACTTGATGGACTTAGAATATTACCAGCTTGAGGGACTTAGAATATCCATCGCTGGCTCGAGGAACTAAGTAGATTTCCTACATCTACAACTTAATGAAGTTAAAATATTACCAGCTTGAGGGACTTAGAATATTCATCGCTGGCTTGAAGAACCTAGTAGATTTCCTACATTTACAACTTGATGAAGTTAGAATATTACCAGCTTGAGGGACTTAGAATATTCATCGGTAGCTAGAGAGACTTTGTAGATTTCACACATCCATAACTTGATGGACTTAGAATATTACCAGCTTGAGGGACTTAGAATATTTCCAGCTTAAGGGACTTAGGATATTCATTGCTCATCTGAAGAACAGGAGAATTCCATGCAACTTCAGTAAGAGGACTTAGGAGATATGTGCATATATGCGGAACACTGTTCAGGACAAGACAATAAACATTTGTGATAGACACTTTACTATAAATATACAAGTAGTTTTGCATAAAGGACTTTGATAACAGCATCTCTGAAACTTAGTATTAACTATCGATTTATATTGTATTATTTTGAGGCGGAAGAAGCCAGAATATATGTTGTTAATTTTATATCAAATATTGTGTCTCTTTTTATTCATGCATACATTTAACGTGTACCAAGTATTCTACGAAGTAACCTGGTCTGATTAATAACAACATCCACACTACCAAAAATTAGGCCAGACGTTACAATATATTTAAGTTTGGATATTTCATCAAGACTAACATATTTTATTATCTACAAAGAAACCCCTTGGATGAACATTATTTCAGCTGATATTCCTCTTGAAACGTGGTGAATCTTAAAAATCCATAAGTGGGACTCCCTTTATAGAAGCTTTGAACTGCTTAATACTAAATTGAGAGTTTATCCATACATTTTAAGAAAATAGGTATGTCAAAGAAGATGTAAGCCAAATAGCCTATTGACCTGATAGCTCAGAAAAAATTCGAATTTTCTCTCTACAGTCCTTGTTGCCCCTTTAACTGTTCAATGAGTAGACACTTTGATTGATTGTTGTTCCAAAGGAATTTGGTCTAAGTGCTCCTTTAAACATACAGTTCATGAAAATCTAATTGAAGCGACGGTTATATCCGCCATTTGTGACAACGCACTGGCGGATCTGGGGGGGGGGGGGCTTGGGGCATTTAAGGCCTTACTGCTTAAGGCCCCAAAAATTGGACCTTTTTGGTCATAACTGGGCCTTATAAGGCCTTATTTTTTAATTTCAGTTCGGTTTTAGGGGCCCAAAATTTTTTTTCACGCAAGTGCGGAAGTTTTTTTCTCTGACCTGAGATTTAACCCTCCCCCTTTGTTGGTTCTCAGATCCGCCCCTGCAACGGTATCTGAGTCTGGGATTATCTGACTTTACCTTTGTCAGGCTATTCCGGGGTGATTCAGAAACTCAGCGCGTTCGCAAAAAGAACGTGAGAGTGACGTCATTTTCCGGGAACTGTAAAAGCAAGGTAAAAGTTTTTTCTTCTACTTTATATCTTCTTGCCTGTAGCCAGCTTTTACCAGGAGGGAGAGCTTTTTTCCAGGGGGATGGGGGAGCTTTTTGACAATTTTGGCAAAAAATCATGCGAAAAATTCTCAGAATGGTGAAAAACTGCATGGTTTGAAAAAACTTCTGGCCAGAGGGGGGGAGCTTCCGCCCCCAGCTCCCCCTCTAGCTTCGGGCCTGACCTTTATACCTTTAAACCAATAGTTCTGAATGAAGAATATTTCTTATATGATCCAGCTCTTTATGTGTTTTGTGTCTTATTAATTAAGTGGGGGGGGGGTAGTTAATGCTCACTGGACATGGGTTTAGAGAATCAAATATGATTTTGTAACGACCCTAAGATTTTCGACATCTAAAATGTCACTTGACTTTTTTGTGAATTTGAATCACAGAAAGCATTCTGAAGTTTCAAATTGGCGCCACATTTAATTTTTGGCATCGGTAATAATGAAAACACGCGCTACGCCCTAACGCGCTGGCGCACTAACGCCCTGTTCAGAATGATCGATCCCCTAGGCCAGGGAACATGTATGTAAATCGAGACGAATATATATGGTAACGCTTACTTTGCGAAGAGTATCGCTTGTCGTGTTTTATCTGATTTTAAAGGAAGATGAAATAAAAAGTAGCAACTTACAGGATGAATGGTCGCAGATATGCGAATATGCTCACTATTTCATGGCGTTATTGAAGAGTCTGTGAGAAAAATCCCGTTTCGAAATCTGAGGGCCCCCGTCTGAAATAACTTGACTAATGACTTCATAATGTATATTTTTCGCATATCTCCACTTAATTTCAAGTCTAATGTTTTATATATCTTTATCCTCTATATTTTTTGAAGTTATATGACTTACATGTTATTAGCAGTAGGCTTCGCATTTATATTTTCTTTTCGTGTCCAGTTGTGGCGCTCTTTCGCTTTCATGGAGGGGGGTGTATAGGGATATCGTATATCGTAATGAGTGAACATTTATTTATATTGCATAAGAGAGGCCAACATTTACCGTATATGGTATCGTATAAGTTAAATAAGTTAAATATATGTTTTAAAGAATTAAAACCAGCCCAACATATATTGGGGTAATCCAGGTTTTTGATGGATGTTTTAAAACATTAGATTGTCCCAATCGGAGTTCTAGCACCTGGAATCGAGAACTCCAGATGTACAAGCCACCCTATAGAGACAGTTGGTGATGTATGTAGGCCTACAATGAAGGAAATCAAAATTCAAAAAAGTTTTGGCCGTGTGGGGTCCCCCCGACCCCCCCCCCCATCGTAAATGGTTACATGGTATTTCACCTGGACTTTTCGTAAAATATGGTAGTATAAGAGATGTGAGAAATATTGTAGTCATTGCATGTTATAAAAGGGGTGAAACCCCCCCCCCATCGTAAATGGTTACATGGTATTTCACCTGGACTTTTCGTAAAATATGGTAGTATAAGAGATGTGAGAAATATTGTAGTCATTGTATGTTACAAAAGGGGTTAAAAAACTGTACATGGTATAAAATGGGTGAAAATATACCATATGGATTTCCAAGACCCCCTATAAACCCCCCTTTCATGTTTGCTTTCGTATTTTCTCAATTTGTTTAATCAGATTTAGTTTGGAATTACGGCTGTCCCGGGAATAATATTTTATCAGGAATATTGTTAAAGGAGGATTATCTTTGGAACTATAGTTTTTTTAATTAGAGACGATTTGAAAAGTAACTGTAAACCAGCGTGTTTCATAATTGCCCGATAATCGTTCAAGTACATGTTCATTTTAGTTTTGGATTATTTCCTGAATTAAAGTTGAATTCAGTTTTGTAACGGTGTTTAGAACATTTCAATTGGTCTTATATTTCTAGAGAAATCGTAACTAGAAGAGTGCAATTTGGCCGCAAAGGCCACAAAGTTCACATCTTTGAAGTTTGATTGACAGGTTAGCGGTAATTTATAAAGCCTTTGAAGTATGAATGTCTTGACAAATTCCCAGGCAATGTCCTAACCGTAATTATACATGTCCCTGGGCCTATGATATAGACCAATCATAAACATGCGCTTAAAACATGTGCCCACTTCGTGGGGGAAGGATCATTTTCTATTAGCGCATTGGCGCGTGGCGCGTTAGCGCGTAGCGCGTGTTTTCATTATAACCTTTGGCATCCGCCTAATGTATAGGTAGAGGAGATAGGGGTAATCTCGGACATGGGGCATTGTCGGACGATCTTCAATAATTCTTTGTTTTATATGGTTTCTTTATTGAAACTTTGTATTAGACACATCATATTTATAGATGTGGTCCCTTAAGAAAAAAGCCATGGTAACCATGGTATTTCATGGTGCGTCCATGGTAATCCATGGTTTTCCATGGAAATTCATGGTTTTTCATGGTATTTTCCATGGAAATTCATGGATACCCATGGTAATCTTCCATGGATATTTACCATGATTTTCCGTGGTAATTGGTGGTTTGGTAATTGTTTTTTCATGAACATGCCATGTTTTTACCATGGCACTTGAGTTGTAAAATCAACAATTTTGGCAGGTTTTGTTTTTACCAAAATCTTCAAAATTGAATCAATATTTTAACGAATGAATCCAAGCTGGATTGAGAATTAGTCTCATTAATCATAGATAAAAGAATATGACACCCCCCCCACCCCAAAATCTTTGAGAAAGTCAACCTTCTTGACAAAAGCTGGTTTCAGGCCTGAAATACAACCATGTTTTTACAATCTGAATATATGTTTAGTACATTCTGTACATAGTGTCATATGACAAAGAACTGTTAACTTTATATTTTTTTAATTGATGATTTGACCCCACAATTAAAAGTAATAATTTGTTTGCTGGGATTTGCTATCATTTAACTTTGGCACTTATGTAAAAAAAGACAAAATAAGTGATAAAATCAGCTCACTGGTTCCCTTATTGCAGACTGAATAAACATTTTTACTTGGAGTAAATCCTATTTGGTTTTATTTGATCAACAATGAGTTTTTGACATGCACTGTCTACACTCACAGACAATAATAATAACTGAAGAGGGAGCATTAGAAAGAGTAAGATTATCATATATAATAACAATTAAGATCAGAATATTTAAGAATTATGCAAATGAACTCTTATAATCTGTTGTAAAGAGATTAATCTTTTGACATTAATTTGAGAGTTAAGACACCTAATTAACATAGAATAATGGCAACCAAATATTTAAAAATTATGCAAATGATTATTTATTCCTATTCAAAGACAAATCAATTTTAATTACTTATACTATGTTTCATGTTTTAAGCCAAATGGTGTTGTTAACCCCCTCCCCTTCCTTCATGCAACTTCTTTTTAAATATAATATTCTTACATAGACAAATTGAATTTTTATCACTTAGGTATAACATTTCAGTTTGCAGCCATAGGCTTGTGTTTAATCCCCCATCTCAATTTCAAGTCAAAATTCTGTAAAAGTATATACTTTTCTGTGGATTTTTTCAGATAATATGCTTATAAAAGTTGAATGGGACTTAATTTGGAGAAGTTCATTTAGAAACATAATGTATTATTCATTTTTCTGCTTCCAAAAGACCAAACAAATAGCCCATGGAAAACCATGGACTTTCAAAAGATCAAAAGAATAATCATGGAAAACCATGGCTTTTGATTGCACTTTCCAAAACATCAGAGAAATAACCATGGAAAAGCATGGCTTTCGATTGCAATCAACCGTCTTCCATGGCTTTTGATTGCAGTTTTCTCAACTTCAAAGAAAGAAACCATGGTTTTTGATTGTATTCTCAAATGTACGAAATGTAATTTAAGAAAATGAGTTATTTATTTCTTAAATTACTTCATATTGATTTTTAAAACTGAAAATTAAAGAAAGTATTGAAATAAAACAGAGCTTGGGCTAGTTTGACTTAATCTTTTTCAAAGGAAAGAAGTGTTTGGCCTAAAAAATAAGCAATCTCTATCTAGTCTTGATCTACACAAAAGACCTTTGCACAATTGTTTTTGAAATCTTGTGGCCTACTCTCTGCTCTGCTGTTTCACATATTTTCTCATTTGTAAGCTGAGTCTAACATTCGATGAATGTTCTTGCTATACCTTCAAAATGAAATGTCCACCCTTTTTTCTCAATGATAAGTCTCAGTCTAACTGGGATATATCATCAAAATATTCATTTTGGAGATTTTGGTAAATACAAATCCTACCAAAATTGTTGATTTTACATCTCCATGACACATCCATTAAAAACCAATTACCAAACCAACAATTACCACGGAAAATCATGGTAAATATCCATGGAAGAATACCATGGGCGTCCATGAATTTCCATGGAAAATAACATGGAAAACCATGAATTTCCATGGAAAACCATGGATTACCATGGGCGCACCATGGAATACCATGGTTACCATGGCTTTTTTCTTAAGGGGTGCTATATATTGTAAAAATTCTAACTTTGTCCCAGATTTGCACCTGATACCAAGGGTTTGTCCGGGAATGCCCCGTGGCCGAGAATACCCCTATCTCCTCTAGCCTAGATCTACCACTTACCTTTTATTGATTCTTTCATAAGTTTCGTCATAAACTCAGTTTGACCAGAAGGAGAGTCAGTACGTCTATTTCCAAACACCCCCATCAAAAAATGTAGTTAGCTTGGCTGTACTGCACATCTATGCTATGATTCTATATATATTATGTGTATTATCCACTGTAGAATGCATTTGCAGAAAAAATTACGAAAAATTGTAAAAAATATCTGGGTTATTCCATTTTTACTACAAGGTATTTTAGGGGGGTAATTCCGAACAGGAGTTTTTTTTTGGGGGGGGGGGGGGGTAAATCCGAACACTTGCATGGGGGTAATTCCAAACACTTAACTTAAACTTAATTGTTTTAATTATTAGATTGATGGTATATCATTATATTGTAGAGCTCTGGTCGAAATGGAATCTGATGTCGACATGTCAAAGCCCAAGGTCGACGACAGTATCGACTGTCGGAATTAAATCTCCCAGCAAAAATCGGCAAAGAAAAAATCAAAAATAGTTCACACCCGGGAATTTCGCGTCATAATTATTCCTCCGCTAGAGGCGCTGCGAGCGCGCGGCCATTTTGCCAGTCAATTCGGGTCAACTATTGTCCAACTTTACACACGTAGTAGTTGATGATGCCCTTTAACGTATGTTATGATTTGTATATAAAGCTTACTTGTATCCGGATTAATATATTTTTATCCTGTGCAGTTTAAACAATTCGTTTTCTTCCAACTCTATAAGGAATAACATCATATTTTTTTCGAAAATCAGCAGTAAACTTGACACTAGTTAGCTATTTTTTCTCTAATTGTAATTTGAATTTTAAAATTCCGCCTCGGACAAGACACAATTTGTATATTTAGCTCAAACGTGTTTCAAATTTCATAAAGATTCATCCATAAATGAAGAAATGCCACCGGCGCAAAAAATGTTGTGTTTTCGTCAAATCTTTGCTGACGATGCGGTTTTTAGTTTACAAAGAAATTGCCCCTTCATAGTGAAGCTGTAACTTTACTAATATTGAACCTATCAACTTGAAATAAACAGGATCAAAATAAGCAATTCTTTAGAAACACGATGATATGTATCATGCCTATTTAACAATATATATTATGAAAGAAAATCATAGTTTAAAACACCTATCTGAATAGAAAATTTCATTGCAAACATGAAAAAATGACGGGTTGTACTTATACGTCCGCGCGATGTTTATACACGTTGCATAGGACGTTGCTATGCACAACAGCGCACCAAGCGGAGGAATAATTATGACGCGAAATTCCCGTGTGTGTTAACTTAGATTTTACTTCCGGTAAAAAATGAGCATACATTGTCTATCCCGACCCCTCGCATGTACTGTATATTGATATTATAGATTAATATGCATATACGTATGTATGTTAGAGATCGAGAAGTAAATAAACAAACGAACCTCCATTGTTATTGTTCTGCTACTTACACTTCCGGTGGATCCGGCTCGTCCCGTTGCAGCACTTCGTATAGCCCAGTAGCCATGCAGGGCCTTAATTGTGTTTGAAGTTTCGAAATAAAATATCTCTGGGGAGTAATCTTTAACACGGATTGTAATTCTAGTTAAAACTTTGTAAGAATATCAACGAAATTGAATAAAATGACTTACCGTTCCGATCAGAACGACATCGACCTACAGACGACTTCTCGAGATCGAAAACGAGACGAGATGTGAAACGAGAATATAAAAATGGGGGAAAAACACAATATTTAAATCCGCTGTAAATTCTGTTTAATGCAACCATTATCTCAACAAGAGTGATAAAAGTATGTTGGGAAATTAAGGTATGTATGTTCTTTGTTTATCATCGTATTATTTCTATGTCGTTCTATGTCGACCTTGGACGCTTATGTTGATGTCGAAGTGACATTTCGATCGCCAATCGACGATTCCGACAAATGATCAGAGCTCTATACCCTTAACTTATGATACTGGATCCTGTCACCCCTGCATATCAAGAAACCCAAATTTAAATCATTTATTACTGACATCTATTTATTTAAACGCACAGAGTTTGTGGGGGTAATTCCAAACACTAGCATGGGGGTAATTCCGAACACCTAAATCATCATAATTGATTATTTTATTGTAAGATTGTTGGTATACATCATTATATTGTATCTTTCAGGCTATAAATATTATATAGAGGTAGTAGAGGTACTACTATTCAATTCAATGATCTGCTTGCCATTATTTGGAACCCGTTCGTGTTTACCCCCCTGTTTGGATTTGGACGTATTGACTCTATCTTTGTTGCCACTCGATTCTTTTAAAAAAAATGTCGCTTTTTTAATCACCCGGATGTGCGGTTTACTTGGACTCGCCCAAAACGAGGGGTGTCAAACGCAAGATGGTAGAGATGCAGGTATGTTGCCACTCTCAGAGAATCTATTCCATAATTTCAACATTACTACGAGGTTTTACAAGCGAAAAGTATAAAGGCAGGTTGTATATAGGACTGGACAAGATGAAAATAAATATTCTAAATAGATGACACCCCTTTCGAAATAAGATGAACTGAACCTATCACGTCACCTAAGAAAACAAAATCTCCAGAGAGAATTTTCGCTTGAAATGTTGAAAAGCAAGCCCAGTTTTCTATGGGAATATACGGTAATTAATAGTTACGTGTACAATATTACTGAGTTAGATGGTGCATAAGTTAGGCGTTGGATCATTTTGTAAGTACGACAATGTGAATTCATGTGACTGTTACTTTTTGGAAGGTTTTTTGCAAAAAAGTCGAGTGACATTTTAGATGTCGAAAATCTTAGTCCAACAACATTTAGACAGTTCAAGATGTCTCTAGTCCTACTAGGGACATCTCGCATACCATTGAATAGATTGTCGCAGAATTCGGCACTCATAAATGTTAAAATTATGATGTTAGTTGGAGACATACCCTTTATTTGACCAGCCCACTTCTTTCTTTTCTCATTTAGAGGCCCGTAAGACACTTTTCTTCATGTCTGATTAATTCTGAGCACTTTTAATGTGTTTGAGTAAATGAATGCCTTAGTTTTTGGGGTGGGGTACCAGAAATTTTTATGATTTCATTATGTCACTTGGTGACTGTTTAACTCATTCCTTACGGTTACGTTGAAAATCGATCACCGGTGATCGATGGTTATTTGAGCGCTATTGTGGTGTATATCCGAAGTTGTCCACATCACTTATGTTATAAATCAATAAAAAATATATTACTAAACATATACAGACTATTGTTGTTGTTTTTTATTACTTACCGACGGAGAAATCGAGCAAATTATGCGAGTTTCAAAAAGTTTTCATTTTTGAAGACAATTCTGCCCGATGACGTAATTTCCCATGATTCATCGGCAGTTTCCAAAATAAACAATATGGCGGGAAGACCTCGCAGATCAGCTGCTCAAAGAGCAAGGGATTTGTTTGTAAATGGGTTTGAGCTTGAGTCTGACAGTGAAGATGATATCCAACTACAACCTGGTGATGTCGATGAAAGGGCATCAGACTCTGATAGTGGTGAAAACAGGTGCGTATCTTGACTAAAACTTTTCGAATTTTTTTTTCAAAAATTATAATTTTATTTTCATATTTTTATACCATAGAAATCCTGTTAAGAGTGAGATATAAATGATCATTATACACGATATATGACTTAATATGCTCCTTGAATCAACAACAGACCTAATTTAGTAAAATTGCAAAATTATCAGTCATTTTCTGGAAAACGAAGTTTGGCCTTGTCATTTTTAAGTGGGCGATAATATGTGAAATCTTTCGGGTTGTCATTGTTTTCAGATATTTTACAGCTATTTACCGGGATATTTGAAGTAGATCCTTATTAACAAAATTTACTGCATATTTTCTCACATGTACACACTTTGTTATTTGCACCCAGGTGTCACATTTCACATTGTTTGGAGGGGGGGGGGGGTTGAATTTATACTTTTACTTGCCCATTCCCTAGTTTACAATTTTATTTTATATTCTTCCAGTGATGATAGTATGGATGTGTTTGATGGTGATCAAGAGGTTCCTCAGGCAGGTGGTGGTCTCCAATCGTATGACGATGCAGATGAACTACCACATGTGATGCAATTTAGGCCAATCCGCCCCCCTGGTATGCAATTCAGGGCAATGACGCAAAGAGAAATATCAGAACATTCAACTCCGTTGGCTTTCTTTAAGATGTTTTTCAGTGAAGAGGTTTTCCAGAAGCTTGTCGATAACACTAACATATATGCATGGCTAAACGTTATGACTAAGCCTACATATCAAAATAAAGATGGGTCGTGGGAGGATGTAACAGTAGCGGAGATGGAGCATTTTGTTGCGCTTATAATATATATGGGCTTTGTGGATGTGTCAACTCTGAGCCGGTATTGGAGCACCAAGCCTTTGTATAATGGCCTTTGGGCCAGAAGATTCCTACCCAGAGACCGATTTACAGCAATGTGCGGAATGCTGCACATATCAGATCCAGGACACGAGGATCCAAATGATAAACTTACCAAGGTCAGATGGCTGGTAGATCAAATTAAACAGGTTTCTACAACAGTCTATCAATCTGATATCAACATTTCAATAGATGAAAGGATGGTAAAATCTAAACACCGCAGTGGGATGAGGCAGTACATCCGCGACAAACCGTGTAAATTTGGATTGAAATTGTTTGTCCTTGCCGAATCTAAATCAGGATATACCATTGACTTTAACATATACACAGGGAAACAGAATGAGATTACAGAGCATGGCCTACCCTATGATGTTGTCATACTCCTTTTAGACAATCTGTTAGATCAGGGGTACCATGTCTATTTTGACAACTACTATACGTCGCCATCACTACTAAACACCCTATTAGAGAGGAATACATATGCATGTGGCACAATAAGGTCTAACAGGAAGGGTATCCCTGACATGATCAAGGAGAAGTGGCAGAAACCTGAAAGAGGTAATTTATTTATTCTTTACTGTATAACCAGAAATAATTTTGTCTCAGCTCAGTGGACATTGCTTTGGGTTACAAGAAATATATGTGCAAAATTAAATCACCTCATTGATTTAAAATATTTATCAGAGAAAATATATTCCTGGTTCCATAAATAATGTTCACTCATAGTTTAAACTAGGTTATATTACCTAATTAATTTGATAATAACACATACTTGCCTAGTGTTTTATTTAGATAAATATTTCTAACAAGTTATTATATTTTAATTTCTTGTTTTCTTATTTGTTGCAGATTGCAAACGCATATAGTTTATTTAAGTTCTGTTATGCTGTTATGATATGAAAGGAGTAATATACTCCTGGTTAGCAGGTTAGTTTATATCAGCTGAGTTAAAATACATTGTTAGAATAAACATGTACATGTAGGCAGATAAAATATTCATTCTTCATGTTACTAGTATTTCTAGAAAAATCGATAATTTCCCAGTTATTATTATATCGAACATATTTCAACCAAATATCTTAAATGCATAATCAATATTAAGAAAATATGCTTTAAAACATTGTAATTAATTCCATAAACAATATACTCGTATATATACAAGGACCAGTATCTTAATTCTGGTACAAGTTGCTTGTAAAGTAAAGTTTGCATCATTGAAACTGGTATTGGGTTCTGTATGCATAAATACAGAGTGAATAGTGATTTGAACTGCTACATTGTATTTTCTCTAGATTTGAACCATAAAAATGTAAACCCTTTTTCTATTGTTTCAGGTAACATGAGATGCACACGAGACCATCACATTGCTTTTCTACAATGGTGTGACAACAAAGAAGTTCTGTTAGCATCAACCATGCATGTGACCAATACATATGACTTTGTGAGGTGAGATGTAGTTTTTTTTCATTGATTTAGAAGTGCCATCATAGCTTTTCACTATTAATCTTTTTCTTGTACAAAATATCTCTAAAAACAGATTATTAGTACATGCAATATTAAATGGTCAATAATAACAACAATACATAATGTTCCTATAAACAATATTAGTTTTACTGGATTTAAGAATATCATTCCTTCGCAATTCCACTAAAATTATGTATAAAATTTTTAAAAATACATGTATGGATTTATTCAATTTTAGGAGACGTGTCAAGGTGAATAATGAGTGGACACTTCGCGTAGTAAGACGCCCTATAATGGTTGCTGACTATAACAAGCATATGGGAGGAGTGGATCGATCAGATCAGATGATTGCAGAGTGAGCATAACCTTCAATTAATTATCTTAAAAAAACAATTATATTAAGTAAAAATCTAAAAGATATACCATGTGACCCTAGATTTAGAAGTTCAAGTAATTGCTGCATTACTTCACTTTAGGCCACTGTAAAATGAAATATGTTTTGCAGGTACATAGTGTTTTTTCTTTGCAAAGAATCATTACTAATGTGCTTTTCTTTACCATTTACAGATACAATGTCTTGATGAATGTGAAGAAGTGGTGGAAAGTGATCTTCTTTCATATGATCGACATAAGTGTGGTGAACAGCTTCATAATGTTTCAGGCCTTCCGTGGCCAGCATCCTGATGTTGCCTGTTTGCAGAGAAACAAAGGTAGATGTAAATATCAAATATACAAAATTAAAGTATTCTACAGTAATCTCCCAAGATGAATTGTTGTTACATGTGCTAGAATAAAGTATAAATCATCATTTTTATAATGCAGGGAAGTTAATATCAAAATTTTTAGTTTTAATTTTTAAATTTTTGAATAGGGCGGTAAGCAGGGTGGGAATGTTCAACAGGATGGGTGCAGGGTACTAGCATTGAGTGAGCAGAGTGTGGTACCATACAGTTAGGCCCTGGGGGGATCACTGTGGAGCTAACTAACTATACATTTTACAATAACACTATACAATTACTATCTGTACTAAATATTTTGGGAAATTAATGATCGAAGTATTAACTCCTTGGTGTAAATTGTAATAGTTAAATGTTAGCTTATTCATTTGGATTATCTTTACTTCATGTTTGAAGGGTCTCTGTTTCCAGATTGTCATAATTAATTTGTTATTCATCAAGTATTGTGCATTTTTTCAAAATATATATGTACTAGACTACATTGTATATGAGCACTGTTTGTAAACTTGTTTTGTAGATTACAGTCAGCTGGAATTCCGTGAGGAGTTGGTAAAGCAACTTGGTGGCATTGCTGATTTTGAACCCGTACCGTTGGCCAAGAATTTTCCAGCCACTCCAAACTTTGCAACGGAACACATCCCTCAGCATCACAACCTCCGTCGTAATTGCACTGTGTGCTATAAAGTGACAGGCATGGAAAAGAAGACGAACTGGGAATGCTCAAGTGACAATTGTGTTGGAAAGAGATTCTGTCTAGTTGCAGAGAGGAACTGTTTTCAACGTTGGCATTCTGCCGAATTCAATAACAATAGATAAGGATCACTGACTGCCCAGAATACAGTACATGTAGAGCACATCTATACAGTTATCAGGTTATACTGTAATGAGTGGTATGTGTTGTCTACAGGTATAATGATAAAGTTGATGGATGCTACCTTATATGACTTACAGTTGCATTACTTATTCATTGATACTTGAAGTTGAAACCGAGTGATTTTTTCTATTTTTCATCAATTTTACCCTAAATTGGGTAAAAACAGGCATCTTTGTGATATTCTCATTCATTTAATCTTACCCCATATGCATAATACTAGGTATTTTCTGAAAGCTTACTGCCAATACTTTAAAACTATGTTAAAATATGTGTGTACCAATCAACAGTACTCGCCTGACAGGTGGTTAAAGGTAAAAGTAAGTGCGTTTTTAACAAGAAAATAATGGCGGCCATCTTGGATTATGATGTCATAGACCATGTGACCTCATTTGCATATTTTATTTTATTACTGTACTGAGTGGTATGTGTAGTCTACAGGAATAATAATAAAGTTGATGGATGCTACCTTATATGACTTACAGTTGCATTACTTATTCATCGATACTTAAAGTTGAAATCGAGTAATTTTGGCTATTTTTCATCAATTTTACCCTAAATCGGGTAAAAACAGGCATCTTTGTGATATTCTCATTCATTTAATCTTACCCCATATGCATAATACTAGGTATTTTCTGAAAGCTTACTTCCTATACTTTAAAACTATGTTAGAATATGTGTGTACCAATCAACAGTACTCGCCTGACAGGTGGTTAAAGGTAAAAGTAAGTGCTTTTTTAACAAGAAAATAATGGCGGCCATCTTGAATTATGACGTCATAGACCATGTGACCTCATTTGCATATTTTATTTTTCAAACTTAAATCATTCCAGGACATCATAGCTTTAAAATGATGTATCATACATGAGGCAAAACATATTATTGTTTGTTATAGAAAATGAGCAATTAAGATTTTATGCAAATATTCAATATTTCTTTAAAACCCCATAGTAAGGAATGAGTTAAGTGTCCAAACTGTCCAATTGTTTAGTTTTGGGTATGAGGAGTGGCCTACTCTCCGTAGAAAATTTTACACTTTTTAGATGCTATTTGGTGCTTTCTGGGCACTTTCAAAGTGTATAAATCAATAAAAAATGGGAATTCTTTTGGGGTGTCAAAGAGGATGAGAGCGTGAAGTGTGGGGTGCCAGAAGTGGACCAAGTGGTTGTCCCCCAGAAACATTGACCTATTTGATGATGTCTGGGCACTTGTCTGAGACAATATGTGAAATTCAGAACTTTTTCAATTCTTTTGTAGGGGATTTGAGGGATGGCCACTCTCCAAGAAAATTTTACAATTTTAAGATGATATTTGGTGCTAGTGTATGAGTCAATAAAAAATTTGAAAAATAATTGTTTTTCGCAATTTTTGAGGGTTGTCTAAGGGGGAGGGGGGATGCCAGAGGGGGAGGTTTGGTTGAATTTTTGATTTTTCTATATTTATTTCTAGTCTCCATTTGAGGCAATATTTGTTGAGTTTGTCTAGGTTTTGTTGCATTTCATCATAGTCTGTTGAGAATATCACCAAATCATCAGCATACAAAAGAGAGTTGATCATCTTCTCGTTGTTGATTTTAAAACCATGTGTGGTATTAGTTATCCCATCGAACGAAGTTCGGAGGGATATAGGGAACGCCTCCGTCCGTCCGTCCGTACGTACGTCCGTCCGTCCGTCCGTACGTCCGTACGTCCGTCCGTCCGGGCAATAACTCAAATACCGTTGGGCCGATTTTGTTCATATTTTGTACATATATACTCTATGGGAGTAGAAGTTCTGCTCGAAAGCCGATTTTCAAAATGGCCGCTCATTTCAAAATGGCGGCCATTTTAGTGCCAAATTTACAGTAATTTAGGTGCAATATGTAAAACTGTAATAGCAATATGTTTTAGATGTAAAAAAATTATATAGGACATTGATAAAGCTAGAAATGTAGATATTAAAGAAGCACATGGCAGCCATCTTGAAAAATGGCGGTCTTTACTCGTTATTTTACGATTTTTGCTGTAACTCGAAAAGTAGTGGAGCGATTTTGTTCATATTTGGTATGTGAATACTATAAACATTGCACACTGTCTAAAGACACTTTTAGTAGAAGGCGACCATTTTGAAAAATGGCCGCCATTTTAACGTATTTTACTATAACTCGAAAAGTAGTGGAGCGATTTTGTTCATATTTGGTATGTGAATACTATAAGCATGACACACTGTCCTATGACACTTTTGGTAGAAGGCGGCCATTTTGAAAAAAAATTTGAAAAATGGCCGCCATTTTAACGTATTTTACTATAACTCGAAAAGTAGTGAAGCGATTTTGTTCATATTTGGTATGTGAATACTGTAAGCATGGCACACTGTCTAATGACACTTTTGGTAGAAGGTGGCCATTTTGAAAAATGGCCGCCATTTTAACGTATTTTTCTATAACTTGAAAAGTAGTGGAGCGATTTTGTTCATATTTGGTATGTGAATACTATAAGCATGGCACATGGTCTAATGACACTTTTGGTAGAAGGCGGCCATTTTGAAAAATGGCTGCCATTTTTGCTATATCCTTTGTTTGTAAAAATGCCATCCATGGCTGTTCGATGGGATTCGCTACGCTTTGGCGTTGCCGTTGTTCTGGTTTTAAGGGTATCAACCACATCATTTATATTACAGTTAAACAATATGGGAGAGATACTGTCTCCTTGCTTGACACAAATATATGGAAAGAAATCTGTTAAGCCACGATTTAGTTTCATTGATGTGCTAATTAAACTTGAATCTTCATCAGTGTTTTTGCATAGGTCTTGATTCGTAAAGCCTGAAAAGTGCGATTAATAATCACGGCCACTCATAGGACTCGTAACGATTATCGCTCGGAAATCAACTACTAGTGATTGTCCTATCTCATATCTCATACTATTTTGATCTGAAATCAACTTCCGGGAAAGAAACTCCGAAAGAAAATTTTATTTCTTTTAGAAATAGAACATCCTTTGTTTGTTTAGCAGATTTTGACCAAATAAAAGACTGAAGGTAAGATCTTTATCAATACATTCATCCAGAGTTGATTTTTTTGATATGACCTGCACTGCGTCCAAGTGGCCCCTCATTTTCATTGTTTGGGGTCCCTAAAGTAAAAACCGGGTCCTCTCTATTATGGGACAGCGTTAATGAAAGCACAGCCTTTTTCAATGATTCTTTAATGTACACTATAATACCTCCCGAGTTACGATGAGCATTTTTATGTTTCCATGACCTGTTTGACATTTCTTTTTTTATAGTTACTAAGGTCAGCATGCAACGCGATTTCGTCATCTGTCCAGGTTTCTGAGAGTCCAATTATATCATAATTTTTGATTAACAAATTTTTAAAGTACTCACTGTCTAGTTTCCTTTTATAATGATTTTGTCCGTCCCTTTTTAGGAGACCTTGAATGTTCCAACTCAATATTTTCAGGTTGGTAGGAGACATATTTGAAATTCATCGAACCTGACACCCAGCATGGATTAGTCAATATCAGATTAATTATGTACTGGATTAATTGCTGTATTATTGAAATACAGACTTGGGGGATATCCAAAGTGGTAAAGTTGTTGCTGCTGTTGCACTGTATTTGATAGTTGGGGTTGAAATTGTTGCTGTGCTGTTGCATAGTATATCCCCATAGATGGATTGTAACAGTTCTGGTTGATTGGAGTAGTAGCGTATGTGGTTGGAGTATTATATTGCATTTCAGTTGTTGGCTGTGTAAGGGCGGAATCTGCTGTGGATGGAAGTCCTTGTTGAGTCATAGTTTGGCTTGGTGTGGGTATAACTCGAGGCTGTTGCATTGTGGATCTGAATGTTCGCTTTTCTGGGGGTGGGTTTTGTGAGGGCTCGTGAATGTTGCTCAGTACTGCTTTAGGGGGTTCACTTAGTCGGGTCGACTGGTAATGAGTATCTTGTTTCTGGGGCGCATTGATTGAGCTTTCGATTGTCTTTTCCTGGTGATTGTGATTGTTGTATTGTTTATAACGATGATATCCTGGGTCAAGCCAGGATTTTATGTTTGCAGCTAGGGTTGTTACTCCTTTTTGGCTGAGGTGGGATTTGTCATAGAATAAGCTGTGGTCTGTCAGAAGGTTATCTTTGTCTGAGGCTTCTGATTGGTTGTCACTATATAGAAATTCTTTGTAGCAGTCCTTGTATTGAACATCATCATTTCGTGATGCAACATACTTCCACTGGGAGTTATGGTTGAGGATGATTTTGTTGGCATCTGGATGGCGTGTTGGGATGATGGAAGTGATAATTACTTTTGCATTGAAGAATGTATTCTTGCAGGCATCGATCAGTCTTTGCATTGTGTTTGGGTCTGGTTCGTTCTTATTGAAGGAGTCTATCACACCAATTTGTACTATTAGAGTTTTGATGTTTTTTCTCTCCTCTTTATCAAATCGTGACAATATATCAGCTAGTTCTTCCGTTGTTGCTCCTCCAAATGTATTTACAGCAACAGAGAGTCCTAGCCTTCTTGGGACTAGACTTTTAACTCGCTAGTCCCCTATTATTAGTTCTGTAACTTGTTGTTGAATTCTAATATTTCGGGGAGTTTTTGATTGGACCTTGAACGAATGACTATGTGGACGAGTGTGAGTTTCATCTAAGAGGGGAGTAAATCTGTTTGAGGTGACAACTTGAATAGTATTTTCTACAGGTTTTTCCTGTGGTAAGTCTTTATTTAGTTTTTCGATTCTTTTCTCTTGAGTGTTTGTCTCACTATAAGATACTGCTTGATGTTTACCAGTAGACACATACTCCCCAATGCGTTTGATATCTGCTGTCAGCTGTGTTATTGATTGTAATGTTTTGTTGTTTTGAGTGTCTGAATTATGGCACAATTTTTGGGTAAGTCCTTTTAATTCTCTTACTTCCTTTTGCAGCTCTTTTTGTTTGTATTTTGATTGATTCAGCCAGCTGTACAGAATTCGCTTGCTGAATTTTTGTGAGTTTAAGTATATTAGTGTTTAGAAGTTTGATTTGGTTGACTGTCTGTCTATCTTTGTCACGGACCTCTTCCTCGATAGTGTTGATTCTTTCACAAAGGGTTGTGATTGAGGTGTCTTCTCTTTCTATACCGTCGCTATATTCTTTATGTAGTGACTTTCGAATGGAGGTAGCCTTTTTCTTTAACTCCCTCATGCCTGACTTAGGACTATTAGGGCTATTATTTGCCTCATTATCGCTGGTTAACAGCTGTTGACCTTGGTTTTGGAGTGGGTTTGAGTATGACCCATGTCTACTACTGTTTTGAGTTCTGTGATGTCATCGTCTGCTTCAAGATTATGAGTACTTGTCCAGTGTTTCTGATACATTCACTTTTTCTGATTTTATGTTTTTAGTTGTACATGTACTTAGGTTTCTTAAAAATACTATTTCAAAAGTCATTCATGATTTTAGTCCATGGTGGGTGATAATAGATGAAATTGATGATTTTAGTCCATGGTGGGTGATAATAGTAGTTCAACAAGTTAAACCTAGTCTGGGCCTTATTTCTCATCTGACATATCTTGTGGCCCGCCCTAGGTTTAACGTCCGTGCCTATTCGGCCCTTGATGCAAAAATTTTAATGGTGGCCTATGGTAGCGCATGGAATTCTATGCGCGTTCAATTCATAACTGGTAGTGAGAATTTGCATCAAATGAAGGCATAGCACGGAAGTTAAACCCAACCACGGTAACAAGAACATTCAGATTAATAAATGAAAGCCGTGGTATTGGGTTTAACTTGTTGAACTAGTGATAATAGGTGAAATTAAAATTAGAGGTCCATTTTCTGTGCCTTATTCATTAAATAGTATTTTGAATATAGGTTCCTCTGATTCACTATTTATTTATATAATTCTATACTTGATTTATTGAAAAATCACTTTTACTTTCATGTATGAATTGACAATTTAACAGAAAAAAATCTCCACATGGGAAAATTCAGTTCAATTGTTTTGTGGGGGATGTGAAGGGTGGCCAACTCTCCTAGAAAATTTTTCAAATTTTAATATGCTTTTTTGTGCTTTCTAGGCACTTTCAAAGTATATGACTCAACAAAAAATATGAAAAATTGAATTTGGGGGGAGGGGGCGGTTTAAAGGGGGGGGGGGGGGTGCCAGAGAGCGAAGTGGGTTGGGGATGCCAGAGGGTGAGTAAGTGTCAGTCTCCAAGAATCATTGACTACCCTTACGGAAAATAAAAGCTGTGACAGCACTGTGACAGTGCTCTGACAGCGCTCTGACAGCGCTGTTGCAGCGCTGTGACAGCATATAGGCTTAAACTGATGGCTGGATCAATTTCAGCAACATTGCTCTCACATCCATACGCTGCGAGAATGCTGTGAGAGCGCTGTCACAGCATTCTATTTCCATCCATCGCTGCGAGAGGGATGTGACAGTAATTAAGTGGGCCAAAGTGGCTGGATCAATTACAGAAACATGCTTTCTAAGCCAGAGTTTGTGGCAGCGCTCTGACAGCGCTCTCACAGCCCTCTCACAGCAGGAAGTACCAATGCATTGTGGGTTAAAAAATTCAAACTAAAAATCAGTTAGAGCAGGAAGTTTGTAGGAGGAAAAAGCAAAGGAATTATGCTGAAATGGCCATCATATCTTTACTGATTTATAAAGCACATGTAAGATATTGTACTACTGCTTATTGATAGATACCTTTAGAATGTTCTAGTGATCTAAGGAAAGGATCAAATGATATGAATTTTGTGCAAGTTAGTACTGGTTAAACTAGAAGACTGAAATATCAATGAATAGCCCATATAGTACATCATAAAGGATAAAATTGATACAATTGGGGCAATTTGCATGTACATGTACAATAACATCTTTTCACATTGTTCATTTGTGAGCTATAGATCTGAAAACTTTAATCACATATATATCATTTTAATCAAATAGGCTATATTTAGATGGTTTGCATACCAACATTACCTGAGCATATATATCCAGTCAGTAAAGTTAAAGTCAAATAGAGGTTACAGAATATAGACCTTTCAATATGGCAAACATCAGCGATTCTGATTTCCGGGTTCTGGCTAATGGCTATATAAATCAGCGATAGGGTGTCATTTGACTGAAGACAATTTAAAGATGGGAAAGGTGTCCTAGTATGCCAGTAAGAGCAGATATGGGGACTTCAGACAAGAACTATAAAAGGCACAGAGAATCAACTAAAAATGTGAGTTCTGGAATGAAGACCCGTTGTCATTGACTGAGGATTCCAGTTATCTTATTACTCAGTTTGAATCGACTCGGAAAAACTATTAAGATAGAGGTTTTCTGCAAAGTTATCAAATTTGGAAAATACGGATCTGGTTTTCGAGTGATTTAACAAGCATTAAGATACAAGACTTGGCGCTATCTCTTATCATGCAGACTTGCAATAAATTGGCCACGCAAAACGCAAAATCAGATCGTCAAATAAATCCCTTCGTTTTTAAATGTATGCTTCATATCTTCATCCGAAACTTTAGGATTCAATAGAGATAAGTTATAACTTGTACAGGAAGAAATGGCAGATCCTACCTTAATTTAGAATCGCTGATTTCTCTGGACAAATTCTGAGAAGAAATTGTTCAACTTCGCGATCAGCTCAGACTACATGCCGTGTACATGTCACTCTGAACTCGCTTGATAAAATACGGCATCTTGATTGGTTACTACTCGTGTTGTCATGACGTGAAAGGCAGTAAACAATGAACATGTTAATGAACTGCCATATATGGAACATTTGTCTCTCTGATTGATTAACTATACACGGCTCCTGAATGAATATAGTAGTCGTAGTTAATGAATTCATTGATATCTATAGAAAGTGGGCATGACCAGCTTTATTTTGACATCAAATTCAACATGTTTCAAATTAAAATGCCCTCGCAAGACGAGGTTGAAATATCGCAATTTGATGGTGATATGGTCTACGATAGATCAAAATTGACTGCCCCGCGTCATGTGTCATGTGACCCTATATTTGTTGAAAAATGAAAGTGATAGTGACAATTTATAATCTTAAGTTAATACCAATATTTCAAACACATATCTATTTTTTCATTGCATATTTATTTCTTCATTATATATACATTTGTTTTATACTTCATTGATTTATTTTGGCGATACCTTTGCTATTAGATCTTTAAGGTAAGATAGGTCATGGAATTAGTTCATTTGGGCCTTTTCTCCCATGAAAGCTATGACCTAAATATGAGGTGGAAAATGGCCCATGCCATAGACTGATAGACGACCATTAGTTTTTCTCATCTGAGCAGACTCTTTGATAATTATTAGATATCTGTGCCATTGTCTAAATTATGCTGTCAAATTGTCTGGTTCAATAAACGGTTGAAGTGATATATTTAACATAAATTAGTATTTTGAGAATAATGCTATGTATTTGTACACACAGTACTGTCAACCCCCAAAGATTTTCTCGCGGGACAGATTTTTTAGACTCAGTGCCAAAAATTCGCGGGATTTTGCGGGACATCCGCCTAAATTCGCGGGATTTTGCGGGACATTTAAGGAATTTGCGTGATTGCGCTAATAGGTCGAATTTCGATCAAATTCGCGGGATTTCGCGGAACCATTCGAGGGACAAACACGCTAATTGTGGGACAGTTAACAGGGTAACCACCAAAGACTTCATAGAGGGGCAATCTTTTTTAGACAAAGTGCCCTAAATTTGCAGGATTGGCGAAACATCCACCTAAATTTGCGGGATGTCGCAGGACATTCAAGGGATTTGCATGATTGGGGCTTAATGTAAAAGAACTCAAATCAAACTTTCAGATACTGATTTATCAAATATAATGCACTTAACTTAAGTAAACGTCAACACAATTCCACACAATACACATAGAAATATTATTAAAGGGGCAACAAGGCCTGTAGAGAGAAAAATCAAATTCTTTTACTTTTTCATAGCTATCAAGGCAACATTTGGCTTAACATATTCTTTGACATACCTATTTTCTTAAAATGTATGAATAAACTATCAATTTCAGCATTAAGAAGTGTAAATTCAGTTCAAAGCTTCTATAATAGCCCAGTCAAACTAATGAGAAAAATAGCTTAACCCAAAACAAATTGCAATAGAAATCAAAATAGGTTAGTTATTTACATTTATTAACCTTGAAATACATACTAAAAATCTACCAAAATCGAAATAGTGGAACAATGTTAAAATTTGAATCGAAGATACCCCCTACCCCACCCCCTTCAATTCATAAGTGCAGGACTAAAAAACATATTTCTTAAAGTTGAGGTCTTATTTTTACATAATTTAGCTTGACCACAATTGGATATTGTTTTTCCGAGATAATAATATTAATTTAACCAAGAAAAAGTTCATTTGTCTTCTTTTTAACCCTTACAAACCCAGAAAATATTGAAAAAATCTCTCAAATTTCGCATATAATAATTTGAATATGTGTTTTTATCATGATAGGACCTTCTAGAAAATGTCCTATAATTTATAACGAAGGACCAACAATACATTTATTATTCCTTTGTAATATTGAAATGATAGGTTTATTGAATTTTGAGAAATAAACTTTTTGATACCGTATGGTTAGGCTACTAGAATGTAGGTCGGAAAATGAAATTTGTACAAATGAGAGGAAAGGGCACAAATAAGGTACCGTTGTAAAACTAATGACCCAATCTTTTCAAATCCACTTGTTTCCCAGTCTCAAATTTGTTACCAATAATGTCAAATGCCAGTTTCCATAGCAACCATTTGAATATTGTTAATAGATGTAATACGATATTAGGCAAATTCCACTCATTATTCCTCGACTCAAATTCATATTTGTATCATAATGAAGCAATAAATATGCAATTAGCCCATATGCAAATTAGCTCGTTTGCTAATTTATTATGGCATCATATGATGTGTATTTTATCGTACCTAAAAAGGTACGATACTGTTGTCTGCTATGCGGATGGCAAATGTTACATGGAAAGAAGTTCTAGAGCTGATTCACTTTTCGGTGGCCATCTTGCATTCTGGCGGCCATCTTGGAAGTTTTTAGATAAATCTTGCCATCACAATTCCCAAATTTTTCACATGTTACATGGTAAGAAGTTCTAGATCTAAAAATCTTTTCAGAAGCCATCTTGCATTCTTGTCCCCTTTCAGTGGCCATCTTGCATTGTGGCGGCCATTTTGGAAGTTTTTGGATTAATTTTGTCATTGGCATTCCATGGAAACCACTTAATGGATTAACTTCAAAACTTTACACATGTTACATGGTAAGATGTTCTACAGCTGATAGACATTTTGGTGGTCATCTTGCTTTTTGGGTAAACAAGCCCACACTGCTATGTATTAGGTACAATATTGTTAACCCTGTGCCTTGTTCTACATTGTACTAATATATTTAGACACAATGTCGATTGGCATTGTAAAAGTTAATATTGTCACGCGGTAAACACGATACAAATATATGTCATATTCCGCAACGAATATGGCATATCTACTTGCGGTGTATGCCAGATTCACCCGCGGTATATGGCATACACACTAACCAATGAGAACTTTAAATGGAAACAATCAAATCGATGCATTCTGTCGTTTTCATCTGCTGTATATTAGTGTTGTCGCGATTAATCGATACATCGCGATATACATCGCCAAAGCTGATTCTGGCGATGCATCGATGTCTGAAAAAAACATCGATGTTTTAAAAAAATTCATTTGCTAAAAATCACCTTTTCTTATCGTATTTTGACGCAAATCGCTTAACTTTCTCATGTCTTATTTCATCTCCCAATGTTTTCTGATATTATTTCGCCTTAAAACTGTTTTAGCTAGTCGAAATGAACCATTAATTTAAAGAAAATTACTTTACTTTCATTTCACCGTACTAGAATTTCCCGGATGAACCAGCGTTCTGTATTTTAGTGCATTAGCGTTCGGTATTTCAGTGCACTTTTCTCGGACTTTTTCTCGATGTACATCGCGATGTGCATCGATGTTTACGACTGAAAATTGCCGATGCATCGATGTACGATTATGGCACATCGCGACAACACTACTGTATATGGCATATTCGGCAGTTGAGTGTATCGCATATTCACAGCGGAATATGCCATACTCACCATTGGAATATGCCATATACTGCAAATATCGCCAACCATGAATATATGCCATATTCCGCATAACAACTATAAGAGTATGACTGGAATATGTAAGCACTAGTGCTTAAGGGTAAGGACCAAAACTTGTTCAGAACAAAGTAAAAAAATTAAGTATACATCAGTCACAAGAAAAAGCAAACCCAAATCGAATGGATCACCAGTGAAATTCAGACTAAATACAATTAAATTTACTGAAAGCTACTTGAATTCACAATTTTGACACTGAAAAGCCAAGGTCATATTTTTGCGATTCTGACACTACACTTTCATAATATTCTTCGAGGTTCGATGTACTGTGTTATAAGCAGAGGGTTCTGTTTCAATAGTTTTTATAATATATATCTGTTAGTATGATTATGTGTATAATCCTGCATGTCAGAGTGCATAATCCATATTTACTCTTTAAACATCTTTAATGTAAGTCTGTATCTTTAAGAACTTGATTTAAGAAAACAAAAGATCTGATTGGTGAATAAGAATGCTGGAGCCTAAATATAGCTCAGGCTGATTGAATATATAGATGGTAAAATAAAAATACGGGGAGTTTTTGGTTGGTGATCTTGGGGAGCTGGGGCCTCCAGGGCCTCAGGCCCCTAGTGGGTTGTTGAAAGAAATAAGACAAGAAGAAATATATATGACTTACAAAAAGACGTTTTGTATCTGTTGTAATATAATCAACACAACTATTGAATAAATAACATACTGGTAGCCAAGAATATGCTAATAGCCTTAGCCTCATGCAGTCAGAGGGTATCTTAACCTACTTTTGAGATTTGTATGGAAAATAGGTCAGAACAAAAAGTTCTAAATGAATGCAATGTTTTAGGTGTCAAAATACTGCAAAATTTCTGAAATCTGACTTTGAGTTAAGATTCTTTGATGTTTTGAAATCTCAAAAAGTCGACTTGATGATATCCTCATGTTAAGTCAATGGTGCGAACTTGATCAGCAACCCACTAAGCTTCTTAATCAGCTACTTACACAGCTACCTATATCATATTTATAGTGTATATATTATTAATAAGATTTCATTTTCAAGTCCATAAGTGTTATTGGTCTCAATTCTCCCAGTAATTTAAAAATAAGTGAAACAAATGAAGGCCTATCCCTATTTTTCAATTTGTTTTAAAAAATTATGACTTTAAATATATTTATATTATATTTAAGGCATACATTATATATATATGATTTTATTATAAAGTCCTTAGGGGTTAATGATCTAAATTCTCCCAGTGATTTAAGAATAAGTGAAGCGAATGAAGGCCTACCCCTAATCTAAATTTTTTTTTTCGAAAGTTATGATTTTTTTCTCAACAACTAATGAATGCAAAATTCTCTTGCTTTGTATATGTATGGATTACATAACAAGGTAAAACTGGGATTTTTTTTATACATGATTGAGTCGCTTTTTTGGAATATAATGGCGTTCACATAAAATTACTGTGCGCATTTAATGCAAAATTTCAGATGAATAAGGGTTAAAAATATTCTTATTCACTCTGAATACCAAAGTTAAAGAGATACACAGATTGGGATACCTTATTACAAGCAAGAAATTGTAAAATTACTTGAAAAAAATTGCAGGCATTTGAAAAATAATTTTTTCCTTAGGGGGGTCTGTTTTTCAAGGGGAGGGGGTACCAAAAATGATTTTTTTACATGTTCCACTGAATAGATTTTGGTAGATTTTTAGTATGTCATTTCATATGTTGATATAAATTGAAAAAACAACATTTTATTACTATTGCAATTAGTTTTGGGTCAAACGTTACTTTGACTGGACTATAAAGGGAGTCCCACTTATAGATTTTTAAGATGCACCATTTTGAGGAATATCGGCTGAAATACCGTAATGTTCATCCAGGGGGTTTCTTTGGAACTAATAAAAGTATATGTTAGTCTTCAAGAAATAGCCAGACTTCAATACATTTTGACACTGTTCCATGATCGTTGAATGGCCCCTCTGCACTCATTGTTGTACCTTTAAACTATCAAGGAACCACACTTGTGAGTACCGTAATCCAACACGAAATTCAAAAATTCTGAACAATACTTTGCACTTATGGCATTCGTGACCAACTATGAAACATTTACCCCCCATTGTGTTATATATTAAAATGTACCTTTTCATATAGGGGTCCGATAGGGGTCAACCCAGTTGTCCGTCCGAAACCCAATTCTCCGAATCCGAGCAGTTTTCCGAAACCCAGTTGTTCGAAAATAAGGGGATCTTATCTTAAAAATACAATTTCTTTAAGCGAATCTTGTCACAACCTCTGCGAGTCACGACAACATAACATTGGAATCACGTTGACATCATTGCAAAATTAGGCTAAATATGCTAAGTCAATACGTTAATTGTTTAATGTTTAGCCTACAAAAGTTCATGGGTAACTTGAGAACTAGAAAATACAACCAAATACTTTTCGAACGTACAATAGCAATATTTCTCACCTAACGTCTTCATAGTTTTAGGAACGTATTTGAAACGCATGATAGCGAAATATATCAAGATACTATATCTGCCTAATGTAGTTATGTAGTGTTCACAAAGTTTTGAAACATATTTTATCCAGATCCTTCAGAAATTAACTTATCCAATAAATTACTTTACTAGTTCTAGTACCTTGCATGACTCGTTCATAAAATTCTTTAATTCTACCTCGTTCCTAATACGTCCTCAGACAGACAAGAAATCGAAGTCACACTCGTTGTTTGCGTGACAGAACAATATGCCACGCAAAATACTAATACGCACTTTCTCTGATTATTGTCAAGCAAATACAGTTTAGGAAACGAAGGCCGAAAAATAAATCCCAAGTGATTAGGTTTAGAATGTTTTGTTCTTTTTCGATTTGATAAGAGACAGAGACTAAGAAATTGAATGCGACGAAATATTTTGACAACGTAATATTGTATACTGTTTTTTTTATTTTTAAAGTTCTATGCGTTAACTTATTTTATCTGTTTCAAAATGTTTCATTTTATTTTGCCTACAAAAAAAGAGATTGAAGAAGTTAAGATAAACTGTTCGGTAATATATATTGTGTTTTAATAACCGGTTTTAGGATCACAATATAAAATAAATAGTATGCGCCAAATCGCTTCCAAAGTGGCTTAGTTAGTCTAAACCGATGTTGAGGTAGATTACTAAGAAGCGGCCCAAATGCATTATAGTTTGGTTCATTGACTATTCGTTTTCACTTGTCTGCAGTCAAAAAGGTGACACGAAAGGGCTAAACGGCTTGCCCCAAGGTGCAACCGTCAAAAAGATGAGCTTGAAAAAAATCATTTTTTCAAATAATAGCAGCGAGGATATAAAATAGGAGGCAAATTTGATATTGATATGTATGATAGTCCATTTAGGTGTGGTCTTTTTTATTAAAAACAATAACGGTGAAGAATTATATATTTCTGACCTTAAAACGCCATTTTAATGCAAAAGTCACCTTTGTTAATAATAATATTCCTATTTTACCTATTCAATGTTTTATAAGTATTACACTTACCATTATATTAGTTTTTGGCAAAGTAAATAATTATAGGGCTCACACAAGGATCAACTTTATTTACAACTTTTTCATATCTAGTGATGTTTTGTAAAAATACTACGTTTAACACAATTCTATGTGTTAAATATTAAACAAAATAATGATAATGTATTTGTTTTGTTGTTTCAACTGAAAAATCACAATTCATTGCTCTTGCTCTTAGAGCGGCAGGGCATATACCAGTATGAAAAATCGTCAATACAGTTGATCCTTGTGTGACCCCTACAATAATTTACTTTGCCTAAAACTAATATAACGATTATTCGGATATATAAAAATCATTTCATAGGTAAAATAGTAATAAAATGATTGACTTTTGAATAAAAAGGCATTATAGTTGTTGCAGTAAAATTACCACACCAAAGTGGACTATCTTTACATATTAATATCAAATGGGCCTTCTATTTGCATGTTTTACTGTACTTATTTGTAACAAAAGTTTATTGTTTATAGTGATGAGGCAGGAATTACTTTACAAATGCATTGACAAAAGACAATTCCAGTGTTGATGGTTTATTTAACAATTAGCCATTTTGTCCAACATTCTGCTTGGACGTCAAATTAAAAGATGCCGATTTGCATCACATCAAGTTTGATTTGTTCACGGATGTATGTCAGAGTGATACCTTTAGCAGTTCCTGCACTCATACCTACATTTTGAAACATATGCAGCAATTTTATTTCCAAAAGGTCAGTTTTCAACTTTGTATGTTTCATTTTTGTTCATAAAATGTGAATTCTAGAAATGTCAAGGTCATTTCTAGGAAAAATATCAATATTTAGTTAGTTGGCTTTTTAAAACACTTGCCCGATGATTTGACCCTACATAACCAATGATAAGGTGACCTGAGGTCAAGGTCTGAATGGGTCAAGGTAATTTAAAGGTCAAAGGTCAATATCTAGCAATTTGACGTTTTGAGGCAATTGAGAACAATTGTGACATTTGGCGACCAATGATGAGGAGACCTGATTTCAAGGTAATTTCTCGGTAGTTGGCTACTGTGGGTCTACAGTAGCATTTGATCACCAATGATAAAGTGACCTACGGTCAATGTCATTGTTTAGGGTCAAGGTCATCTCAAGGTCATAGATCTAAATATATCTAAATATTTGGTGTTTTGGGGATGCTGCTTCATGTGAGGACCCATGAATATATGTGTCCTGAGGTCAAGGTCATTCCTACAAGGTCAATATCTCAGTATTTGGAGTTTTGAGCCCCTGGGGGCTGCTGTGGCCCTTTGCAACTAATGTTAAGGTGACATGGAGTTAAATCAATACCTATGGTTCAAAAACATTATAAGGTATATCTAGGTATTTGGCCTTTAAAGGCCCTCGGGGGACGAAGTAGCCCTTGGTGACCCATTATTAGGCGACTTGAGGTCAAAGTTATTACTGATGGGTTAATGTCAATTCAAGGTCAAAAGTCAATATCTAGGTATTTGGATTTATTTTTACGGCCATGTTGGGCTGCTGTGACCCACTCGAACAATAGATTGCTAGTATTATTAAAGATAAACAAGAATATAGCGGGAGGATGGGAAAATTGTCTAACCAAACCTGGGACCTTCTAGTCTAGATTCTGATGCTCTACCACCTGAACTAAACAACCAAGCTTAAAACACGGGTAGTATCTAAAGCCCCGCTATGATTTATAAGTCGCGAGCAAATACCCGCTGAAATCGCGAGCAATTAAAAGAAAAGAATGGTTATCTTTTGTTTACTTAAATTGTATGTTGTAAAAAGCGTTTTCATTTAATTTTACTCAATTATTACATGGTATTGATACTAAAAAGCAACTTCTGCAAAAAAGGATCACGAGCTGATGTTCTGAGTTTTGTTATTCGATAATTGGAGAGAGAATGTATCATCTTGAATCTTTATCTATATATTTCTATATTTTATAGCTGAAGAAGGTCATTGCCCTTCAGTTGAAATGGTCATAGTAATATGAAATGAAGGTATTGTGAGTTTCACTTCCTAAAGTTTCACAAAAAATTATATATTTCAATTTTAGCATATCCCTTGAGGCCCCGCTTCTACCATGAGCAATAAACTAAAGGTCCCGCTGAAAACATGAGGAGACCCCGCTGAAAACATGAGGAGGTCCCGCTGAAATCAGGAGCAAGTGGCTCTCTAAAATGGAGTGAAGACCGATTTGACTTTGCAAATCTGCCACGACTGTAGCCAACGTCATAAATATATTAATTATTGATACTCTACAGAGCACATATATATCATATATCATTGTCATTGTTATTATCGGTTCGAGCAACCCCCCCCCCCCCCCATTACCAAAAGCTGGCTACGAGCATGATTCCAATAAAACCATTTCACTTAATGTATTGCGACCTGACTCCATCGAGAAATTTACCAAGAGAAGATTTAAATCCATTCCACGACTTGTGACAAGTTTCAAATAACTCGTTCTTCTTTGTATGCAATATATATTTATATTTCACTGAAGTTACATTATACTGTAGTTCAGTATATTACTACCTTAGAGGATTCAGCACCAATGGCGCACACGTTTGAAAAGGCAATTTATGGATCAACTGCTAGATGTAAGTAACAAAGGAGTACATCATCCGATTATGAGTCCGAAATAATAATAATCAAATAATTTCATCATTAAGAATTAATCGTAGGTTATGTTAAACGCACGTGTTACGCGGAAAACATGATGCAAATATGTGTCATATTCTGCAATAAATATGGCATATTCACTTGCGGTGTATGACAGATTCAGCTGCAGTATATTGCATACCCACTAAGCAATGAGAACACGATACAGAAGTACGCAATTGTCAATTGCATTGATTGAACAAACGGGTAATCATTGTGTCATTTTCACCTGCAGTATATGACATATTCGGCAAATGAGTATGACATATTCTGCAGGTGACTATCAGGTATTCACTGAGATCAATGTATCGCATATTCACGGCGGAATATCGCATACTCACCTGCGGAATATGCCATAAATTGCAGGTGAGTATGGCATATACTGTATACCCGTATCACAAATACCACGCAACCATAAATGTATGCCATACTCCGCGTAACATTGTATGTGTTACGCGGATTATGGCATATATTCATGGTTGCGTGGTATTTGTGATACGGGTGTATATGTCATATTCAGCTGTGGTATATGGCGTATTCTGCAGGTGAGTATGGCATATTCCGTATTGAATATGTGATACATTGATTTCAGTAAATACCCCATGCTCGCAGAATATGGCATACTCACTTGCAGAATATGCCTTACACCGCAGGTGAGTATGCCATATACCGCAGGTGAATCTGTCATAATCCACAAGTGAATATGCCATATTCATTGTGGAATATGACATATATTTGTATCGTGTTTACCGCGTAACAATATGTCCAGGAAAATGGCTTGTGCAGGACATACGATTTATATGTCCCGGATCCACGTTTGAGCGGGACATACGAAAAATATTTGCCCGGATACGGAATATATTCCCGGTTGATATGTCCATGAAAATTATCAGGTATGGAATACAAATCATCATTATTTTAATAAATATTTAAAAACAAAAACTTGAATGTTATTGTTAAATTATAAAAGTAGAACCTGAATTATCATGGAGACTTTGTGGTTCTCCTTTCTCTCTAAATTTCATCTTCTTGCAACTTGGGGTGTCTTTGTTTAATACAAGACTCATTACCCTGAACCTCAGGCTTCAATTAAGTTCATTCTTGAAATGATATCCACCTTTCTCCTATACATTTTGATATGGATGCAACTCTATAAAATGTTTGACGAAATTTCTGGTGGCTTGAAGTTGGAATGGAAACATTAGAAACCTGGCCCTAGAATGAAACAGTATATATACAGTAATTATTAGAAGTACTTAACTTGTTCTTTCGTGTACGTTTATTTGAAGAACCTCAATATTTTATGTAATAGTAATGAGCTTTCCTCGTGATCGAAGCGGGTACTCGTGATATCTGCTCCTGTTTTCAGCGGGACCTCCTCATGTTTTCAGCGGGGCTTCCTCATAATTTCAGCGGGGCCACTGGCACACCTTCAATGATGTATTTAACCCCCCACAGTGGATGTTTTTTGAAAACAAACTTATCAATACATACAATGTTGGTCCAATATTCATAATGAGGTATGTATATCGTAGTTCTTGTCTCTATTTTAACCATAAAAGTAATATGTTAACAGTAAATTATGCAAACGTGCATATTGACGCCCGTTTCTTCCATGCCAGTAAAAATAGTTATCTTTCATGTCATTGTTTGTGAAGATATACCTGTTCTGAAAGTATTCCTAAAGTATCAAAGAACAGTAATGCGTATTCTTACCTTTTTGGTCCATATTTCCAGATGAATTAAATAAAAAGGACTTTGCTCGTGATTTCAGCGGGAACTTGCTCGCGACCTTTCAATTATAACGGGGCTTTGGATACAACCCGTGTTAAAAGATACAATTTCTTAAAAAGAAAACATGGACCGATATTGTTTTGTTTAGATTAATATGTCAAATCAATTTTCCATTGCAATTCACGTAGTGCAATACACTTTATCAATTGACATTTTAAAAATAACAGTCAATCATTTCTGTTTTATGATGGTTTGAATAAAATTTGCTGATTTGAAATACAATTTTAACAGAGGAGATCGAGAGGTTATCCAAATATGAGGTCATATTAATGACTGCACTCAGTAATCTTCAGTCAAGTTGACGAAGTTTTTCATGAAAGAGTTACCTTCTATTGTGGTTCTGAATTGAATCGGTATAAGCAGATGTGTTCCCAAAAATGCAAATTTAAAGCAAATTTCGCAGAGTTTAGATATTGATATGTAGAGATAGTCCATTAGGGTATGGTTTAAAACAATAATGGTCCAAATTTGGCACATTTGACTGTAAAATGCTTTTTTATTCAAAAGTCAATGATATTATTCTTATTTTACCTATCAAATGATTTTCATATATCCGAATAACCATTATATTAGTTTTTGGCAAAGTAAATTATTGTAGGGGTCACACAAGGATCAACTGTATTGACGATTTTTCATACTGATATATGCCCTGCCGCTCTAAGAGCAAGAGCAATGAATTGTGATTTTTCAGTTGAAACAACAAAATAAACACATTATCATTATTTTGTTTAATATTTAACACATAGAATTGTGTTAAACGTAGTATTTTTTCAAAACATCACTAGATATGAAAAAGTTGTAAATAAAGTTGATCCTTGTGTGAGCCCTATAATTATTTACTTTGCCAAAAACTAATATAATGGTAACTGTAATACTTAAAAAACATTGAACAGGTAAAATATGAATATTATTGTTAACAATGGTGACCTTTGCATTAAAATGGCGTTTTAAGGTCAGAAATATATAATTCTTCACCATTATTGTTTTTAATAAAAATGACCACACACAAATAGAGTATCAAACATATCAATAATAAAGTTTCCTCCTATTTCGTATACTCGCTGCTATTATTTGAAAAAAATGATGGTCGATCCTTGGGGCAAGCCGTTTAGCCCTTTCGTGTCACCTTTTTTACTGCAGACAAGTAAAAATGAATAGTCAATGAACCAATCTATAATGACTATGGGTCACTTGATAGTAACCTACCTCAACATCAGTTTATGGGATTTTCTGGAGTTTTGGCGCACACTAAAATCCCCCGTTCCTGCCATTCTAGTAGCACCATGTAATGGGTGCAATTCTAAGTGAGAGAGAGAGATATATCTATGAACATCAGAATGCGTCCATCCCATTAATTTGGCCAAATACATGGCATGAAACTGGCGTAAGCTTAACTTGGTACGACCCCCTTTCTCTGGTAAATTATGACTAGGCCTATATTTTTCGGAGTAATGGGTTTCTGACAACTGGGGTGTACCCTTTAGCTTCTTACACTGTATATCACAAGATAATCACAATTACTTAGGCTCGGGGATTGTTACAATTTTGAAAATTCGCGGAGGTCAAAGCCGACATTTGCAGGACATTGCGGGACACGCGAATTAGCCAAATTTTGATCAAATTCTCGGGATAATCCCGCCATTCGCGGGACACTTGACAGCTCTGTACACAATAATGGTAAACTATTATGATAATGTTTTACAATAGTACTTAAGGCTAATTAAGAAAGTCAAAAATTATATTTGAAACTTATACAGCAAAACAGTCCTGGAATCAGATACTTAATAATATCAGCGGACTTCAAGCTGGATATCGATATATGGTCACAGGTCTTGTTCCGATATAGTCCGAATACTGAAGATTGCGTTGGAGTAAATCTTAATGTCACTTCTGGGTTAGGTACTCCGACACGGCAAACGTACAGGGTGACCCAAAAAATGCAACCCTCCATTTCTTCAATAGTTTTCTTAAATGCAAGTTAATTGTTCTGAAATTTGGCACACGAGGACATCATTCAATGTGAGATCATCTGGCAAAGTTTCAATAATCATAGTCTCATGTTGATAGAGTTATGGCCATTCCAAAATATGCTCCAAATGTCGTCCATTTCCAATGTTAGGTTTTCGGATGAATCACATTCCCTTCTTTCTGAACATGTAAACTCAAGAAATAATGTGTTCTGTGATCACAAATTCCAGATGAAGTGCTTCAAAGGCCCCTTCATTCTGTTAAATGCACAGCTTGGGCTGCAAATTTCCAAACATGAAATCATCAGCCCCTTTTGGTTTGAGGTTGATAATGGCAACACTGTTACTGTTAACACACAGTGCATTATTGGCGTTCCCAGGAAGTTCTAGGCAGTTCTAGAGTGACATTGAGGCTTCAGTAGACAAGAACATTGGTTCTAGAAGGATGGAGCTACTCCTAACACTTCTAATGATAGCATAGCCTGGTTCACTAGTCATTTCTATGAGAAGATTATCTCTCCTAGGACGGAGAACCCATGGTCATCCCATAGTCTTGATCTCAATGCCCCTGACTTCTATATATGGGGTAATTTAAAGGATAATGTGTATGAAAATATCCCTACCACAATTGCAGAACTCCAACAAGCAATGGCTGCAAAAATATGAGCCATACTCATGGGGAAGAATGCATCCGTATAATGAACAGTTTTCCTTGAACATTGCAAGTTTGTTTTCAGCGAAATTGATGACATCTGGAGCATATTTTGAAACAACCATAACTCCATCAATATAAGACTATGATTATTGAAACTTTGCCAGAGGATCCCACATTGAATGATGTCCTCGTGTGCCAAATTTCAGAGCAATTAACCTCCATTTAAGAAAAATATTGAAGAAATGGAGGGTTGCATTTTTTTGGGTCACCCTGTAGTATAAAGCTACTTTCGAGAACTTAGTCCACTCTCAAATCCCCAAAAAATAATCGTCTCAAAAACTATGAATAAATTGAGCAAAAACTCTACTATGTGTCAATGAAATAGAAATGTCTAAAATACAACTGTGAAACTACTGACCAAGTTGTTTTAGATATGTGCTTCAGATATTTTAAGAATCAAGGATATAAATACAAATATGAATCCACAGAAATGATGCATTTCTGAGATAACAAATAGTGTTATTTTACTGTTGCTATAGCAACGGATAAATATTTTTATTTTTTGTCTTACAGATTGAACATCATACTAAGAATACTTCCTGCAAATTTCAAATCAATATCATAATTAGTGTCTGAGATATAAAGGCGTCTTATATATAGTACCCCCTATAGATTTTATTAAGGGGGTATAAGAAATGCTCTGTAGGGAGTTGTCCAAGGGTGCCGCTCCGGCATTACGGGGTTTTGAGGTCCCAACCCTATATTTATGCTGAAAAGTTAAAAAAACATTGTAATCCGAAGAAAACGATTGATCCTCAAAATACCCCATATTTCTTCCAGACTAGTACTAAAGGCACTTCTTTATTTATTATACAGTGGAAGATACTCCAAAATATGCAAATGGTGTTTATCTTAAGAAGTGCAACATAGAGCAAAATGACAAATGTAAATTTTGTAATGCTAGAGATGACTCAATGCATTATTTTGTGAAGTGTCCAGTCATAAAAAACTTATGGGCCAATTTGAATTGATATGACAAAAAGTATTAAAATTAATCTAAAAAACGCAGGTTTTACCGTATATGTATACGGTAGTTTTGAAATGTTTATCTCTGATCTTTTAGAGTATAAACCTAGAATATTTAAATGTCCCTCTTTCAGAAAACTCCGTCTCAAGTGTAGAAGGGTAAACTTTTGAAATTACATAAGATATGCTTACTAAAGAGAAAGTTGCGGCATACATGTTTAATATTAATTTTTTCTTGCGCCTCGAATAATTATACGTAATTATATGTAATTCGAAAGGTGTTAATACCATGATACTGATACAGTTGCTTCCCGGTGAATCACATCAGGGAATATAGCTGATTTGATTGATCCGAAAATGGCTATCGCCCCATTGCAATACATGTACTTGTACTAGTCGTTCCATTATTTTATTCTTCGACAATTTTAAATTGTAATTGAATTTAAACTTAATGTTTAAATATATTAATTAATTACGTTTCAAAACTGTCGTATACAAATATGGTAAAACCTGCGGACAAGGAACGGTGGTCAAAATTGTTTCTTGTCAACAGATATTTGCCACAGAGAGGCTGCATGTTTTAGGCCAGCCCCAAACACTATTGTTGTGTCGTAAGACGATGCTTACAACTGATATTCAAGTTTCTTCCTATTTGCGCCATTTTCGAATTCAACGGATGGCTGATGGATTAACATACTAATTCATGTCAAACTCACTCAAATATGCATGGAGTATTGGCGAGACGGGTAATATTCATATTAAAATGAATTGGTCATGACATAGTAGCTACACGCGGTCCTAACTTCGACTGTTAATTTGAATTTTTGACCTACCGGATGTTTGAAAATCAAGGATTACGAGTCTCATACTGCACCATTTTTTCTTCAAACTTGTTCCATTCAAAGCATAACAAAAATCCCTTTCTGATGGTACATTATTCTCTTAAACAGAGTCCCTACTTCCAGCGGCATTTTGGTCCCCAGCTGTAGGAAGGCCTTCTAACAGCTGTGGACCAAAACGCTGCTAGAACGATTTTCAAGCATCTGGAAGGTCGAAAATTCAAATTAACGATTGAAGTTAGGACCGTGTGAGTTAAACCACCAGCCGAACACTGAGATATTTTAGTAATGGCTCGCTATTTGAAATATAACTGAGAAGTCCATTTGAAAGTTGAACATTTTTATACAATATAACATACTAGTCGTTTGTATATACCCCAAATCCAATTCCTCCTAGTAATTAGCATAGGCCTATTTTTATTCCATATGTTTTCCAAAAGAAATGATAGAAAATGAAAACAATACAAAGTAATCGTATTGACAGCTGAAATATATAAAAATCGAAATGATAGGAAAAATGTATGGACATGTGTACGGAATGATCACATTCATCTTGTTTTATTTTCCCGAGAATTTTGAACTAGTCTTTTTCTGTGCTGATTTGTTAAAATAAAGATTAAAAATTAGATTTTTGAGTTTGATCAATGGTTTATATCAAAAGAATAAAAATATTAACCATAATAAGTGGGTGGGGCAGATGAGTAATGCGCATGCGCAACAAAGCATTTTAAGTGCAGTGTATTGCTTTGTTAGGGTTGGATAAAGCCAGTGTTGACACAATTTTTTCGCTAACCTTCGTTACAAAAATGCTTCGTTAGACTAAACCCAGCAGTGTAACAGGTACCATTGTCTATACCGAATGAATAGCAGCTCAAAGAGCTCATTGTAATATTTTTGTAAATTTCTTTGTTTTTGTATATGAGTTAAGTCTAATAAATTTTAAATAAAAACAAAACAAAACAATATTGTTAAGGAATGTTTTATTAAGGGATATATAATTGAATTGGCAAGCTGGTATGTTTTAACATATATATACCATATGATATTCATCTTTAAACTCTGGTATTCGTTTTCCGGCCTACCCTATACATGTAGGACTAGGACCAATACACTGGATGCCTGTATATCACCCTAGGAGAGGGTTAATCTTTTTTTTTAATATTCCAGAGTTGGCAAGACGAAAGGATACTGTACTTATAACATTGATTCTAGAAGAAGACTATGCAGACAATCAGTGTAACATGTGTAACAGTGTCATTAATACGGTTTCTCTTCTGTACACTGATACTTCTATCATGGCAAGGTAAGAAGACATTTTATCGAAAACATCTATTCTGATCATAAATCTGACGAACCGATAAGTATATTTATCTGAAGAATTCTTTCACACCGTTCTTTCACCATATGTGTACAAACTGTTGGGTTTTATTTAAAAGCAAGTTTTATTAAACTGGTATATTATCTTCCTTTCAGCATATGCGTGTACAAATTGTTGGGTGTTATTTAATAACAAGTGTTACGCCTTTACTGAATCTTTAAAGAGATGGGCTGACGTAAGATCCTTTTGTCAGCAATTCGGAGACGATGGTGATATGCTGGTCATAAAATCTCTAGCAGAATTGGTAAGAACAAATATTGGCTTTTATTCCATAGTTAGCATGATATTCATAGGACGTAGGATAACATGTGAAAATAAAAATGGTATTTTTGTAATCAGTGGTAAAATTATGATATTTTTGACAAATTTTCACTTAACCATAGCATACGTTTTTTTAGCCATGACATACGACACCGTATGCGATGGTTAATGGATTTTTGCTACTTCAGACTCAAAACGAGGCTAAGTGTCAACATCGCCGGATCGTTTGGAAAATTCGGATTAAATCACTTAATTTCCGCCGATTCTGATGATGACTTTAACTATGGAATAAAAAGAACATCCTATGATTTACTCGTGATATGATTTTAATCCACTCATGGATATTGATATCTGAACTCTCTCGCTACGCTCGCTGGTGCAGATATCATATCCATTCGTGGATAAAAATCATATCACTCATAAATCATAGGATATCTTCTATATAGACACCCTTGGTATACGCAAAATCATATGTTTACATTAAGTTATGATGCAGTTGGCATGGAGGTTACATCTCGAGAGTTTCAACGATGCACATTTGATTTTATAGAAAATCCAAAACTTGGTACCAAAGAATTTCCCACTTCCTGCAAAACAAGCTGAAATTCATGCGATTGTTCTGAACCGGCCCATTTTTGCTGCAAGCTTTGGATTTCAGGTGCATGCTATTGGCAAGACTATTAGTTCTCTAATGACGTTAACAGATTTTCGAGCAGCGCTCAAGTTTTGAATTACAATAACTGAACAAATGCTGTTTAGACTGATTTCCATTTTTTGCTGCAAGCATGAGAAAATTCTAAGTTTGGGATTTCAGGTGCATGCTATTTGCAAGACTATTAGCTTTCCAATGACGTTAACAGATTTTCGAGCAGCACTCGAGTTTTGAATTACAATAACTGAACAAATGCTGTTTAGACTGATTTCAATTTTTTCATAATCATCTACATGTTTCCAGAAGTTCAAATCTGACTTTATATTTAAGATTTGACCTTTAATGACCTTTTCAAGGTCAAAAAGGTCTTTTTTCATCTTGTTTCCAATGGACCAATTTTTTTTCAAATCATATACAAGTTATCAGAATGTATCAGATGCTGGCACACTTTTGCCGGAAGGTTGCAAGAAGTAACTTTTGGCAATGCAGTATGTTAGAGTAACCTAGTAGGTGTAAGAAAATATAAGGTGATGGGTTTTAAAGTGGTAAAAACAATTTTCACTGCCAAATTGGACTTCAATTCCTGTGATTTCAGGGGGTACTATAAGACAATTTCATAACATAAAGGGTATAGTTGCTATTGTTCTGTTTTCTACAGCACACATTACTAGTCCAAAGATGAATAATATCCTATAGTTATAGGCTGATATCTGTATTAGTCTCAGAAATATTGCAATTACATGTAATAGGAAAAAAATATGCAACTTTAGTCATTTTTAAGTCTCACCTATTTTATATATGTAGCTTCCAGCAAAAGATGGCAGCTTAAATAGCTCAAAATTGTTTTCTAAAAACTAATTCAAGCTTTGTTTGATATTGTTATACAATTATAATAATGATTATGTACTATTTATGATTTTTAATATGACTATAGTCCCCTACCCCTGGAAAGTGGGTGTGGTCAACGTTATCATTTTGCAGCATGCAGTTAAAAACTTGTATTGATAGAAAGCAAATCAGTGCATTTAAATCATCTTCACTTGTTACTTGACAATGTAATTCATTTATTACTAAAATATATGACTCTACATATTTTATATATACATTTTCAATTTTGTACAATATATCATAATGAAATCAAATAGGCTGTTTCATTTTCAGTGTTCACTAACACATGAAATGTAAGTCACAGTGTTTCCAAATTACCTTGGCAATGAGAAAGTACCACAATGACTACATTATATGAGCAGATTCAAGGTCCTAATAGTAATACTCACCGATCTATCGACATTCAAAAATAGAGAAAGCTGTCGTGAGTGCAGTTTTAACTAATTTTGAACTGAAACTTCTACTTAATGATTATTTTTCTCAACATCTGTGACTTTTTTGGACCCCAAACATAAGATACCAAGACAAAATGCTACCAAGTTCTGATATTGGAAGTTTCAGAGCTCTAGATCAAATATTCACTTCTGCATGTACTTTTAAAAAGACCCAAAAGGACAAAAAATCTGTCAGATATTGCGAAAAATATGAAAGATGCACTATTCAGAACAATTTATCTCTTAGATGTTACTTTTATTTGACATAATTTCTGATTCTGAATCCAGTTAGTACCACCAATAATACATATGAGAAGACTTTATGTCATACTAAGTGGAGTTACACATCTATTGGCTTTTGAAAATTGGAAAAGCTGTAGCAAGTATGATTTTCACCAGTTTTTCATCTAAGACTGCAACTTTCTGGATTTTCTTTTTACAAACTGAACCGTAAGACCAAAGGCATTAAAGGAAACCTGGTCATTGTATCACCAATAATAAGTAAAAATAACTAGAGTTTAAAGATTGCAAGCAATCTTACGGAGGCCCCGTAGGCTTTTTTGGTCCTTTTGGAGGTCAGCCAAAGGTCAGTTCTTAAAAACAAAGGCATATATGAACTCCAGGGAACTTGTAGATGATTTTTAAAAAGAAATTGGTCAATAGAAGCGAGTTGAAATTTAGTCTTGAAAAGTTTCGAAATTTGACTGTTTTTCAGTTTTTGAGTACTATTATCTCAAAACTGGTGGACAATTTTAATAAATAGTCAATGGATAATATGTGTAGAACCTTTAGAGGAATATATATTCGGACTATCATTAAAAAATATTTATTTGTAGTCACCAATTTTGAGAAACTTAGAAAACACAGTTTGTGATTTAGCTTGATGACCTTGACCCTTGATCTTGCAAATTTTTCTTTTTTAGTCCTCAGTATGTCTTTTGTGACTAAATTTATCTAAATTTAAATCCAGAAAATCGATTTGAAAAATCAACTTTTTTGACCTTTTGGAGGTCACTGAAAGTCACCTAAAGGTCAAAGGTCAAAAGTAAGGTCAGATTTGGAATACTGAGAACTTGTAGATGAGTTTAAAAAAAAAGTTTGGTCAAGTTAGATCAAGTTGAAATTTGACCTTGAAAAATTTCAAAATTTGACCTTTTTCAGTTTTTGAGTTCTAATATCTCAAAACTGGTGCATAATTTTAATAGATAATCAATAGCTAATATGTGTAGAACTTTTAGAGGAATATATATCGTGACTTTCATAAAAAAATATTGATTTGTAGTTACCAATTCTGAGAAACTTAGAAAACACAGTTCGTGATTTAGCTTGATGACCTTGAGCTTTGACTTTGCAAATTTTACTTTTTAGGCCTCAGTAGGCCTTTTGTGATTAAATATTTCTAAATTCAAATCGAGAAAATTGATTTGAAAAATGAAGGTCAAGCAAAAGTCAAAGGTCAAAAGTAAGGTCAGATTTGGAATCCTGAGAACTTGTAGATGTTTTTTTAAAAATAAGTTTGGTCAATTTAGATCAAGTTGAAATTTGACCTTGAAAAATTTCGAAATTTGACCTTTTTCAGTTTTTAAGCTCTAATATCTCAAAACTGGTGCAAAATTTTAATAGATAATCAATTGCTAATATGTGTAGAACCTTTAGAGGAATATACATCTGGAGTTTTATTTAAAAAATTTTGATTTGTAGTTACCAATTTTGAGAAACTTAGAAAACACAGTTTGTGATTTAATTCAATGACCTTGACCTTTGATCTTGCAAATTTTACTTTTTTGGACCTCTTATGGTATTTTGTGATTAAATGCACCTTAATTAGATTCCAGAAAATTGATTTGAAAAATCAACTTATTTGACCTTTCGGAGGTCACTGAAAGTCAAGTAAAGGTCAAAGGTCAAAAGTAAGGTCAGATTTGGAATCCTGACAATTTGTATATGAGTTTTAAAAAAATTGGTCAATTTGAAGCGTTGAAAAAATACCTTTTTTGACCTTCAATATCTCAAAATCTGGTCAAAATATGTCTAGACGGCAAAAGGCTAACACTAATAGAATAATAATATCTATCTGCATGCAAAAATTCAGGCAAAAATATTGAAGTGTAGTGTCAGGATTTGAGAAACTGGAAAAAAGCTTTGATTTGACCTTGATTTTGACCTTTGACCTTGTTTTGACCTTTGACCTTGATTTTGACCTTGACCTAGATAAAAAGTTCTTTCCCGCCAAGTTCAGCCAAGGTCCCTGGTAGGTGCATGTAGGAGATGGTTGAAAGGTAGTTGGAAATAGGAGGAAAGGGTTTAGGAAGAATAAATAAATAAAGAACTAGACTTTTTAAGATTGCAAGCAATCTCACAGAGGCCCTCATAGGCATTTTTGACAATTTGAAGGTCAACTAAAGGACAAATATCAAATCTGAGGTCAGATGTGAACTCCTGAGAACTTGTAGATGAATTTCAAAAAAAGATTTTGTCAATTTGTAGCGAGTTTAAATTTGACCTTGAAAAATTTTGAAATTGACCCTGAAAAATTTCGAAATTGACCTTTTTTCAACTTTTGAACTCTTATATCTCAAACTGGGACAAAATTCTATTAGATAGTCAATTGCTAATATGTGTAGAACCCTTAGAGGAATGTGTATATTTCGACTTCGGGTTAAAAATATTGGTTTGTAGTCTCGAACTTATACGAAACTTAGATAGCACAGTTTGTGACCCAATTTTATGATCTTGACCTTTGACCTTGAAAAGTTTTACCCTTTTAGACCTCAGTAGGTCTTTTTTAATCAGGCTGATCTAAATTTGAATCCAAAGACTCAATTTGAAAAATCAACTTTTCTTACCTTTCGAAGGTCATTGAAGGTCAAAGGTCAAATATGAGGTCAAATTCAGACTCCTGGGAACTTGTAGATGATTTAAAAAAAAATTGGTTGGATTGAAGCAAGTTGAAAAATGACCAAATATCTCAAAAATGGTAAAAATTCAATGCTGACATATAGTGAACAATTTGTAGAAAATACTAAAATGTAGTTTCAGTTTAATTCATCGCAAGAAATAATGAAGTATAAGGACAAAGTTGAGAAACTTGAAAAAAATTTAGATTTGGCCTAGATTTTGACCTTTGACCTAATTTGATAATTGTGACCCTTGAGCTTGAAAATTTTACTGTTTTAGAGCTCAGTGGGTCTTTTATGATTAGGGTTACCCTAAATTTGAATCCAAAAACTGAATTTGAAAAATCAACTTTTCTGACCTTTCAAAGGTCACTGAAGGTCAACTAAAGGTCAAATGTCAAATCTGAGGTTAAATATGAGCTCCTGAGAAGTTGTAGATGATTTTAAAAAAAAAGTTGGGTGAATTTGAAGCAAGTTAAAATTTGACCTTATAAACTTTGAAAAATTGACCTTTTTCAGTTTTTGAGCTCTTATATCTCAAAACTGGGACAAAATTTTAATAAATAGTTAATGACTAATATGTGTAGAACCCTTAGAGAAATGTATATCTTGACTTTCAATTAAAAATATTGATTTGTAGTCTTGAACTATGAGAAACTTAGATAGCACGTTTGTGACATAATTTGATGACCTTGACCTTAGACCAAAGAAATTTTTACTTTTTTAGACCTCAGTAGGCTTTTAGTAATTAGACTGACCTAAATTTGAATCCAAAGACTCAATTTGAAAAATCAGCTTTTCTGACCTTTCTAAGGTCACTGAAGGTCAACTAAAGGTCAAAGGTCAGATTTGGACTCCTGGGAATTTGTAGATGATTTTTAAAAAAAGATTTGGTCAGATTGAAGCAAGTTGAAAAATGACCTTTTTTGACCGTTTTTTGATGTCAAATATCTCAAAAACAGTAAAAATTTAAAGCTGACATATAGTGAACAATTTGTAGAGAATACTTAAATGTATTTTCAGTTTAATTCATCGCAAGAAATAATGAAGTATAATGACAAACTTGAGAAACTTGAAAAAAAACTTAGATTTGACCTAGATTTTGACCTTTGACCTTGACCTAGATAAAAAATATTTTCCCCCCTATTCCAGCCAAGGTTCCTAGTAGGATCATATAGTAGGTAGTTGAAAGCTAGTTGGAAGTAGGAGAAAAATGCTTTGAAAGAATAACTAGACTTTGGAAATTGAACAAGTTCAATTTCAGACTCCAGATTTAGACCTTTTTTTAGCCGAGTCATCCAGAATAAGCCAAGTCATCTAGAATAAGCTGAGTCATCCAGAAAAAGATGGATGGATAAAATAGGAAGGTAGGATAGGACAGAAAAGGAAGGAACGATAGGATAGAATAAGAAAGAAGGATAGGATAGAACAGAATAGGAAGAAAGGATATGATAGGAAGGATAGGAAGGAAAAGATACGAAGGAAGGATAGGAAGGAAGGATAGGATAGGATAAGATCAGATAGGAAGGAAGGATGAATTTTTCAACATTTTCTTCTCTACTCTTGACTTTCTATCAGGATACCATCAGATCGATTTTCCGAAATTTCAAAACGCCATAACTTCCGAACCGTAAGTCGGATCGAAATTTGATTTAAATTTTTTATTATACATGTACTTCAGAGAGTAATAGAGCGGTTTTGTTCATATTTGATATGTGAATACTCGTAAGGATTGCATATGTCTTATGACATTTTGGGTAGTAGGTGGCCATTTTAAAAAATGGCCAGCATTTACATGTATGTGTGTGCGATTTTCTAAGAATTTTATATGTGGCTACCTAAAAGCATATTACTGCCATATAAACCCTATTACATAAAATCATCTAACTTAAATTCACTTAAGTTACTGAGCAAAGTGTGTCAATAGGAAATATGTACTATAATATATGCCATTTACACTTAGGGTATTCAGTTCAAACAAAGAGAAATACTTGAATGAAATATGTACGAGTAAAAAATTTAGGCTAAACTGTCTAGGGGGTGAAACGTCTAAGGGGTGGAATGTCTAAGGGATGAAACGTCTAAGGAATGAAATGTCTAAGGGGTGAAATGTCTAGGGGGTGAAATGTCTAGGGGGTGAAGTGTCCAGGGAGTGAAATGTCTAAGGGATGAAATGTCTAGGGGTGAAACGGGGGAGAAATGTCCAGGGGGTGAAATGCCCAGGGGGTGAAACGTCTAAAAGGTGAACAGTCTAGGGGTGAAACGTCCAGGCGGTGAAATGTCTAGAAAGTGTGTTTGATAACTTATTTTGCATTTAAGCATGGTTAGTTGGGGCTATTCTTGCACAATTTTTATTTGACCCGGATACCTTGATTTCGGGTTACTATGGCAACCTTTTCTTAAATAATATTTCTGTTGTACCAAATAATCTTTGATAGATTAATACAGCATTCTATACTACATATTCTGTGAAAAATTCATCATATATCAAAAAATAAAGAATAATAGAGATTTTATGAGAACTTGATGGATGTAAGCGGAAGTACCATTCAACTCCTAGTTATTTGTTCTTTCATTTCCTCTACATCCCTGATAGGCTGAGTATCTAAATATACCAACTATTCTAGATGCCCCCAAGTATTATAATCAACAATTAAATGATTGGCATCTGGACTGTAAGGAAGTCATTTGTCTGGGCTGGTAATGGTGTCATTTCAAGTCTCCAAAAAATCCAGGATAGCATTGAACCTGTGTGATAGAGCACTGTCCTATCGGAAAATGAATTTTCTTTCAAATGTTTTTATGTCCCCACCACATAGTGTGGGGCCATATTGTCGGCCTCGCGTCCGTCTGTCTGTCCATCTGTCCGTCCGTCTGTCTGCCTGTACGTCCGGCAGTTTTCTTCAAAACTGCTCGAGATATCACCTTCAAATTTTCAGGGATAACTTATGAGTGCATACAGTTGTGGATGAGAATTTTTTAACTCGATACTTTCTTCCTGTTGACCATTTTGAAGTCAAATGCTAAAATCTGGAAACTAAAAGAAAAATGGCTTCACAGCTGCTTTTAAAACTTTAACATCTTGTTCAGCTAACTTCATTCTACATCTGATTAGGTTTTGGACCTGTTAGCTCAGTCATGGCAGCCATTTTGAATGTCTTAAGAAAAGTTAGCTCACGATAATACTTTGTATCATATTGAATGGTATTTTTGAGTTTTTATACTTGAACTGTTTTGGATTTTCCATCCTAAAATTGTGTCAGTAAAGTCTTGTCTACTCATTTTCAGGATAACCATTTGAAGGGATCACCCATTGGTGGGAACATGTTGTACACATTTGTGTTCTTGTTATATCTTGAGGAGTCCCTTTTAACACTTCATTTCAGTAATACTCCGACAACAGGGTCACTCTTTCATTTTTTGGAAAAACTAAGCTACACCACTACATATTCAGAAAAATGTCATTTTGATTTGAGTTGCTTTTTTAGCAAATGTCACTATTTTGCTTACTGATACATAGAGCCTAATCTGTTGATCATCATACTTGGGAGCATCTAGAACAGTTGGTCTATGAAGATCCCTAACAGATGTAGACGAACTGAAAGAACAAATAATTAGGAGTTGGGTGATACTTCCACAGATGTCCATCAATTGTGCCATCAACCAATGGCTTCCTCATCTTTAACAGGGTTCGTACACACTTGGAAATGTCAGGGGAATTGATTTATTTTTCCAGGTGCTGGGAATGTCAGGGAAATTTAAAATTTGGTCAAAAAGGGCCACAAATGTCAGGGAATTTTGAAACAGTAGATATGTCAGGGAAATGTCAGGGAATTTTGCATCAGTGTTGAGGAAATAATGTTCCAGCAAAATACATGACAGGATATCGATGAAATCCAAAATCTAACATTTAGTTGTTTCCACAAATTTGAAATCTTTTCATCAGGGTTGATTGAATGAAATCCTATCTGGTATTGCCTATTTGTATGAACAGTGAACATTATTGAAACAAAACAATAAAGAATATACATATTGTGTAGAGATGGTTTAATACAATTATATGCTTTTCCATGTAGTTAGTTAGTCTTAGGCCATTCAAAGTTAACTACCAGTATATGTTTCATGTTTTGTTTAGTGTTTAATCTGAGGAGGGTGGGAGGTGAAAAACAAAAAAATTCTGGGAACTTTTCAGTGTAAAAAGTATATTTATATTCAGTTGTCATTTGGATTCATGAAAACATCAACAAATTATACCTTGAAATGCTTAGAATGCACCATAAACAATATGGAAATTGAAAAAAATCCGGGGATGAACCCCCGTACCCCCCTTTTGGGTTTCACTTTGCTCACAGTGATGTAAACCCAGAAAAATGCACCCTTGACATTTGCTAGCTAGGCCCTTGTACATGCATGTTTACTTTGGTCTTAAGCAATGTTAAATCAAAAAATAATGTATCAGGAATAAATTGGTGAATAAGACGGCCTGTAGAAGTAATGTTGAGTCATGAGAAGTGGTACTATGGATGGATGCAAGTTTTAACTAAATGGTAAAATAATTGGGTAGAAATAGGCTAATATTCGCAAAATGGATTCAAATTAAGAATGTGTTTTTTTACCCCCATGCTGGCTATATCTCAAGCCGGGGTTGTTGAAAAATGTTCCTTTATCATTGTTGGAGCTTTTGTGAAAAAATGAATATTTATCAGGAATATTAGCTTGGGGGCCCACCCTGTAGATATTTTTATATGTAAATGCCATGCAGTAGATTCTTTAATTTTTTAACTCTTACTAGTATTCATTTTAGAATTTTTTGAAGACGGAAATAAGTAGAAGAGATACATCTCACTGGACTGGTGCAACAGATGAGGGAGATGATGGTAACTGGCGATGGATTGATGGAAGCCCATGGGACCCTGAAATTGGGTAAGTAATGTTTTGGAATTCACATTCTATTGGCCATAACATTGTCTTTCAAGAGAATTGTATGCAACTTCAAATTATCCGAACGTGAACATTGCCAGGATTCCCAGTAGGATATGAGATGAGCTATGATAGTGTCTCATTCGATAACCAATTTCATAAACATGCTTTATTTTCCATTGAAATCTCAGAATGTTCCCTGTTTTTTATTGTGGTTATTCTCTGCAAATTTGGATAGCGTAACTTGCAAGCAGTTGGATCTATAGGGCATGAAAAAATCTCAAGCAAAGTTAAATATACTATCTCCCTCAAAGATCCAGGATATAGCCTTTTATGAATTGGAGGAATTATTAAGGATTCAAAGTGCAAAAGCGGAAAAAAATCTCCCAAATAACAAAAACGTTAACCATTTTAGAAAAATTATTTTATTTACTTATATAAATAGGTGTACATGGGGTCATGAGGTCATAAGTTAAATACAAGAGAGTATATTCAAGAGCTTATCACCATTTTGGCATTATAAGCACTCTAGCGGTGAAAAGTTGGAGAGGGGAGGAAGGGTATGGGGGGTCTGACAATGTCAACAATGTAATTAATCTTTGCATGACAAGGCAGGCTACAATAGGTTCTAGAATAGTCGTGTTCAATATGGAGTTTCGGGTCGACCACAAGAACAGTTAGGAGAACTGATTAAAATGTAATTGTGAGCAAAGAGTTGAGCCCTGAAGAGCAGGTCTTCTCGTAACCTATTAATACATGTTTCTTCATTTCTTGAAATATTGAGCTTTGAGGTTGGGATTATGTTTATGTCAAGGTTGAGAAGGTGTTTACGATGGTTGTTCTTAATTAAAGGTTATGAAGGTATTATTTGTTTGAATATTCTTTCAATTCAATTCAATTTAGTTAGTTAGTTAGTTAGTTACATACTTTATTGTCAAACTATGATACATAAATAATACATCAACTGACACTTTAACAAGTGTATGAAGTTGTTTTAGTGACAAAAATGAAAATTCAATAATAACTATACATATTGATAGCATATGTATGCATCTAACTTATGGCTAGTGGTGGTGGGTTGTGGCTGCCAATGTGTGTTAACTCTATTTCGGTTTAGGAAAATGTATGGATGGAAAGGTAGATGAGGTGACAATATATAATTATATTTCAGCAATTAAGTTTTTCTTTCTAGTCATTTTAAATTGAAGTAAAGAAGGCAAAAACCTGACATGATCTGAGATAGAATTCCAGATTCTTGGACCCTGTACTTTGATTGAATATAACCCTATTTTTGTTTTGTAAGCCCTAGCATGTAAATCATGACTTCTTCTGGTAGGATAATTGTGAAATATTCATTTTGATTAAAATAATCATTATATAGTTTTGCATAAACAGGTTCTTGGTAAATACAACAATAGACAAAATTTGAAACATTAAATTCATACACCTGGTTTACAGGTAAAATGTTGTACTTTTTAAAGAGAGGTGCTGAATGTGCCATTCTTGGCTGGTTGTCTAATATTCGAAGGAATCTCTTTTGAAATAGAAGTAGGGAATGCAGCTCATTTGTATGAGCATTGCTATGGCCACCCCAGATTAAATTACAGTAATTTATATGTGAGTATATCAGGGAGTTATAGATTGCCAAAAGACTTGTTTTATTCAATAGGTGGCGAATCTTATATAAGAGACCAATTGTTCTGGATATTTTTGCTTCTATATGTTTAATATGTTCTTTCCAGGTAATATGTTCATCAACAATGACACCTAAAAAGTTGATAGATTTTACTCTTTCAATTTCTTTCCCGGACATATCAATTTTAATATCTCTAAAGATTTGTCGTTTCTGTTTATTGAACAAGATAAATTTTGTTTTAGAATAGTTTATTGACAATTTATTTGATTTGAACCAATCGTCCATAAGATTAAGTTCATTATTTACCTTTTCTATTAGAGATTTCAAATCTTTATCTGAGGCCAACAAATTAGTGTCGTCGGCAAATATTACGCTTTTAAGAATATTGGAAACCTTAAACATGTCATTTACATATAATATGAATAATGTCGGCCCAAGGACTGAGCCCTGGGGCACACCGCATGATATACTTTGTAAATCAGAGTCAATATTGTTATATGATACAATTTGCTTTCGATCTTTTAGATATGATTTAAAAAGAGATAGTTCAGACCCTTGAATTCCATAAAAATTTAATTTATCTAGAAGGATATTATGATTAATGGTGTCAAAGGCTTTAGACAAGTCTAAAAAATACCAAGTGAATATTCATTGTTCTCCAGCGAATGTCGTATGTTTTCAACAAAAGTTAAGATTGCCATAAAGGTAGAGACATTTTTCTGAAAGCCATACTGATGTATATATAATATTTCATTTTCTGTGATAAAATTACAAAGCCTAAAGTTAATGAGTTTTTCTAGGAGTTTAGAAAAAACTGGCAAGACTGAAATCGGTCTATAGTTTAAGAAATTGTCTTTTTGACCTTTTTTGGAGATTGGTGTTATCTTAGCTATTTTGAGTTTATCTGGGAAAATTCCCTGTTGAAAGGATTTATTGAATATCAAAAGTAAAGGCTGTATAAGTTCATTTTTTGCATGTTTTACAATAATCGGTTTAATATTATCAAGAGATGCTGCCTTATCTTTCAAAGTTTGTATCAATAATGACAATTCTGTTTCATCAACTGGCGTTAAGTGAAATCTATTTTCAAAATGTCCCATATTACTAATATATTCATTTGGTGTTCTGTTTGACTCTGGAATTTTAGAGCTTAATTTTAATCCAATTGATGAAAAGAATGAGTTGAATTTATTGGCAATCAACTTTTTATCATTAACTGCAATACCATCGACCAGAAATTCGTTTTGAACCACTGTATGAAGTCTTTTTCTATTTAAAATGTCAGAGATAATATTCCAGGTTTGTTTAATATTTCCAGATGCAGTTTCAAATTGATTCCGATAGTGGGTTTTTTCTACAGCTCTCAAATAGCTCTGAACCTTGCTTTATACATTTTATAGTTTCTTTCATTTTCTTCACTAGGGGTCTTCACAAATTTACGATAAAGATTATTTTTTTGCTTGGCTGATGTGATAATCCCATTTGTAATCCATGGCTTAGAAGTATCAACAAAAAGTTTTACTTTCTTTAATTTAAGAGGAAAGGATTCATTGTATATGTTTTGAAAAATATCTGAAAATATTTCGAAGCAATCATTTACATCATCTGTAGTTTGCAAAATATCCCAATTTAAAACACTCAACTTTTGTTTAAAATTTCCAATACTCCGCTTATCAAAAATTCTATATGAAATTTCTTTGCTTTTGGACTTCCTCAATACAGTACTAGTTAATGCAAATACAGGAAAATGATCAGATATGTCCATAATTATTACATCACCATGCTTTATGTTATTTATATTAGTAAAAATATTATCAATTAGTGTAGCAGAGTGGGATGTTACTCTAGTAGGACGGTAAATAAGGGGATGGTGGTTAAATGAATAAAGCAAGTTCAAGAAGTCTTTAGTGGGGTCATGTAATTCATGCTTAAAAAGGTCAATGTTGAAATCCCCAGCCAAAACTGATAACTTCTTAGACTCGTCTACTTTAGACATGAAAGCCTTTAAGTTGATATTGAATTCATTTATGTCTATTTGTGGTGGTTTATAAATGGCAGTAATTAAAATGTTTTTTGAAGAATTATTTAATATTTCTACTGATAGGGAATCACAATTAACATCATCAAACTTTAGATCTGATCTTGACTTGACATTAATATTTTTAAGGTAAAAATAGCTACACCACCACCTTGTTTGTCTTTCCTAGAACGATAAAAAGCATTGTAGTTTGAAAATAGTGGATTGTATATACTTTCTGTACCATCTTGCAGCCATGTTTCAGATAAGACAATCACTTTCGGTAAGTTTTTAGCCATTTGAGCAAGAAATAATCTTAATATCATTTACTTTACTGGGAAGGCTACGAGTGTTGAAGTGAATTATAGAGAAATCATGATTTGCATTTGTATTTAATATTGATTCAAGTTGGTTTAATGTTCTATAATTGCAATTTAAAATCCCTTCATTCACATTGTCATTGAATAAAGTATTTGCTTCTTTAGCAATTGTTAAGTTTTCTAATGTTGGATTGAAGATTCTATTTTCAAACATTTCCATCAAATTTCCACGGGGGACAATTTCAAGAAATTGATTATCATCAATTACATCAAAAAATGGCAATTCCTTCCATACATCAGCATTTGACTCAGACATAAGAGGATATATACACAAAGTTCATCCACAACTCACCACCACGTAGAACCAAAAGTGTATTAGTGATCATAGGCAATAGTGAATTTCTAGCTCCTGAGAAATTTTCAAATCGTAATTGCTATAATATAATATGTAATATGTGACAGGTTTTAATATAGTTTATATTCTTACTGATATCAAACCATGCACGAATAATTTTATGATAGAAAAGTGATTATATACAAGATTTAATTTCCCTCTCCCAAAATCATTATTTTGAAAGAAACATGACTATTTGATACCTTACATTTTAGGCAAGGGTCATTAATAAAGCCCAATATTCAGATCACACTTCCATATAAGGCCCTAACAACCAATTTGTCTGTTTACCAAATTCACTCAAAGAAAGAAAAAAACTCTGAACATCCATCAATATTACAATATGAACAATAATTTGAATTCATGTAGAAATGAGAAAAATACAGTCTTTCCTATAACAATATCACAGACAATTTAATTGTAAGGTCCTTGTAAAGACACTTTATTATCAAGTTGTAAGGGTTCTCAGGAATTCACTGTGATTCATTTTCACAAAAAAAAACAAAACAAAAACCACTCAACATGTGACAGGTTTAAATATAGTTTATATCATTACTGATATCAAACCATGCATGAATAATTTTATGATAGAAAAGTGATTATATATAAAATTTAATTTCCCTCTCCCAAAATCATTATTTTGAAAGAAGCATGACTATTTGATTGATACCTTACATTTTAGGCAAGGGTCATTTATAAAGCCCAATATTCAGATCACACTTCCATATAAGGCCCTAACAACCAATTTGTCTGTTACCAAATTCACTCAAAGAAAGAAAAAACTCTGAATATCCATCAAATTCCTGTTATCATATCAAATTTACAATATGAACAATAATTTGAATTCATGTAGAAATGAGGAAAATACAGTCTTTCCTATAACAATATCACAGACAATTTAATTGTAAGGTCCTTGTAGAGTCACTTTATTATCAAGTTGTAAGGGTTCTCCAAGGAAATTCACTGTGATTCATTTTCACAAAAAACAAAACAAAAAAACCACTCAACTCAATGTCAATATTGCAATATTGTAATAATAAAGCATGGAGTGAATATACTAGGTTGCATGGTAAAAATAACTCAGTGTAAGGATTGTCCACCTTTTAATCATAGGCAATGGACAATTGCCAAAAAGTTTCTGGTTGCAGAAAATGTTTGGGATGTACCATTTGTAGTCAAAGTTTACATCCTAGTTAGAGTCATACAAATGGAATGAACATTACTAGAGTTGATCAGGTAATGTGAGTGCACTAGGACCCTGAATAGTAGGTGAACTTGCACTTGGTGCAGTTGTCTTGTTTGCACCTGGTGGTGTAAATGATGAACTTGCACTTGGTGCAATTTGCATATTTGCACTTGGTGGTGTAAGTGGACCAGTGTACAAGACATTATTTATGTACAACTTGTCACCATTGAGGACAGCTTTTGCCCCGGCTCTCCTGGATTCAATCATTACAGGCACTAGCTTCTTCCTACGCTCCCTTATCTCATCAGGATATTGCTGTTGTATAGCATAATCAGAGCCTTTGACATTTTTTGCATTAAACATCAGCAGATCTTTAGCATGGGGGTTGTTGAAGTGAATCACAATGGGGCGAGGTTTGCCTGAATTTTCACGATTTTGGGGGATGTACTTTCCAATTCTGTGGAAACGGTCAAAGCCAGTGGTTGCGATGGGGATTTCACTATCCTTTAGTTTCATTTGATCGTGAATAAATCCTACAATCTTGTCCCGAAGCTTAATGGGATTACGTTCTCCTCTAGAAGATTCTCCATCTTCTTCAGGGATGTTATATATGATAATATTGTCTCTCATTGAGCGCATCTTCAAATCTAGGATTTGTTGTTGTTGGGAGTGTACAGTGTCATAGAGAGATTTGATATCGACTCGCATTTTTTCCCCCTGTTGCTTGAGGTGACGAATTTCTGTAGATGCTGCCTCCATGGAGGTCTTTAGACATTTAACATCATCGTGTATTACATCTATGGATTTCCTAGTATCAAGAAGAAGGGAATGGATATCTGCCAATGTCACCGGGTCATCGATATCGGATGAAGAATTGCCTCTAGGCTCTGGTGTTGAAGGAGCACGTGGCCTTTTTGACTTGACCATTTTATGGTTCAGCCCTCAAAATGTCAAATGTATATGTAACTAATATGATATGTACAAAAATTATAGGAGCTAAAAATGTACACCTAGCTCATAAGTGCTGCCATCTATCATCAATTTATTCCTTAATAATATAATAAAATACAGTACATATAAAAGGTTTAACAGGTGACATCATTTCTGATGTTTATACCCGTACATGTTAAAGCATAATATTACGAATATTAAGAGCAAGATAAGATTAAGTTTTCTCTAAGAGAAGATCGAGAGGAAGTGTTGGTGGGGGAGGTGCATCGCAGATATAAATATTTACAGGTTTAGTGTCCAGTACCCAGGCTTCGAGTTATATTTGTATATCATTTTTATATAAAATACATGAATATGAAAAGTGTAAAATGAAATCATGTATACAAAGCCAAAATATGTTTCTTATATTTCGATTTAAGGCATTTACTCGACCTTGAATTTTTAATTTCTGAAGGGAGGCCATTCCAAATAAATGGTCCGGAAAACGAAAGCATCTTTCTTCCAAAGGATTCTGTTTTAAACTGGGGCAAGGTATAGTTGTATTTACCTCTTGTATCATACCTATGTAATTCAATATGCCTTGTAAATAAGTTAGGAAATATATCATGGATGTTGTTTTCATTATTTTCCTGATTTCAGCGGAATTCTCCTCATTTTTTCAGCGGGGCCTCCTCATGTTTTCCGCGGGATCTTTAGTTTATTGCTTAGAGGTGTCATGGATACCCGATTTTGTTTTGATCCACGGAATTATGCCCTCTGAACGGAACACGGAACAAAAATTAAGAATTTCGGTTCGGTTCCGGAACAATAACATTGAAGAGCCCTTGAATCTCCACAAAACAACATTTTTTTATCGCACTTTGAAAAAGTGCTATATTGTCGTCGTCTTGTGCTGTTGGGCGGGCGGGCAGGACATAAACCAAATCTTGTCATCAAATTTCCAGGATAACTGCTTACCTGTTCAACTTGAAATTTTTACAGATGCAAGAGCTGACTAGTGAGGTAGCACCGAAAAATGTACCCGCTTCTGAACAAATTGAAATTACTTGTTTCTTATGTATTTTTATGTGATACTTCAGAAAATTTTTGTCTGATGCGCCGTATCCGGGGCGAAAGTTGTCAAAATTGGGTTTTTGACCCTAAAAAGGAAAATTACAGGGGGTACATTATCATCATTGAATAATTCATTCAGTTGGTCTTCAGTCATCATAATAATTTTATCGAGAGTTGATGAGATCATTTTAAGGTAGTATGCAAACTTTCAATGGTCTGTCACTCGTGGTTGCCATGGAAACCACAATTTTTGCTGAGAAAATCCTTAATTTTGGTAAAACCTGTACCTGTACATAATATAGAATATGGATTATTTTTCAAATCAACAGATATCAGAACATTTTAGCATTTTCAAAATTACCAGGGCAGTTCAAACATTTATTTAAATATAAAGGATATGGCAATTAACATAACTGGGGAGTGTAAAAGACCATACAATTACATAAGTGATCAAAAGTGGGCGTCGCCCTTATCATAGTAGATGATTGCCATTCTCTAAAAATACAGAGTCTTACTTGACTTTTGAGATACATTTATAATGATGTTCTTTGGTTATACTAAATATGAAGCATTTTTGGTAAATAATGTACATGTAAGTGTTATACTTATTGCATTGGGGAGGGGGTAGATGGGGGGGGGGTAACAGAATTGGAAGAGGGCAAAGCTAATCACCCTTAAGTATAAATCTCATCTACATAGTTCTGGATTTCATGGGGTACATCTGGGTCTTCTTCACATTCATATAGGATATTATAATTCTGCATGATTGGTAAGTATAAAGACCATAGAATTACTCAAGTGATCAAAAGTGGGCGTCGCCCTTATCATAGATTCATTCTCTATAAATACAGAGTCTAAGTTGACTTTTGAGATACATTTACATTACAACTTCTTTGATTATACTTAATTTCAAGCATTTCTGGTTAGTAATGCACATTTAATTGTAATAGTTCTTGCCTGGGGGATAATGGGGGAGAGTAGTAACAGAATAGGGAGGAGGCAGAGGTAATCAGCCTTAAGTATAAATCTCATCTGCATAATTCTGGATTTCATGGGGCACATCATCTGGGTCTTCTTCATATTCATTTCAATATATGGGATATTACAATTTACAGGATTTGTCAAACACCATACAATTACATATTTATAAATGATCAAAAGGAGTGTCACCCTAACAATAGTAGATGATTGGTTCTTTGTATAAGTACAAAATTGAACTTGACTTTTGAGATACATTCATAGTTATACTGAACTGCTGTTATTATAATTTATGTTAAGCATTTCTGGTAAATACATCTCTGTAAGTGTTATAGTTTTTACATTTGGGCAGGAGTGAGCAGTAACAGAATTAGAATGTGTAGATCTAATCTGCCTTAAGTATAAATCTCATCTTTTTAATTCTGGATTTCATAGGGTACATCTTCTGGAGTTTCCTGATTCATCTCCTGGTGTTGCTATATCACCAATCTTTTGTATGAGAATATCAGTCAATACCCACTGGAAAGATATGGAGTCATTTAGTTTCCATTCAAGTCCATCTGATGGTTCACTACGAGGATTTGCAATATGGGCCATACAGACAATAAGTGCTTTATATGGATGAGATGGTTACAACAATCTATTATCTAGAGATGAGATGAGTGTGACACCCATAATGACCTTGGAAAGGCACAAATAGCAAGTATAGAAAAAAACATAAAGATAACAAAAACTGCAATCAAAGACTTCCTTGATCCATTTACCATTGAGGATGAAGGTCATCTCTACGGTGAAAATCTGTGCCAAATGATGTCGATGCAGATCTCATCTAATTTTAGTCAAAAGGGGAAATTGCATGAAGAGATACCATCTGAGATTAGTTGAAAAAAAGATTTCATGATCTAATAAAACATATGAAATTGAAAACTATAGCAGCAAACTACAGCAGCAACAGTGACAGTAAAAAAGTACTCAGAACAAGCTTATACAAATACATTCTGAATGAAACATCTTTTAACAGCTTTGATCTTGCTTAAAAACATAAAATTAGCCTAGAATGTCTCCTGCAGTTCCTATTGAGCCCTGTGCCTTGGGCTCTAGGAACACTGACTGGACTTCTTGCAAGAACAGAGAAACGCATTCCTATGCATGAACATGTACCCACAAGTGCCAAAGGGAAAGGACCAAAATTTGTAATAGAACCCAGCAAGAAAAAGAAAACTTCTAAATGTATACAAGTCATAAGGAAAACAAACCCCAACTATCCCAAACCATAATTCAGCTTGAAAGGTAGTTTTGTTTCTGGATCTGGCGAAGACTGTTTCAAGATTCTACAATTGCAGATTGATTAGTTTTTGTATGTGATAATTACATCAAAAATTCCATAAAGGAACCTGAAAGAGGGGAGGGACACCTTGCCCTATTTAAGGTAGAAAAACATGAGTCCCTAATGATTGGAATTAGTTCTTGTATGATGATGAAAACAAAAAGCAAATACAGCAAAGTGTGCTGCTGGATACTTGAGTTGGAAACAAATGAAGACTGATGTCAGTGGTATTTCCTCCAATATAGACCCTGACATATATGCAGCCTTCCTAGCACTTCACACATTCACAGATGAAGTGCCATGCAGAAGGGGCAATAGCAATAGCACCTTTTTAAAAGGCAAAGGTGGAGCGCCATATAGATACACTCAATTGAATGACTCTCAAATCTGCAAGTGTAGTGGTATCTTCTCCCACATGATATTGTTAATATATTAACATCGGGAGGTGAATGAAAATGATCAGACTATGATATTAATACTTAAGGCTGACTGGCCATTGGCTCTGCCCCCTCCCATTTCTGCTACTACCCCCCTTGCCCCCCCCCCACAGGGAATAACTATTACAATACTAAATGTAATCAAAGAAGTTTTAATTTAAAAAATAAATCTTAAAGTCAAGTTAAACTCCATATTCATAGAGAATGAATTATCTACTATTGTTAGAGCAACACCCACTTTTGATCACTTATGTAATTGTATGGTCTTTGACACTTACCAATGAGATTTACATTTAAGGCTTATTAGCTCTGCCCATTTCCAATTCTGTTACTCCCGCCCCCCCCCCCTCCTCCACCCCCAGACAATAATTATTACAATTAGATGTACATATATAACTTACCAGAAATGCTTGACATTAAGTATAAATCAAAGATGTTTTTAAGTAAATGTACTTCAAAAGTCAAGTTAAACTCTGTATTTATAGAGAATGAACCATATACTATGATTAGGGCGACGCCCACTTTTGATCACATGTGTAATTCTATGGTCTTTGACACTTACCAACCATGTAAATTCTTATATCTTATATATTGAGATGAATATAATAAGACCCAGAAGCTGTACCCTATGAAATCTAGAACCATGTAGATGAGATTTACACTTAAGGCTGATAAGCTCTGCCCCCTCCCAATTCTGTTACTACCCCCCCCCCCCTCCCCCCTGTATCCCCATGCAATAACTATAACACTTAGATGTAAAAGTGCTTGATATTAAGTATAACCAAAGAAATTCAATATAAATGTATCTCAAAAGTCAAGTAAAACTCTGTATTTATAGAGAATGGCAATCAACTACTATTATGAGGGCGACGCCCACTTTTGATCACTTTTGTAATTGTATGGTCTTTGACACTTACCAGTCATATAAATTGCAATATTCTTTCTCTTTAAATAAATGTTTGGACAGCCCTGGTGATTTTTAGAGTGCTAAAATGTTCTGATATCTGTTGATTTGAAAAATAATCCACATTCTATATTATGTACAGGTACAGGTTTTACCAAAATTAAGGGTTTTCTCAGCAAAAAATGTGGTTTCCATGGCAACCACGAGTGACAGACCATTGAAAGTTTGCATACTACCTTAAAATGATCTCATCAACTCTCAATAAAATCATTATGATGATTGAAGACTGAATGAATTATTGAATGATGTTAATGTACCCCCTGTAATTTTCCTTTTTAGGGTCAAAAACCCAATTTTGACAACTTTCGCCCCAGATATGGCGAGTCAGACAAAAATTTTCTGAAGTATCACATAAAAATACATAAGAAACAAGTAATTTCAATTTGTTCAGAAGCGGGTACATTTTTCGGTGCTACCTCACTACCTATTAAGGGCATGCTGGGTAAACTATGTGGCGGCCATTTTGAATTTTTCAACAAATCTTGTCATCAAAATTCCAGGAAAACCACTTATCCGTTCAACTTGAAATTTTTACAGATGCAAGAGCAGACTATTGCCAAGATCTGATTAGGTTTTGGGTATGCTGGCTGAATTACATGGTGGCCATTTTGAATTTTTCAATTTGGCGGCCATTTTGAATTTTTCAACTTGCTCCAAATTGACCAAATTTTTTTTTAAAAACATCTACAAGTTCTCAGAAGTTCAAATCTGACCTAAGATTTCAGATTTGACCTTTCATTCACCTTCAGTGACCTTGAAAAGGTAAAAAAAGTTGATTTTCTAAATTGATATTTTGGATTTAAATTTAGGTCAGCTTAATTACAAAACACCTAATGAGGTCTGAAAAAGTGAAATTTTCAAGGTCGTAGGTCAAGGTCATTAAACTAGGTCACAAATGATGTTATCCAAGTTTCTCAAAGTTTGAGACTACAAATCAATTCTTGTCATAAAAATTCCAAGAAACCCGCTAACCTGTTCAACTTGAAATTTTTACCCATGCAATATCAGACTAGTGCCAAGATCTTATTAGGTTTAGGGCATGCTGGGTAAACTACGTGGTGGCCATTTTGAATTTTCAACAAATCTTGTCATCAAAATTCCAGGAAAACCACTTATCCGTTCAACTTGAAATTTTTACAGATGCAAGAACAGACTATTGCCAAGATCTGATTAGGTTTTGGGTATGCTGGCTGAATTACATGGTGGCCATTTTGAATTTTTCAATTTGGCGGCCATTTTGAATTTTCCAACTTGCTCCAAATTGACCAAATTTTTTTTTTAAAACATCTACAAGTTCTCAGAAGTTCAAATCTGACCTTAGATTTCAGATTTGACCTTTCGTTGACCTTCAGTGGCCTTGAAAAGGTCAAAAATTTGATTTTCTAAATTGATATTTTGGATTTAAATTTAGGTCAGCTTAATTACAAAAGACCTACTGAGGTCTGAAAAAGTGAAATTTTCAAGGTCGAACGTCATCAAATTAGGTCACAAACAATGTTATCTAAATTTTCCCAAAGTTCAAGACTACAAATAAATTCTTGTCATCAAAATTGCAGAAAAACCGCTAACCTTGTCAACTTGAAATGTTTACAGATGCAAGAGCAGACTAGTGCCAAGGTCTGATTAGGTTTTGGCCATGCTGGGTAAATTGCATGGTGGCCAGTTTGCTCTTCAAAGTGCGATATTTATCACTGTGTGTCTTGTTCTTTCAATATTTTGTACCAAATGAGGTTCATTCTTTTTACTCCTTCTTTTTGAAGAGTTTTGAAGAGCTTTTCAGTACCAAAGAGACCTAGATGATCAAATTATTTTAATCTAATACACGCAGTCACTCTGTTCCTAACCTTTCTGAAATTGTTCCGTTCAGAAGCAAAATATTCCAAACTGAACCGTTCCGATTTTTTTGTTCTGTGACATCTCTATTATTGCTAATGGTAGAAGCGGGGCTTTGAGGAATATGGTAAAAAACAAATGTATAATTTTTGTGAAACTAGGAAATGAAACTAACAATACCTTTATTTCATATCACTATGACCATTTCAACTGAAGGGCAACAACCTTCTCCAGCTATAAAATACAGAAATATAGAGATAACGATTCAAGATGATACATTCTCTCTCCAATTATCAAATAACTCAGAACATCAGCTTGTGATACTTTTTTTTGCACCAGTTGCTTTTTACTACAATACCATGTTATAATTGAGTAAAATTAGATTAAAACACTTTGTACAATACTGTAGATTGGGTTAATTTGGCGCCCGCTTTAATTTGGCGAAATTGAAAAATTCGCCAATACAAATCTTCGCCAAAATTTAGAATGAATCCCCGGGAATTATCTAGGGTATTTCGTCTGGTGTATTTAGGTCACCTCCGGTTTAGTTTTTTCCAAAAATATGAAAAAATGTCTCCCATAAATTGGCTTAGAACTGGTCAGTCACTCATTAATACTCAGGGAAAAAGTAGAAAGGAAAAGCGCGGTATAGTAGCAGCATTGGTCGAGGTGCAAAATGAGGATGATCTCACAAAAATGTACAAACGTGGTGAATATCGCCAGTGGTCCTCAAAAGAAAAAATGAACATAGCCAAACATGCCCATGTACATGGTAATTCGCAAACAGCGCGTAAGTTAATTTTAAATTTTTATTTTTTTGCACATCCGCCAAATTAAATAGCCGCCAATATGCCAAAAATGGCAAAATCGCCAAATTAAGTAGCGCCAAATTAACCCAATCTACAGTATACAATTAAAGTAAACAAAAGATAACCCTTCTTTTCTTTTAATTGTTCTTGATTTCAGTGGGAACTTGCTCGCGTTTTCTAAATCATAGCAGGGTTTTAGATTATTTTTGCTTACATTAATACTCTTTGAAAATATGATAAAAAGGGTAGCATGTCATTGCTCACTTTGAAGTGTCATGTTTAAATACAGCGTAGCAACCCTTCTCTCGAAAGCCCCTGGTCATAATCAAACAACAATTTACCTCGATGGTTCTCATTATGTTATATGAAGAACAGAACGTAATGATTGAAAACTCATTGCCTCCTTTATAAAATTCTATATACTTTTATTTTTTTGTTTCAAGGTTCTGGCCGGTCAGGCCATGTGCAGGAACTTTTGACCACAGTTTTATACCACTGCATTAATGCATCTATAAATTATTTCATTTCCAGAGAACGGATGTGGTATTCTAGTATCAAGAACTACAACTGCGCATATTCTAGACGAGTTGGGGACTGGGACAGCATGTCTTGCTCTAATTTAAATAGAGCCCTCTGCAAGAGATCATTAGGTAATAGTCCTTTCAATTCATCAGTCCGCCCGTCTGGGAAATAGCTGGTAAAATAATACTGACTTGGGCAAGATTACCAAACCAATTGTTCTCCATATTTGTTAGAAAGATGATTATTGGCGAAATATATTTTTTACAAGATGGCCACCGCTTTCAAAATGGCGATAATCTAATCTATTCATTTCCCAAATTTCCGCGTTTTGGGCGAAGTTTGAAGTGCATGTAACCTGGAATTTGTTGATCTAAGGGACGATTTAACCCTAATTTGGACAATGTATTTTTATATCCTCTCGAAGAAGGTGTATCAAAATCTCAAAAACTAGGTCAAATGTAAAGAAAGTCATAGTAACCCAGGGAGATATTTTTGTATATCTATTACATTTTTTATGAAAGAACAAGATACAGGGTGGGCCAAAAAATGCCAAGGGTCAAAATCATTATTTACCAATTGCTGAATATAGAGTGCTAGGAACTGACCATACGGATGTGTCCCCTATGTCAGTTTTGGGGATATGATTCTAATGATAGAAGATTTAGATTGTTGATTTATGTATTTCATGAGAGAAAATTGATTTACAAATGTAATATTATTGAGTTTTTACCCTTTTGATAGGTATTGGTAATATAACCAAAATACGTTATTGTGTGAAGTCCATATCAAAAATATTATGTACCTGTTTATAAGTTTATGCATAACCATATTTATGATTTCAAACAGTTAAAAAATCTAAAGTGGCATTAGGACAAAATTGAAAAATCATGTCGAAATATATCTTTTGCAACCTACAGAACAAAATAATGTTTACATACCACGTAAGAATGATATCTGGCGAACACTACTTTTCTGCAAATATTGTTTGCGAATCAAACATTACCATTGTGAGACAAATGTATTCGCCTTAAGGACTACTTTTGCTTTTGAATATAGCTCTCATTCTTTGTCCGATTTTGATGATATTAATGCCAAATGAAAGCTAGATGAACATAAACTACTTTTTTTTTACTAAAATATTAATGTGGAATAACAATGTCTCATCGTATTCCAGTCCTCCGTTGCCATAGTTTCATAATGGTATATAACAATATGTTGAGCAACTAGAAATAATACCAATACCTTTTTGAGAAAGGTGAAATTAGAACAGTTTCTTTATTCTTTTATCTTTGTTGGGATTTTTATGATTTTAGTACCAACTAAATGCTACAAACTATAAAACGTGTTAAATTTTTTTAATGAATAGACATATCAAACAACCCCTCATGAGAGATGGTCGGAAAAATATTTTATTAAGCAGTTAAAGACATGAATTTTAATGTATTTTTAACATTCTTATTCATCAGTTATTTATCGAAACGTCTTCATCTTTTTTTTATCATGTAGCTTAGAAACAGCCCTTTCATAAGTGTGCCATCCGTTTTTTGATTACTCTTACCGATTTTGAAATATGGCGTCCAGAAAGTAGGTCAAAATAACGAGTTCTCCAAATTTAACATCTGAGTTATGAATTAAGGGTAGAATTTACTCAGGAATCCGAATCTGCAAAGCAAATTTCGATTCCACTTCCGGTTCGAAAGTTATGGCGTTTTGAAATTTCGAGAAAAATCGATCTGATGATATCCTTATAGAAAGTCAAGAGTAGCGAAGAAAATATAGAAAAAATCATCCATCCTTCCTTCCTATCCTGTCTGATCATATCCTTCCTATCTATCCTTCCTTCCTATCCTTTCCTTCCTATCCTATCCTTCCTTCCTATTCTATATCCTATCCTATATTCTATCCTATATCTATCCTATATCTATCCTATATCCTATCATATATCCTATCCAATCCTATCCTTCTTTCCTATCCTTCCTATCCTATCCTTCCTTCTTATTCTATACTATCCTATCGTTTCTTCCTATTCTATCCTATCCTTCCTTCCTATTCTGGAAGGAAGGATAGGATAGGATAGGAAGGAAGGATAGTATAAGAAGGATATGAAAGAGGGATAGGACTGGATGACTTGGTTTATTCTGGACGACTCGGCTATATCCATCCCACCTATCCTATTCAATCCTATCCTTCTTTCCTATCCTTCCTATCATATCCTTCCTTCCTTCCTATCCCATCCTTCCTATTCTGTCCTATCTTATTCTTTCTTTGGATTCTATCATATCCTATTCTATCCTTCCTATCCTATCCTATACTATCCTATCCTTTCTTCCTATTCTGTCCTATACTTCCTATCCTATGAATTCATCCATTCATCCATCAATCCATCCATCCATCGGCTTATTCTGGATGACTCGGCTTATTCTGGATGACTCAGCCTATTTTGGATGACTTGACTATAATATCCATCCCATCTATCCTATCCAATCCTATCCTTCTTTCCTATCCTTCCTATCCTATCCTATCCTGCACTTCCTATTCTGTCCTATCTTATTCTTTCTTCGGATTCTATGGTATACTATTCTATCCTTCCTATCCTATCCTATACTATCCTATCCTTCCTATTCTATCCTATCCTTCCTCCCTATTCTGTCCTATCCTTCCTATCCTATCAATCCATCCATTCATCCATCAATCCATCCATCCATCGGCTTATTATGGATGACTCGGCTTATTATGGATGACTACTCGGCTATATCAATCCCACCTATCCTATCCAATCCTATCCTTCTTTCCTCTTCCTATCCTATCCTATCCTATCCTTCCTATTCTGTCCTATCTTATTCTTTCTTCGGATTCTATCGTATCCTATTCTATCCTTCATACCCTATACTATCCTATCCTTTCTTCCTATTCTATCCTTTGCTTCCTTCCTATTCTGTCCTATCCTTCCTCCTATCAATCCATCCATTCATCCATCAGTCCAGCCATCCACCTGCTTATTCTGGATGACTCGGCTTATGCTGGATGACTCAGCTTATTCTGGATGACTTAGCTTATTCTGGATGACTCGGCTTATTGTGGATGACTCAGCTTAAAAAGTCTTAATCTGGAGTCTGAAATTGAACTTGTTCAATTTCCAAAGTCTAGTTATTATTATTCTTATTTTTCTTTTTGAGTTTTCTCAATAACTATAAGGTATCCAGTAAAGACCATAATACAGTTTGTTTAGGTTCAGTATCTAGTTGGTGGGAAATTGGGTCAAATTTTTATCTAGGTCAAAGGTCAAGAACTAGGTCAAATCCAGTACTTTGTCACTTTTTTTGATTTTCTCGGTCGTCCTTCAATATTTTCGATCCGGTTTCTTTACAATGTGTTCCTTATAAAAAAGTAGGAAACCTAGGGTCGATTTAGTTTTTTGATATCTCAAACCGATTTCGAGATATCAGTGTCCGAAAACGAGGTCCAAAAAAAAGTTCTCCGAATCAAATGTCCAGGATATTAGTCTTATAGGAAATTTTCTCAGGATTCCGAATCTGAAAACGAAATTTGGATCAGACTTCCGGTTCTGAAGTTATGGCATTTTGAAAGCTCAAAAATCGCTAAATTTGGAGCCCATGTTAAGTCAATAGGAAAAAAGATTTTATTGAAGTGAAAAATACGAAATATAGACTGAGTTCAGCTAAATATAATGAAAACTTTTAAAAGAATGGGACCTCAAAAGCCATCTAGCTTTAAATTTTGGACACCAAAATGCCTAGGTCAAAATCTAGGTCAAATTCAAAGTTTTTCCTTATTTTTGCGATTCTGACACTACAGATTAATTATATTCTTCAAAATTTTGTATACATGTAGCCAAGAGTGTGCTAATAGTTTTAGCCTTTTGCCGTCAGAAAGTATTTTGCCCCACTTTTGAGATATGGTGTCCGAAAAGTAGGTCAAAATAAAAAGTTCTCCAAATTTAACGTTTGAGTTATGAATTAAGAATAGAATTTTCTCAGAAATCTGAATCTGCAAACCAAATTTCGATCTAACTTCCGGTTCCGAAGTAATGGCGTGTCCAAAAAGTAGGTCAAAATAAAAATTCGCCAAACTTAACGTATGAGTTATGAATTAGGGGTAGAATTTTGTCAGGAACCTGAATCTTTAAATCAAATTTATATCCGACTTCCGGTTCGGAAGTTATGGCATTTTGAAATTTCGGAAAATAGATCTGATGGTATCCTGATAGAAAGTCAAGAGTAGAGAAGAAAATATTGAAAAATTCATCCATCCTTCCTATCTGATCCTATCCTATCCTTCCTATCTATCCTTCCTTCGTATCCTTTCCTTCCTATCCTTCCTATCCTCTCCTATCATATCCTTTCTTCCTATTCTGTCCTATCCTATCCTTCTTTCTTATTCTATCCTATTGTTCCTTCCCATTCTATCCTATCCTACCTTCCTATGTTATCCATCCATCTTATTCTGGATGACTCGGCTTATTTTAGATGACTGGGCTTAAAAAAGTCTAGATCTGGAGTCTGAAATTGAACTCCTTTCAATTTCCAAAGTCTAGTTCTTTTATCTTTGTTGGGATTTTTATGATTTTAGTACCAACTAAATGCTACAAACTATAAAACGTGTTAATTTTTTTTAATGAATAGACATATCAAACAACCCCTCATGAGAGATGGTCGGAAAAATATTTTATTAAGCAGTTAAAAATTATCGACGGACTTGATGCATAATTTGTTATGTTGTCCGAGTTTCCAAAGCAAAATTAAAGCTGTTTTTAAGAAATAATAAGTAATGTTTTCAATACATCAATATATATCGTATGGTTATGGTAAACAGTTGTGTTGACATCACGATAGCACAAATATGATCACATTGATATGAATACACATGACACAGGATGTGGTGGAATAGCAGATTTCATGGAATTAAAAAATAAATTAAATTTGCCCACATACAGAGGTATGTTATGACATGCGCAAAGCTCTATTTAGTGCTATTTTTATTTCAAATACTTCGGCCACTCCGATGTTTGACAACCCTTACAAAAAATCTAAGCAGTGTGCATTTTTACTTTCTGTGATATAACAAGTGGAATTCAGTAGTCGTTTTGGGTTTAATTTTCGTTCTGCATCGTAATTGTATGTGTTTTGGTGTTAAAACGTCAGCAGAAATACATGTCCATACGATGATCGGGTGAATGAAATATTTAGAAAACCAGTCTACTGCTAGGGCTATAAAATCTTGTAAAATTGAAAAGCCACCTTATGTTGAAAAGTTTTGAACTGAAAATTCAGGAATAATTATCCCTTTGGATGGTTTGGAGACTAATTATGTTTTATGTATTATGTTTTTTTCAAAGAAATGTTTTTTTAGAAAGTTATATTTTGGATTATGACTATTTTCTGACAATGAAGACATTAACTTTTAGATCAATTCATTATCTCAATTATATACAGTAATAATAAAGTCAAACAAACTCGGAGATATTTAACTAGCAATCAACCCATCAACACACTTTTTCGAAGAAGTTGACCCCATTTTCACCAAAAATGCAACCAGTTTTTACAATGCTTTATGCATTACTGTTCTTTATTTTGATGTATCAAATAGTTCTTGAACGAAAAACTTAATTGCTTTAAGATAAGTGTTCCCCATGTTATTTCTCCATTGAAAAATCTCATGCTATCCATTGGTTTTAGTTCATTTTGGTCATCCAAATGCAGTATCTTTAAAGTCCTTGGAGCAATCAACTTTTCATTTTAGGAAATCGAACATGTCTCAAAGCACATTCAAATTATGCATTCAACGATATAATAAAAGGTTGCAGTTTTGGTGAAAATTAGGTCAACATGGATCTAAAAGATACACCCATGTTCATGATCAGAAAATATTCATGATTCGAGTTAGAATCGTTTGAAATTGTTTGCGATAACCTACGTGCTCCTTTCTGCTCCTTTCTGGTACTTCTATCTGGAAAGTGAGAATACTGTCAATACCATAGATGATGATAAAGGTTAACTATTAATTTAGTACTACTCTTTACTAGAATACACACAATGCGAGGATACACTGTTTGAAATACCGCGCTTGATGTTGATGTTTTCTATATGTTAAATGAGTTACTTTTTCAGCCCCGTATATCTTAGGAAGATCCCATTTGTTTTTATGAACTTCAAATATTGTTTACAATATTAAAGTTACTAGTTCTCTATAATTTATGATAAGATAAATAAGTTACTTGAAAAAATCGTGATTGTTAATTAAAATATGTAAATTTGTCAATGAAATAATAGAATACAATGCTTCAAAGAAACTGTTCCCCTTGACCTAGTTTGTTATTTTTTAGACTTTGGCCTAAGTCTCTGGACGGAATGGGGAGAGTGTTCAAAAACATGTGGAGATGGAAATAGATCTCGTACTCGAAAATACGATAATCCAACACCAGCTGATGGAGGGAATGATTGCAATGACAACAATGCTTTAATGGAAACCCAGTTCTGTAAACTTATAGATTGTCCTGGTATGGCAATTATCTACCTGACGTCAGATTTGAACTCCCTGCAGCTTGTTGATGCTTTTTTAAAAATCAGAAGGCAATTGAATCTCAAGGGGATGTCAAACATTCAAAGCTGACGTTAGATATGAACTCCTTGCAGTTTTAAGCAAGTTGAAAAATGTTTCAATAATACAACTTAAAGTAACTTTCAATGGTTTCATCTTAAAATTAAAGTGACTTTCAGAGAATTTAGAGGCTAAAATTAGGGATTTCAAGTAAGAAGAAAGAAAATAGTCTTACCTTTCTATTAAGATGGGTCCATATGCCAAAAACAGCTGATCCCTGGATATACATCATCTGAAAATTAGAAGCAAGAACGCATGTTTTTGACAGTCATCACAGGAAAAATAGATTATCTAAATGAAAATTGGATTAACATCATTAATTCTGAATTTTGCGTTGAATACTTTGTTAGATATGTATTCTAACATGATTATAGACTGTTTTTGATAATTGTGGTGTAGCGGTAAAAATATTATCAAAAATTAACAATATAATATATGAAAAATTACACTCCAGATTCAAGCTTAGGCCATACCTAATGGTTATCGTGTCAGACTTGAAATTACACCTTTCACCCTGGGTATAGTCTGTCACGTGACTTCATGGATGACGTGTGCGCGAATGATTCGCATTTTCTTTCGCTTTAGGTTTGTAATCACACTTTTTACATGTTTTAAGATTTTGTATCTCTGTGAAACTTGTCCCGTACCATCAATATCTGAAGACGATCTAATTCACCAAATATCTCATCCAAGCGTGTCCCGGTTAAAGAGAAATTTGCACTTTTGTGTCTCGCAAAATGACGTGTGCGCGAGTAAATCGAATTTTACGAAGGATGGGTGCGCGAGTCTAACATATTTATATTCATTTTAAACAATTCTGCAAGCTAGACACAATATTGATTTTGTTACAAGGTGATTTAAAAACATATGAAAAGCATACCTTTCTCCCCTTGCAGGAAATATGTACGCCTGCTACCACTATCCACCAGGAACTCAAAGGTTCGAAGGCCTAGAGGGTGTAGCCCTTCATACCTGGGAAGAACATAAGTATGACGAATTTCGTTTTTATGTAAGAGTTTTAAACCACGAAAATGGTTTTATGTCATACATGTCTAAACGCTATGGCTTCATTCCATGTGAAAAAGAACTATCAAATGAAAGAATCCAGATTGATTCAATAAACAACAAAATAAAATTGTATGTATGGGATGTCAATAAATGAATATGCTGCCGGTTTTATGAGACCGCCAAAAATTTAATTCAATTTTTGGTTCAAATTTTAATTCACCTGCAATGCCGGACAGCCCTACAAGCTATTTCAAAACATTTATTGTCATTAAACGTAGACATGTATGTGCCATACATGAAACATCTACAAAATAGCAAACTATTCTTTAACATTCTACTTTAAGATGACAAAAACAAATGTCACGTGAGTTGCATTCTGCCTTAGCCTGCAGAATTGTCTCAAGTGAATAAAAATATTTTAGACTCGCGCACCCATCCTTCGTAAAATTCGATTTACTCGCGCACACGTCATTTTGCGAGACACAAAAGTGCGAATTTCTCTTTAACCGGGACACGCTTGGATGAGATATTTGGTGAATTAGATCGTCTTCAGACATTGATGGTACGGGACAAGTTTCACAGAGATACAAAATCTTAAAACATGTAAAAAGTGTGATTACAAACCTCAAGCGAAAGAAATTGCGAATCACTCGCGCACAGGTCATCCATGAAGTCACGTGACAGACTATACCCAGGGTGCCTTTGCAGGTTCAAAACCCAACTATGACAAATAGTTTTCTTTTTATTATGTCACCACCAAAAGTGGTGACATATTGTTATGGTCTCCGTTTTTTTCTGACGGCGTCCGGCGGTTGGAGGTTGGCGTCCGGCGGTTGGCGTCCGGCGTCCGGCGTCTGTAACAATTTCTTACAACTTCCTATAACTTAACAAATACTGTTTAGACTGACTTCAATTTTTTTCTAAATCATCTACATGTTCTCAGAAGTTCAAATCTGACTTTAGATTTGACATTTGACCTTCAATGACCTTCTCAAGGTCAAAAAGGTCTTTTTTCAACTTGCTTCACATTGACTAAATTTTTTTTCAAAATCATCTACATGTTCTCAGAAATTAAAATCTGACTTTAGATTTGACAGATTTGACATTTGACCTTCAAATCTGACTTTAGATTTGACATTTGACCTTTAATGACCTTCTCAAGGTCAAAAAAGGTCTGTTTTCAACTTGCTTCAAATTGACTAAATTTTTTTTTCAAAATCATCTACGTGTTCTCACAAATTCAAATCTGACTTAAGATTTGACATTTTACCTTCAATGAACTTCTCAAGGTCAAAAAAGGTCACAAAGGTCTGTTTTCAACTTGCTTCAAATTGACTAAATTTTTTTTTCAAAATCATCTACGTGTTCTCACAAATTCAAATCTGACTTAAGATTTGACATTTTACCTTCAATGAACTTCTCAAGGTCAAAAAAGGTCACAAAGGTCTGTTTTCAACTTGCTTCAAATTGACTAAAAAAATTTTTCAAAATCATCTACGTGTTCTCAGAAATTCAAATCTGACTTAAGATTTGACATTTGACCTTCAATGACCTTCTCAAAGTCAAAAAAGGTCAAAAAGGTCTTTTTTCAACTTGCTTCAAATTGACTAATTTTTTTTTCAAAATCATCTACATGTTCTCAGAAATTCAAATCTGACTTTAGATTTGACATTTGACCTTCAATGACCTTCTCAATGTCAAAAAAGGTCAAAAAGGTATTTTTTCATCTTGCTTCAAATTGACTAAATTTTTTTTTCAAAATCATGTACATGTTCTCAGAAATTCAAATATAACTTTAGATTTGACTTTACATTTGACATTTGACCTTCAATGACCTTCTCAAGGTCAAAAAAGGTCAAAAAGGTCTGTTTTCAACTTGCTTCAAATTGACTAAATTTTTTTTTCAAAATCATCTACGTGTTCTCACAAATTCAAATCTGACTTAAGATTTGACATTTTACCTTCAATGAACTTCTCAAGGTCAAAAAAGGTCACAAAGGTCTGTTTTCAACTTGCTTCAAATTGACTAAATTTTTTTTTCAAAATCATCTACGTGTTCTCACAAATTCAAATCTGACTTAAGATTTGACATTTTACCTTCAATGAACTTCTCAAGGTCAAAAAAGGTCACAAAGGTCTGTTTTCAACTTGCTTCAAATTGACTAAAAAATTTTTTCAAAATCATCTACGTGTTCTCAGAAATTCAAATCTGACTTAAGATTTGACATTTGACCTTCAATGACCTTCTCAAAGTCAAAAAAGGTCAAAAAGGTCTTTTTTCAACTTGCTTCAAATTGACTAATTTTTTTTTCAAAATCATCTACATGTTCTCAGAAATTCAAATCTGACTTTAGATTTGACATTTGACCTTCAATGACCTTCTCAATGTCAAAAAAGGTCAAAAAGGTATTTTTTCATCTTGCTTCAAATTGACTAAATTTTTTTTTCAAAATCATGTACATGTTCTCAGAAATTCAAATATAACTTTAGATTTGACTTTACATTTGACATTTGACCTTCAATGACCTTCTCAAGGTCAAAAAAGGTCAAAAAGGTCTGTTTTCAACTTGCTTCAAATTGACTAATTTTTTTTTTCAAAATCATCTATGTGTTCTCAGAAATTCAAATCTGACTTAAGATTTGACCTTTAATGACCTTCTCAAGGTCAAAAAAGGTCAAAAAGGTCAGTTTTCAACTTGCTTCAAATTGACCCAGTTTTTTTCAAAATCATCTACATCTTTTCAGAAGTTCAAATTTGACTTTACAAGTTCTCAGAAGTTCAAATCTGACTTCACATTTGACATTTGACCTTCAATGACCTTCTCAATGAAGTATTTTTTCAACTTGCTACAAATTGACGAATTTTTTTTTCAAAATCATCTACATGTTCTAAGAAGTTCAAATCTGACTTAAGATTTGACATTTGACCTTCAATGACCTTCTCAAGGTCAAAATAGGTCAAAAAGGTCTTTTTTCAACTTGCTTCAAATTGACTAGAGGTTATCAAACTAAATCATAAACGGTGTTTCCTAAGTTCAAGACTACATATCAGTATTTTTGGTTGAAGGTCATATAAGTATATATAAGTATATATAATTTAGTCATATAAGGTCAGGGTATACAGTCCTATGAAGGTTCTACACATATTAACATTTAATTAAAATTTTGCACCAATTTTTACTTACAGATTACTTATACCATTTTCCTTTTAACCTAGGAACTGGATACTCACCCAGGAATGGCTCTACAAAGAGCATATAGCTGAAGAAAAGAATACATACAAGAGGCCTGAACTTAGGGAAGGGCTTATATCTATTCTTTTCTCCACCTATATGCTCTTTGAATTCTTCAGATATAGTAAGTATATATGGATATTAGTAGGTATTAGTATATGACAGTTAAGGGAAATTTTTAGTTGAATATGAATGTTGCCCAAATTAAAGAAAAAATTTTCTGTGTCTCAAGAATAGTTCTTGGTCTTCTCTTCATTGTGGCACTTCAACATATTCATATATGCTTCCATTCTGAAAAACTGAACAGCTACAAATTTTCTGTCTGAAGTAAATGTCTAAGTATAATCATTTGAGAGAAAAACAGTGGAAAACAGTTACCAAAGATGAGAAGTACTGAATTAAGAAAAAAGCTTTACAACAAAAGTTCAGTGTTTCAAATATGTTGATTATTTGTTTTACAGGGATAGGTGTTTTAATCCATGAATTTCTTTGTTTCATTAATTGTATAAATCATGATTATTAAACACATATTCCTGTACAGTGATAAGTTTATTGTTGGCATGAAAGCATTAATGTTCTTCACATTTTGAAAGAAGTTGGAACATTTGGATGTTATGATGTTATTGCAATACGTTTACATTTTCTTCAAAATAACAATTTAGTCAACAAGATTAGTAAATGAAAATACATTTAAATATAAATTTTCTTTCCATATAAATGTGCAAAGAACATTTGATATCAGTTTATTTATATTCAAAAACACTGTTTTCCTTTAACTATATAACATAAAATATAACAGCACTTTAAAAATACTCATGTTTTATTCAATAATTTGTTAAAAATCATCTGTTCTCAATTTATTGTTATTTTGTCATTTCAGACATAAACTAAAGTGATCAGCAGTTCATCGTCAACCATGGAAAGAGGTGAAAAACAAAAAGAAAAGAACAGTGGTGCAGTTCAAGAGGATCCTTCAATCATAAGTAGTTGGTTCAAGAAATCAAATAAACAAGAAAAATCTCATGCTGTACAAATAGAACTTAGTAAGTGTGAACAAGTGGAAAAAACAAAATACAGTAGAACAGAACAGTTATTGAATAATAAGAAACTAAGTAAAACCAATCAAAATGAAGATTTGACTAAAAAAAGGTATTGTGCTAAATATACGGCTGAACACAAAATGGCAAAAGAACTGTCTGAGGATAAATCTCCCAAAAAAGATATATTACACCAAAATAAAGAATCCAAAAAGTCACGAGCTGAATATATGGCAAAATACAGAAAAAGAAAGCACGAAGAACTATGTGAATACGAGACTTCTAGAAAGAAAATGAAAAGACAAAATCCAGAATACAAAGAAAGAGAAAATGAACTAAAAAAGAAACGACCTGGAAGAAAAAAAGAGATAACAGAAGATGTACAAAAGAAAGCAAACAAAAGACAAAATCCAGAATACAAAGAAAGAGAAAATGAACTAAAAAAGAAACGACCTGGAAGAAAAAAAGAGATAACAGAAGATGTACAAAAGAAAGCAAACAAAAGACAAAATCCAGAATACAAAGAAAGAGAAAATGAACTAAAAAAGAAACGACCTGGAAGAAAAAAGGAGATGGCAAAAATTGTACAACAGAAGGCAAACAAAAGACAAAATCCAGAATACAAAGAAAGAGAAAATGAACTAAAAAAAAAACGACCTGGAAGAAAAAAAGAGATAACAGAAGATGTACAAAAGAAAGCAAACAAAAGACAAAATCCAGAATACAAAGAAAGAGAAAATGAACTAAAAAAGAAACGACCTGGAAGAAAAAAGGAGATAGCAAAAATTGTACAACAGAAGGCAAACAAAAGACAAAATCCAGAATACAAAGAAAGAGAAATTGAACTAAAAAAGAAACGACCTGGAAGAAAAAAGGAGATGGCAAAAATTGTACAACAGAAGGCAAACAAAAGACAAAATCCAGAATACAAAGAAAGAGAAAATGAACTAAAAAAGAAACGACCTGGAAGAAAAAAAGAGATAACAGTAGATGTACAAAAGAAAGCAAACAAAAGACAAAATCCAGAATACAAAGAAAGAGAAAACAACTTGAAGAAAAAAAGACCTGGAAGAAAAAAAGAGATAGCAGCACGTGCAATAGCAAGGAAAATCAGACAGAAGAGTGATAAATACAGAAAAAAGACAACATTGCGAGAAAAAGGGAAACACACCGGACAACTTAAAACAGAGCAGCTGATCAAAGATTTCAATATGAACTCTTCTAAAAAGCCATTTTATGTGTGTACAGCATGTCACCAAATGTTCTATCGTTGCAGTGTCAAGAAATTTAAAGTTTTTAATGATTCAGCAAGGCTTTGTAGTACTAAAACAAAAAGTGTCAGGGATATAGAATGGATTTGTTTGACATGTTCTAAGCAAATCAAGAATGGTCATATTCCATCTGTGTCAGTATACAATAAAACACTATTTCCTGTTATCCCATTGGAATTGAGAGACCTTACTCCACTTGAATGGCGATTGCTATCACCAAGATTACCATTCATGAAGTTGCGTGCTGCACCCTCCGGAGGGCAACAAAAGATAACTGGGAATGTTGTAAATGTTCCGGCAAATGTAATACAAACAGTGACATTGTTACCAAGGTTGCCAAGTAATGACAACACCATACGGGTGAAACTTAAACGACATCTGAAGTACAAGTCCTTTGTTTCTTCAGAAAATGTCAGGCCGGAAAAATTAAGAGAGGCAGCAGAAATTCTCACAAAGAAAACATTGTTTAAAGGAGAAGGTATACAAACTAATAAAAATTGGAAATCATTTGAACCAACCATAGACGAAACTGAAAACTATTTAGAAAGGTCCAAGACACAGAAAGTAACTAGAACAGAATATCATCATGGAATTGTACCTAAAGACAATACTAATACAATTGATGGTTTGAATTCAACTTCACCATCTAAACATGGACCAGAAGATCCTCTAAAATCTCGACAATCAACGTCTGGAACAGAAAATCCTGAGAATGTGGTTCCTCCATTAGACAGTGCCGTTACTGAAGGTGGGAGTATGGTTCCATCACCAGCACCACTAAAATGCTTACATGATGATTTTGTACCAACAGGAAAAGGAAAAGATAGTTCTTTAGAAATTAAATCACCACCTTCTAGTGAAAGCAAATATTTAAGTTCAGGAACACTACATGATGCCGGCATGTGTTCCTCCTCAGGTGCTAGTGTATCATTGCATTCCCAAGAATCAATGGAACCTTCTCTATCAGATGATACTAAACCTGATTTCAGTAGAAAACAAAATGGGAAAGGTACTCTTTCAGCAATCGCTTCGTATCACCAAGGGTCGTCAACATTTAAAGACTCCAGTCGTGGCAAACAGTGTACACCGATGGCATTTGCAGCTATTGGATACAGTTCTTTTAAAAATGCAAGGTACTGGGAAAAGCATGATATGAATTATGTTCTTCAGAGTGGTGATCATGTCTACAATTCAAATACCCACAAGTATGACTACTATGACAGTGATGAGTTGCCAAAATATTACTATTATGAAACTAAGAAAGTTGAGATGAAGTGTGATATGTGTTACTTTGGTATTTTGAATGAAAAACACAAAGTATTTCAAGCATTGAGCAGTGCGTTAGAACATTCATCAGATGTAATGGTTACATGTGCAGGTTTCACGACTGCTATAATGAAACGAGAGAACAAATACTTTTGGTTTGATTCACACTCAAGAAACACCAAAGGTCTTTTACATTGTAATGGGAAAGCAGTATTGATGAGGTTTCCAAATCTAATTGCAACTGTTAATCATATATTCAAGTTGTATGAGAATAACATTGGGTGTCAGTACCAATTGACATGTATACAGACATCTGTAGAGAAAGATTTCAAACTAGCTGATGTAACTCATCTAACAGGCCACAATGTAAAAGGATTGAGCACTGTTATACCAAATGTTAGTAATGAAAATGATAGCTGCCTGACAGCAAGTAACACCTATGTTTGCAATGAGAAGAGAGGAAATTCAATTAGTAATGACAAAGACATATCAGGAGATATACAAGTTGAATCCAATATAAATGAAGAGGTTTGGGAAGAGATTGCCATAGATAGTGAACATGGTAACTTGGATACACTTCTCACATCCCCTGATTATATTGAGGAAAATGAAAGGGATATAGTGTACAACATTGCTCCAGGTCAGTATAACATTCCTTTAAATATATTCCAAGATATGTATAGCGAAGAGCTAGCATTTCCAAACATTTTTGTTGGTTCTTCACGAACTCCTCAGTCTGAAAGACCAAGCAAGAAAAAGTTGTATTACAGTGAACTGGTAAAAGCTGAATTAAGAAACATTGACAGAAGAGCAGCTCAATGCACAGATAATATTTTCTTTAAAACCAAGAAACTACAAATGCAGCAATTATCTGATAAGGCGAATATTGCCATCAGAAAACTCCAGACAAAAGGGCAAAAACTCACAGCATCGAAGGTGAAAGATTCAGAACATATAACTAATTTAATTCACCATGATAAGGGATATAAAATATTAAAAACCCTTCGAGGATCACCTCCCTATTACCAAAAAGCTCACAAAGATCTACTAGCAATGATTAGAACTGTTGGACCTCCAACTCTATTCTGTAGCTTCTCTTCGGCTGAAACACGATGGCCTCATTTGCTTCAAACACTTGCTAAGTTGGATGGTGAAGATATAACACTACAGGAAGCAAGGGATTTGAAATGGTCTGAAAAGTGCAGGCTCATTCAACTCGATCCAGTTATGTGTGCCAGACATTTTAACCACAGAGTCAATTATCTCTTCAATCACACATTAAAGAGTAAGGATTCTCCAATTAAAAAAATGAAGGATTTCTTCTACAGGGTAGAATTCCAAAATAGGGGCAGTCCACATATCCATTCCCTTATTTGGTTGGATGGAGCACCAAATATTAATCACTGCCAAGATATTGAAATTACTGCTTATGTCGATTCTGTTATTTCCTGCCATATACCATCAAGTGAAGAAGATGAAGAACTCTCTGAGTTGGTTCAACTCCAACAACACAGGCACACACACACTTGTAGAAAAGGTAAAAAGTTCCAGTGCAGATTTGGATATCCTCTACCACCGATGTCATCGACAACAATTTTATATCCTTTAGACAAGGATAATCCTGATTTCAAAAAACATACAGAAAATTGGTCCCATATCAATGAAGTGATAAATGGTCTTAAGTTTGGCGAGGACATATCATTTGAAGATTTTCTCTCAAAAACCAAACTTACTGAAGAAATGTATTTACTTGCTGTATCAGCCAGCTTGAAAAAAAGGACACTTTTTCTGAAACGACAGCCATCTGAAATACGAAGCAATGCCTATATTCCATTTCTGTTGAAACTTTGGAAAGCAAACATGGACTCTCAAATTTGTCTAGACTCATACGCTGTTGCTATGTACATTTCATCATACATTATGAAAGACCAGAAAGGTATGAGTGAGCTTTTAAGATCATGCTGTGAAGAAGTTGAAAGAGGAGCAAGTTCTATTCGAGATCAATTAAAAACCATTGGTAACAAATTTCTAAATTCAGTGGAAATAAGTGCCCAAGAAGCAAGTTACATTTGCCTTCAGTTGCCAATGGTTCAATCCTCGAGAGCAGTAAAGTTTGTGAACACAAGCCCTGAAGAAAACAGAGTATTTTTACTTAAACCCAGAAATGTACTTGAAACTCTTGATGATGATGATGAAGATATTAGCTGCAAGGACCAAGTACAAAGGTATTGTGATAGGCCACATTCACTTGAACATTGTACATTTGCTGAATATTCTGCATACTATGATGTTAAAACAAAGTCCATGCAGCCAACTCAAAGAAAAAAACCTTACATTCTGCGATATGTTCATTACAACAAAGAAAAAGATCCCGAGAACCATTACCGTGAACAGCTTATGTTACATACGTCCTGGAGAAAAGAAAGTAACATAAAAGGAACTCATTCTTCGTATGAAGAAATGTTCTTTACAAGACAAGAGGACATCAACCTACAAAAAGCCAAGCTTGAACCATTTTCTGAATATATTGATGAAGCTATGGATATGGTGGAAAATGAAGTAAATGAGCCCTACATCGATGATACAATTGCACCTTGTACTGAGGCAAATGAGGAGAGAGATGTAGCTATAGATGAAAAGAACAAACAGGAGCGAGATGATACCTGTCATTATTCTACAGATCAATCATGTAATATAGATAAGCAGTTGAAAGCAACCCGAGAAATGCAAGAAACAGAATATTCCCAATTAATGAGATCTTTAACAATAACGCAAAGGGGATTTTTGAATCATATTGTCCATCATCTGAAAACATGTGATACTGCAATTTACAAATTTATCAATGGAGGTGCTGGTGTAGGGAAAACACACTTAACAAAAGCTATATATCAAACTTTAACAAAATATTTCAACAGCAGGGTGTCTAATCCACCAGATGGCATATTTATTTTGGTTGCAGCACCAACTGGGAAGGCTGCCTTCCTCATAGAGGGAAATACAATCCATTCTATATTCAAGGTGCCAGCAAATCAAGGTTTTAATTATGAACCATTGACATCAGATAAGCGAAATACGCTTAGACACAAACTACACAATTTGAAACTTTTAATAGTGGATGAGATATCCATGGTTGGCAACAATATGTTAACCTTTATTCATAAACGCTTACAAGAAATTACTGGAGTTCCTAAAGATTTTGGTGGATTACCAATTATTGCCGTTGGTGATTTTGGACAACTTGCACCAGTTTGCGATAACTGGATATTTTCTGATCTGAAAAGGGGGTATGGCTCTTTAGCTACAAACCTGTGGCATAATTTTCAAATCATGGAGTTAGTTGAAGTGATTCGACAAAAAGAGAAAACTTTTGCAGAAGCTCTTAACAGACTTCGTGTAGGGACACATACAGATGCCGACATAGAGTTATTTAGCAGTAGGTGCATTTGTAGAGACAGTGATAACTATCCACTTAATGAGCAGCACCTTTTTCTCAGTAATAAGAAAGTCAATGAACACAATGAATCTGTATATTCACTTTCTTTGTTACGCAAACAGCATTTTAAAGCATATGATGTAGTTGTTGGAGATCTATCATCTGAGCACAAATCAGCAGTCCTGCAAAGAATTCCTGATGATCCTGCAAAAACAATGCAACTGTCAAATATGTTAAAGATCTCTGTAGGACTCAAGTATGACATTTCTGTAAATATGGACGTTGAGGATGGTCTCACAAATGGTGCAAATTGTATCGTTAAAGACATTTCCTCCATCTCATCCAGCTATGCATCTGGTGTTATTTGGGTACATTTTAATGAAGCACGTATTGGCAAAATGACAAGACAGCAAAATAAGCATTTATATACACAGCTTATTGACAAATCCTGGACACCGATAATACCAATAAGTAGAGAGTTTCAAGTTGGACGAAGCAAGCATGCTCAAGTTTTACGAAAACAATTTCCCCTTCGTCCTTCTAATGGTAAAACAGTATGGAGAGCACAAGGAGATACCATGAATAAAGTTGTCATTGATTTTACCGGGAGAACAAGCAGACATGTGCATTATGTAGCACTGAGTCGTGCAACTAGCCTTGATGGCTTATTTCTGCTCAACTTTGACCCAAGCAAGATCAAAGTTGATGATCAAGTTCAAACAGAAATTGAAAGGTTAAGGAATGCTCCACAAGGAGATGAATATAATAAACTTTTACGGACACAATCAAGCTTGAAATTAGTATATCTGAATGCACAGTCACTCCACAAACATCTTGAAGATATCAATGCACATGAAGCACTTCTAAGTTCCCATATTATGATGTTTTCTGAAACAAGATTTAAAGAAAGTGATGATAAAGTTATTGACAACTTTGTAGGCGTGCATTACATTGAACAGTCTCATTTAAGACCATTCCATGGTTCATCATTGTATTATAAGACTTCTCTTCATTTAGAAACACTTATGGTGGAGAACCACAAAGGCATTGAGATAATAGTTGTAAAACTATCCACGGATATACATATTGTTGAACTATATAAACCCCCACAAATTATGGTGAAAACCTTGATTGAAGCACTGGACACAGCAAGGATAGTAACAACTTCTTTTACAAATACCATCATACTTGGAGACTTTAACATCAATGTTATGACACCTGAACATAATCTGATAATAAGCTATCTTTCCAAATATGGGATGAAGCAAATAAGTACAGGCTATACAACAGACCTTCGAACAACCATAGATCACATTTATACCAATTGCAAATCTGACAATGTCCAAGCAGGTACAGAAGAAGTGTACTACAGTTACCATAGTGCTATATGGGTTGCATTAGATTGAATTCCTGGAATTTAATCATTCAGCTTACACGCCCTACCACTGAGCTACACGAGTGGACTACCAGTATCATAAGTAACATTAATTAATCAAAAGTTCTGACCAACCAATTGATATACTTACTGTGTTTATGTTGACAGGTACTAAGTACTGTAAAATACTATGTACCATGACTTAGTGAATCTACTGGAACTACAAGCAAACCTATATATTATATCATTTAAATGGATACAAATCTGACCTTATCAATATGGGACAACTTCATCACAGTCACCATCATGCCATATTGATTTCATTTGAGGGACTTCAGTATTTAATATTTGATCCAACAGTGGTTAACATCAGCTCAGATGAAACAACAAAATGTGTAACATCAGCCAGTTGATCAACCTACTCTGATTGTCTCTACAGGTATCTTAAGATTATGGGTAATTCTGTAGATTGGGTTAATTTGGTCACACTTTATTTTGACCAAGGCAAATGGAAATATCAACAATTTTGATCTTTAACCAAAACTTTCCTGGGAATGTTTGTCACCATAGTTTAATGGAAACTGAGATATAGGAACTATTAACCAACCCCAGGTGTCCACCAAAATAGGTATGTACCAAAATTTAGAAAATTGGAAATTCACCAAATAAAATACTGTCAAAATAACCTAATCTACAGTAAGTATTTTTCCTCTATTTCTAATTATTTTGCTACAGTCATGTTTCTTACTCTGGGCAAATAATGTATTAGGTAATTAATAAAAACACACAAGAAATAAATTCTGCGCTAAGGGCTGATGTGAAAAAGTCAGTCCACTCTAGTGTAAATCTTCAAAAGTGTATAGACAGTACAATGTTTGTACTGTGCCAAACGATCCTGAGACTGAAACATTTCTGGCATTTGGACACTTTCAACCTCAAATGACATGAAATGTGACTCCTAGAGTAATCACCAATTTTGCATGTTTTATACCTGTATACATGTTTAGCTTTTATCAAAATTTGGTACATAGTACCAAATTATGAGACTTATGCTTATACTATTTAACTTTTGATCACTATAATATTGTGTGCAACTAGTTTTAACTTGCTTCAGATTGAACAATTTCTTTTTTTAAAATCATCTACAAGATCCCAGAAGCTCAAATCTTCAAAAACCTTCTTAAGGTCAAAAGGTATTTTGCAAGTAAATTGTTTTAGGTGGTGACATTTTGTCATGTTAATGCCTTGTTTTTCTTTATTTCTTAGTCACAATATATTTTCTTTATCTCATTTTATATAGTGTCATATTTATAACTTTTTGGGGTTTTATAATATATATCAAATGTCTGTACATGGCTTTAAACCCTTGAGAATATTAAATATGGTTTAAGTGCCGTGTAAAACAATTATTTCAAAAATATTTTGGTTCAAAATGAAGGAAAACAAAATTTAAAAATAAAGATATAATCGACCAGTGTGATTTGAACCCAGAACTGGAACAAAATAAACGAGATCTAACCTTAACAGCATATAGTCAAAGCTGATTGAATAGACATTTTGTTTAGCTATATCATCATTTTCGAAAAAAAAATCTTTTTAAACCCTTACATTTCTTGAAAATGATCAACTTTACTACTAATAATATCATTATGCCTGTCTGAGTAAGTACTTTGATCTACCTTCAGAATAAATGCTGTTTTATTCAGTTTTCATTTTGGGAATGACTTCTTGTCAAAGCTTTTAAAAATGCATGGCCCAGCACGAAAAAAAGTAATAAGAAAATGATATATGTCCTTAGATCAGCTGTTGTTTGCGCCTGAACTCATCCAGAAAGGTGAGACTATTTTCTTGAGTCACATGGCTTGAAATCTCAAATTTCTCCCTATAAGTCTTGAATAGGCACTTTAATATACCAGTTCTTCCACAGTGGCTATGTAAAAGGGCTTCCTAAATAGCAAAATCAGTATTACGATATATTTCGCATTAACTAAAGGTTTTACGTAAAATAAAAAAAGATAACAAAACAAATATTTTTTCATGTTTTTATTATTAGTTGTTCTTAACCAAGGCTAATTTTATTCTAAGTTAGTGGAGGTCTTGGTGAATGGGTAGCATGGGGACACTGTATAACCACATGTGGAGATGGAGAAAAAATCTGCATTTGTTCCTTATTAACTAATGCTGATTTTGTTTCTAGTAAATGGAGGACCTGGTCCTTGGACAGCATGGCAACACTGTTCTGCCACATGTGGAGATGGAGAAAAAATCCGCACCAGAGAATGCAACAACCCTGTACCGGCTTATGGAGGAGCTGAATGCAGTGTCAACGATTTGACAGAGAGTATGTCCTGTAAAGTACAAGAGTGTCCTGGTATGTCATTTAAAACTGTTAGAAATCCATGAACATATTGTATTATTGCCTGTAGCATTTTCAGTAATATGGAATGATATCAAGTCATCAGGAATTTGTCAAGAAAATCTGAAACTGAGGTCAAGATGAGAGTTCACAATTTAGCAGTCATATGTCAATATTATATTACAACATTTGTATGTTTATCCCAACGAACCAAGTTTGAGGGATATATAAAAGCGAATGGGTCATCCATTCATTCATTCATTCATTCATTCATGTCTAGATGATAACTCAAAAACTGGTTGACAGATTTGATTCAAATTTTAGAATTTTATGCCTCATAGGTCTAGGACCTCTGCTAGAGAAATAATTCTCAATATGGCCACTAAATTCAAAATGGCCACCAAAAACAGAATTGAGTTGACAGATTTGGTTCAAATATTATATACTAATGCCTCGGGACAAAGAAAGCTCAGGAAGAGATTTTCAGGATGGTTGCTGAATTTCAAAATGGTCACCATCTTTGTAAAAAACGTAATCTTTGATTACTCAAACACTTGTTGATTGATTTAGTTCTTTTATATGCTGATAGGAACACAGGAGCCTTGTTTTGGAGGCAGCAAAATCTTTGATAACTCAAATACCAGTTGACAGGTTTGATTCAAATTTAATATGCTGATACCTACATGTAGGAACAAAGAACCTCTACTCAAGAAAAGATTTTAAGATTGCAGATGAATTTCAAAATGGCCACCGTTTTGGATAAAAATCTTTGATAACTCAAATACCAGTGGATAGATTTAATTGGTTCAAATTTTATATGCTGATTCCTAGTGACAAAGGAGCTCTGTTCAAGAGGAAATTTTCAAGATGGCTGCTATTTATCAACACACGTTTTGTTTGGTTAATACTCCATGTAGTTGCTCTTTTCTAGTGTTTGTGGATTTTCTGCCCAATGATCAAAGCCTAATTGTGACTTGATTCCAGCTAACAGAATCATAGGTTTATCACTGCATAGTACTAGCGGTAATGTGACACTGATTGGATTAGAGATGACGTTTGTTATGTCTGTGGAGCAAATTGGGGAGAACCCTACTTTTACATGGGACTTTGGTGGTGGTTTCAAGTTTAATGTAGTTGATCCAGCCCTAAGCTTGGATGTCTACTCAAGCTACAGATATGAAGTTTCTCACACCTTCATACAAGAAGGAAGCTATGATGTCACAATTAGCGGAATCAATCAGCATGGGAATACATCAGCTACTGTAACAATTGATGTTTTGGAAGGCAACTGTCCTGGGAATGTAACATTCACCATGATAGATGGCGGCACTCTGGTACATCCATCAAGTTTCCTTGCAAGATTACCCATTCATGTATCAGGGACTGCACTTTTCAGTTGTGAACACTCATCTGTGGAATATACATGGCAGCTCTATGAGCTCACTAGCATTCACCCATATCCAAGTGCTTCGAATTTGGTTGATACAAATGATACTGATGTACTGAAATATAATAATGATTTACATATTGGTGTGATGGCTCTTGACTATGGGATCTATGTGATAACTCTAGAAGCAGTTGCCAAGCACTCAGGATCACCTGTTGGTAGTCTCTACAAACAGGTAAGCCAAATGTTCTACTTTATTAGTTATTAGGTACTACTTAGGTGAATCAAAAAGTATTTTATCATTCAAATGGACAAAATTTGGTAGAAATATAGCAAAGCTCTCCCATTCATCCATCCATCCATCCATCCACCCACCCACCCATCCATCCATCCATATGTCAGGAAACTAATCCCATTTGATAGATTATTAGATATATGGGGATAATGGTAGTTATTTATACATAATATGTTTTTCTTTAGATGGCTGCAAAAGATTGGTATCGATATGATGAACTGAATTGAACGCATGTTTCTCTAATGTTTTTCTATACCAGTCATCAAAAAATTCTGAAAATCTCACACAATGTGAATCAAATTCACATTGACTTAAATGACTTAAAGTTTGCTGGGACACATTCTCATCCATCTCAAACTCACAAATTGCAACTTAACAAGAAGTTGAAAGAATCTGCCGGGTTTAAACAATGTGTAACCCTTTAGATGACACAAAAATATCATGTTTTCTTTCAAATGTGGGCACATTGTTTATTGACCATAACAAGAAGAATATTGAATGTTATGTAAAGAATTTGATTCACATTGCCATCCATAAATTGTAGTTTCTGTACACGAAAATGAAGCTGATTACATATGTATTAAAAAATTATTTCATATTCGGAAGTTTCTGTTTTTTGGTCACCCTGGACAAAAGTGAAAGTAACAGCATGAAAGCCCCCAGTAAGGGTTGAGAAACCCACTCATTGATCCTCTCATAAAATTAGCCATACATGTTTTAATCCATTAATCATTAACTTTTGATAAACAGAATAAATTGTAATCAGCAATTTGATTAACACTTTGTTCATTATGAATAGTTTTGACCAATAAATGGCCTCCTGATTTATAAGCTTATTGAAAAGTTAAATGTAGAATCCATTTTCATTTAAAATGAGAATATTTCAACTCTTTTAGAATAAAAACTGTATGAAATTCTATAAAATTCAGGGTTACATCAAAGTGAAGCCTCTCCCACTGGTTGCTATTATAAAAGGTGGAACATCAAGATCAGTTAATTCTATGGACACGGTTTTCATAGATGCAAGTCTCTCATATGATCCTGATGATGATGTTCTACATGAAGATGTGATGAAGTGAGTGCATAACTAACTAAGATCCCTAATGTAAATATTTATGTACGTTTGGTATTTTATGATTTGGTATTGGTTTTAAATTATATGTGGAAATTATATTTGTAATGTTGATGATTTTATTCTTGTAACTTTAATTTGTTTGAATTTCAGATGCACACTTTTATAAAAGCAAAAAAATACATGAAAAAGAACCACCATGATATAGCCTAGATAAATGTTTCAGATTTGAATGGTCGTGTAGCAAATATGAAGGTAATTGTGAGCTTCCTGGATTGAGTAACTGCACAGAGGAGGCGCTTAATGGTTCATGCATACTTTGGTCCAGTGATACCTCCATTCAACTTACAGGTAAAGCAATTTAATTTGAACACTTTTTCTATACATCCTGAAAGCCTGAAAATGCAGAAGTTTCTTACCCTGTGATAACTAAATCTCAGAAATCATCCCTATTCTCAAAAATTATTTAAAGATTATTAATGCAATCTATTCTTGGAGGAGTAGTTCCTTGAAGTACAGGGTGTCCCAGAACTCATGAGAATTTTTTGAGGGCGATATAAGACATTGGTGATTTTTCCTCAAATTTGGTATACTTATTGAACACACTTTGGGGAATGACTGACATGAATTTCAGGCACATATCTCATATATTTCCGAATTTATTGACATTTGAATTCTACATCGCCACAAACCCCGGAGTTATCGGGAAAATACAACAGATTATGTCACATTTTATCAATTTTATACAAATTCTCAACTATAAAACCAAGTTTTTTGTATAAGCTTAGTTCAGCATTTTTCTCATATTGATGATGCACTTTGATAAAACGATATATAAACTTTGATAGAGACCCAATACATCAACAGATTATACATTTGGTTTGCTGAAAGATCACAATGACATGTTCCTGAGGGATTGAAAGATATGTCTCCATTTGCTAGCCAATATGATCTTGCATATTGACAATGCACCAGTGAATAAGTCACTACATGCATGTCAGTAGTGCATCCAATTTACTTTCTATTGAGACTTTACAGTATATAGTAGGTCCATATACTTGCCAGATTTTGCTCTACTAGACTTTTGATTTCTTTTGGGACCTTAAACAAAGATAAGTGAGCCATGTCACTGAAACGGAGGAAGAATTGAGTCATGTTGTTTCAGAGGACCCTACAGAAATGGCTATCGGACGATTTGGGAATGTGTATAGAGTAGCTGGAAGATGACATCAACTGCAGATAATATGCTATAATAACTCTGTAGAGATACGTTAGCTGAATGTGTATGATCCTATTAACTAATGTACTGAAACGCTGAAATAATTCAATGGAAACAATGCTATTAGAGTAGAAAAGTTGTGTAAATATTATCAAAATGAGACGTAAATTGTTGTATTTCTCTGACTACTCCAGGGTTTCTGGCGATGTAGAATTCAAATGACAATAAATTCGGAAATATGAAAGATATGTGCCTGAAATTCATGTCAGTTATTCCTCAATGTTTGTTTATTAAGTGCACTTAATTTGAAGGAAAATCATTCATGCCTTATATCTCCCTCAAAAAATTCTCATGAGTTCTGAGACACCCTGTATAATGTAAAATCTCAGCATCATGTCTTTGTAATGTGATCTTGAAATATTTTTTCAGTTTCTTCTCACATTTTTATTGTTATTTACATTATTATGCACAATTGATTTTAATAAGATATAAAAATCAAAAATGTCTTAAACACTTTTCTGCTTTTGTTAAACCTGAATATTTAGACAGTGAGAAAAATGAGACAAAAAAAACAATGAGAAATGACAATTCTGATATCAAAAAGACATTTTCACTAACTACTCTAAAACAATGAATTACATTATAAGTTACAAAAGTATAGTATTATGCATTAATTAAATGGTGTTACGTAATATGCTTTAAAATTTACATAAAATTACAATGTATCAAAAAGTAAGTTACATACTTTGAATTTCTTAATTCGACGGCCGTTTAAATTTGATGGATTGACAAAAAAACCAAATGAAGTCTTCACCAATTTTTGGAAAAAAATACTTAAGACCTCAACACTCATTTAAAATTCTTTAGATATTTTGATTGCAGCCCCATTTTTACATTTTAGCTCATAAGTGGAGGTGAAAGCTCCCTGTGCCACCCAAGAGTAACCTGGCCATGGGACTTCCTAATCCTAGCTAGCCCTCCCATATAAATATTATACAGATGGATGAATCTGCCAAATTAAATAGCAGCCAAATTTTTAAATTGCCCGATCTGTAAAACTGATTAGTGAAATGTATTTGAGTATATTTTATGAAACATATGACATTTTATGAAAATTGCACATATTTAGACAGGCATTTTTTCCTTTTTTGACTGTTCACTGTTCAGATTGGGAGGTGTTCACATTTGAAGGTTTCTTTTACATGAGAATCAATGGGAGGTATTCAGGATATATAGGTTTTATTGTATTGTATAATATGAACCTTATAACCTGTGAGGGTTGTCCAAAGTCTTGACATTTTTGCTCTCATATTATAATTTTTATTCTTTTGGACTCATATTTCACCTGGATGAGCTTTGAACATTTGTTGTTCACTTTGAAGGAATTACACTGTATTGTTTTATTTTTATGAGCATTGCAAGAGTAAGGAATCCAAAATTTTGAATTTAGGGCCACATCCTATTCACGCAATACTTTAAATATGTTTATACTTACTAAAGTAAAGTACTATGAGCAGATTTGATTTAATTGCACGTTTGATGCCTTCTTACCCAGTCCAGGCAATTTTTCCACCGTGAATCACTTTTGGGCCTCCCAGGTTTGGAGTTTTTGGCCTCCCTGGTTTAGAATTGTCATTTAGGGTCCAGTTATCAATTTTAAATCTCTTTAGTAAAATATGAAACATGGCAACTGAACTTCTGATCAGGTTGGAGAATTGCAGCCATTTTATAATTTCAATTACAATTTCTTGACCATGACTGAGTTTGAATTTGGAGACTATTGAATTGTGGCAATTAAACATCAAAGTGCTTAATGCTTAAATTATTTGGATTTCGTGAACATCATGTTGAATAAATTTAATGATTTCCCAAAGATTTTGATAATTTAGAGTAAAGAAATATAAATAGAACACCACTTAAGATCGTTTCGTGATAAGAAGAATTGGAACCTGCCCACCCCACCCTTGCCCCTACATTGCTATAGCAACCATTTCAAGACTTAACATTAATGTATGATGCTGAAACATAGGAAGTAATAGATAACACTTCAATTGCAGTATACACCAAATTTTAGCTGAATTGAAGTATATTCAAGAAAGTTAAAGCAAAAATGTTAAGACTTTTTGGACAACCCTCGTATAAATATATATAAGTTAATATGAAAAATGCTGTTGTAGATGCTAACTTCACTGTATCGAACAGTGCATTGATTGAGAATGACCCGTACCTGTTCACTCTGACAGTCAGAAAAGCCAATAGAGACCCAGTCTCATTCACTCAGATGATCGTAGTTGTCTCTGCTGAGAAGCCAAATGTTCATCTTTTGTGAGTATGATATCAAAACAGTTTGTACATAATTCTGGTGACTGGGAGCTTTGGTACTATGCTGTTGTGGTTATTAGTTACCAGTTTCCCTACCTGGTGACGTACATGTATTTGGGTTAGAAGCAAAGTCAGCACTATCAATTGTATACTACCTTTAGTATAAGAGAAAAGTCTGAAAGCTTTTTGTCAGAATTTTTAACTGAAGTGATTATATTTCCATTTATCCTTCAACCTGTGACATTTATGCTTATATCTCGACATGTATATGATTCTTACATACCACTACGATCAAAAATGTTACTAACATACCAAATGAAAGGTGATTTCCTGGTCAAACTTGCAAAAGTTGGTCCAAACTCACAACTGATCCCTCCACTCCTCCAATACGCATGTGCAGCGATGTTAAAAATAAGGCCGTGACTGGAGAGCCTAACTTTTAAGGTTCTTAAGGACTTCGGCTAAAGCGCCTGAAATTTTATGCATGTACAAGCCACTCTAGTATATTTAAATGGTAAAGAGATAACATTTTATGAAACATCAGATTTTGGAAAAATATGTCCATATAAAAAAAATTGTTTTTACAGTATAATGGTAAGGATATTTTATGTGTAACTTGGCTTAGAGCATTTAAGTGCAAAGTAGATACCAAACTCTTAATTATCCACTGGAAAACATTACACAACATATATCCATGTAATAAGATTTTGAATGGTTTTAGAATTAAAGGTAGTTCTTTTTGTGAGAATTATAATGTAATTGACAATATGTTAAACATATTTTTATGAGTGTACAAAATTATATATATGGAAATTTTTTGATAATATCACTTTTGAACAAATTATGGGAATAAATAAGTATAAGAATTGAAAGAGAAGTTTTAATAGCCAGGAGGGCAATATAAATTTTCAATAGAGACAAAACTGGAAGTATACATGCATATTTTGAAAATGAAAAACTGAACAGAAATTAAACAGTGTAACTGGGCCTATGTATAATGTATAATTATATTAATTATATATGTTTTATTATTGAAATATAGTTTTTACAAAAAACACACTCTAGTGTCGTGGTTATGGCGTTTGCCTAGTACTTCCACAGCGCAGGTTCGATTCCACGTTGGTACAATTTTTTTCATTATGAACAACAAACTGGAAGTTTGTTCTCTGAGGTCTGGAAATTATGTACATATTTTTTTTAAAATTCATGGGCTCTCTCCAACGCTCAACCATCCATGTTGAGTGAAATTAAACGTGTATTGGCTTACTATATTCACAAGCTTACAGAATATGGGGAATCCCATTTGAAGGTGGCAAAAAGTATGAAGGAGACCTGGGGATGAAGAAAAGGATCTTGTTATATTCAAGATACAGCACATCATGATGCAGTTTATCTGGAATGTAGGGACATTAGCCAGGGGACATCAGAGAAATCGGAGACATCTTTCTTGGAGCTTTTCCAATTTAAGAGTATTTGTCTTGCCGCAGTGGTGCCATACTATCGGGCAATAATTAAAGTGTGACAAGACAAAGGCCTTAAAGGGAATGCGAAGTTTCATGTTCTAATTTACACGCTGGCTACTTATAACCATCATCTATCACTTCAGCTCACTCATGGGACATATCGTGTTTGAACTTACATATAATTTAAGTTCAAAGTACCCATATCTGGATCGCTACGGATGCCGCCATTGTTATGTATCAATGACGTCATTGATGCCTTAAAATTGATGCCTGGGAAATGTCGCGTCATACTCGGATCGCAGAAATAGAACACATTTCACTGATATTTTATAACTATTTCTGTCCGCTTAACATTGTTGCCGCATGTTCATGTCAATGTTCATATATTTGGAAAGGTTGTTTCAATATATTCTTCATAGAAATTGAATTGTTGCAATGTATTTTTTCAAATGTTTGTATTTATTTTCTCCAATCAATGTGATATAGTAAAGGCTAGGTAGAAAAATCACTAAACTTATGAGATATCGGCTGCGCGATTCGGAAGTCATCGCATTATATTCCACTTGAAAAATATCCACTAGAATTATTTTATATAATGATAACACTGGGTCAAAAAGGATAAATCTGTTCAAATCCTGTAAATGTTTTCTTGTATATTTAACCAATGAATGAGGTAAATGCATTAAAATATACAAAATGGCATTTATACATAAATGCATTACTGTGCATCAATGGGGATTTATTTAACTAAGATTAATGTGGCTAATGTGTTGGCGTATTTGTGGTGAAAATAAGTAAGTTATATCATCGGCCGAACGCATCCAACAAATAGTTGCATTTACCATATTTATGTTAATACGAATACACGACATACCATTTAAAATATCGAAATCTATGCTAATGTTCATTAATGCGCTGATGAGCATTTACGGCACATCATTATTAACCCAAGGTATACGTCGGCAAATAGGCATTCTGCCGCAATTGCTTTCTTACCTAATCATAAATGGTAGATTACTTCAATCTGTAGTATTCTATTCAAATATGTATAGGTGCATGAATAGGTGCATATTGGAGAATGAAAGAAATAAAACAAAAAGTAGTAATCCAATGAAACAGTAACTCCCTAAAGTGTTTAGCCATTTAAATTCTGATGAAAAACGCAAACAAAAAAACGAAAACTCGATGTCGTCTAAATGATACGTATGTAAATGTCAATCTCCTAAATATTAAGATTGGCATGCGCAATAGCTTTACAAGGACATGCCACTGTCATATTTTCAAAAAATAATACGTAATGTTTAATTTTTCTCAGTTGTTAAACGACCAATTTCAATCATCATATCACCGTAGCGACATTCGATATGACAAAAAAAGCTTTTCAAAATTCAATGGTATTTCACCTTGGATCATGACAAGAGAAGGCTCATAACATTCAGTGATGCGGGGAGACGATGGGGTCGATTGTAGTATGATATTTCATTTCAACGACGATAAGGCAATTGCCGTATTGATAGTACGCAAATAGTTTAATATTTATTTTATTATATATTTATTTTTTGTTAAAAACAATTCCTGATTTCGAGCTCGAATTTAATTATATAACATCCGTGGTAAGTACAGTTCTACAGTGTTTTCGAAATAATGATTTTCAATTTAATGGCATACAACCTTTTGTTTTTCTATATCGGAAAATAAGTGGAACTTTAAAAGCTTCAGTCACATTTGTTCAATGCGACCACACGTCGATCGTATTTCCCTGAAATCAGTAAATTACTGCGGGGTCACCTTGCTGTCTACGTACACGACATATCCAGTTTTTACAAGGCGTAGAGTCGGAATTAAAACTTTTTCTTTCCTGTGGTCACCATAGGTATCAACAAGCAGCAGCCAAACCGTAGGTCTCACGACGGCCCTACGTCGGGTTCACGGTCGACTTGCGGCTGCGCTTGGAGGTTACAATTGACCTTTCCGAACCATAGAGACCCTTGTGGATGCCTTCAAGAAAAACTACGCACGTCGTAGGGCCGCCCTACGCTGATCGTGCGTCATCATTTATCAGCCGTACGGGAATCGTAGTTTTTCCTCATAATCAAGATACGCCGTACGGCTATCTTAGCAAATGTGACTGCTAAATTATCTGACTGCAGAAATACTTAGGCAACTGTAGAAATCCTACTTACCACAGGAATGATAGACCGTACGGTCCCCGTAAAAATGTGACGTGAGGCTAATACGAATCCATGATAGTAATTGAATACGGTTTTAAAATTTAATTTTAAAATTTTAATTTCTTTGAATACCTGTGTTAAAGATAAACATAAATGCAATGAATATTAAAGTACGAACACGTATTTTTGTAATGAGACTAGCAAATTAAACCATTGCATTCTTGGATTCAAGATGGGTTGGTTGAATTAATTTTATTGTTTTATTCAAATAGTTTGCATTCGCCCGATAGAATTAGCATTCTCTGTTCGCATTTAGCGCTAGACCTAAGAAAAGTTAAAAAGTCACGAATTCCAGATTGTTTCAAGTGTAAATAAAGAATAAATCTAACCTCAGTGCATTCCAGACATTCCATGTCTAGATAGGTAAAAAGCAATTCCGAAAATGCCGGCGTTAATATTCTATTGAAATCGTTCTTTATTATGGGTGGTATATACGTATTCTTTTAGTTCCTTTGGAATGATTTCTTTGGTTTTGGAATGGCAATAACTCGGCATTCATTTTTTGATTCAAATATGGCGCCACAAAACTTTTGAAATGCCAAGGCATCAATATGGCATCAATGACGTCATAACAATGTCGTAAAGAACCACTTTACGGTTGAAATGGCAGCTCCGTGGTCCAGTTCATATGCAAAACCCGGGGCTCAATAACAATTTAAAGGATAATGATAGAACAATAAAACTAAGTTAGATTGAAAGATATATCTTTATTCTAACTTATTATCAAGTTTAAGGGACAAAACTTCGCATTCCCTTTAAATATTGTCATGTGACTTTTCATGTCTAATTTTGAGAGCCGCTTAAGGGCGTTGATTTGACGTGCTGCCTTAATGCATAATTCTTTAATATGATCGTTAAAAGTGAGCTTGTTATCAAGGGTTACTCCAAAGTCCTTCACAGATTGCTCTGTATGAATTGAAGAATTGCCAAAAGTTAGAGTATCTGGGAGGAAATTGGAGTTAATCCTTGAACGTTGTAACACCATAGCCTGAAATTTATCAGGGTTTGCCAGCATTTTATTTTGATTAAACCAGTTGATGGCAAGAGAAGACTGTGATTTAGGTCTTGAAGAACTGATTATTTGTTTTCACCAATCACAGAGATTGTGTTATCATCAGCATAGTGTTGGGTCTCTATGAAACGATGACGCCAATATGATACGACAAACTTCAGAGTTCAGAGTAACATACGATACTTTATTATACGTCCAACTATACTATCTATTTACAAGCTGTACATTACTGAGCTACTGTACTGACGGTAAAAGACCCAATAGTAAACTGCCAGGGTGAGGTTTCGAAGCCTCTTATATAGTACTACTATTGGCATGTTGCCAAACCACAATTGGCAACCTGCCAATGACCAATTTGGCAAAGTGCCAATGAAACTTAATGACCAAATTATTCTAAGTTCTCACTGAAATATCACTGAAAATGGTTAAGTCCAACTGTATGAATTATTAAAATTGTCTAAGTCAGTTGAAAAAGTCCAGCCCCTTTGGTTTGATGCAAAATGTTTAAGTATTGAGATACAGGCTCGTGAAAATAACAGAGTCGAGCTAGTCTGGTTATGAGAAATGACTAAGTGTTGCCTATATGATGAGTGAAAAGAACAGAGTTATGGCTTTTGGCTTCAATGATTCTGTTAAGTCTTGATGGACAGCTATGCTGCCATCTTTGGGTAAGAATTGAAACCTGGCATAACTTAGAAAAACCCAACAATAGTTATATAAATTACAGTTCTTCAAGGCTAGAAATATGTCATTTATAAAGATGTTGAAGAGACAGGGACCAAGAATACTTCCCTGAGGGATGCCTTTCACTATGGTTTGCCATGAGCTAGTTGAATTTGAAATTTTTACTCTCTGTGGCCTGTCAGAGAGGTAACTTTTCAAGAGAGAAGTAGCTGAGTCGCTAACTCCATAGGCGGTGAGTTTGGCTATCAAAATATCATGCGGTAAACAGTCAAACGCTTTTGACAGGTCCATTAACACTGTACCTACCACTTTGTTATTATCAAGGGCAAGCTTCCAGTCTTCGATTAATTTTAGTAATACAGACTGGCAGCTATACCCCTTCCTGAAAGCACTAAGTAGTGGCGATAAAATATTATCAAAATAACAGGTAAGTTGATCAAAAATAATACCTTCCTGAACTTTAGATAAGCAGTTCAGGATACTCACAGGTCTGTAGTTACCTTTAGCTAGATCGTCCTTCTTTTTATAAATGGGAGAAACTTCAGCTGGCTTCATGCCAGAAGGAAATTTTGAAGTCACCAATGATTTGTTTACAATGGGTGTAAGTGTATGGGCAAGAATGTCAGCTCCAATTTTGATGATTTTGGGGGGATCCTGTCTTCCCCAGTTGCTTTCCTGGGGTTCATGTTTAGAAGTTTATGCTGGACAGCAAACACCATTCTCCAAAGGGCCTATTTTAAACATCAACATCTTAACTGATTAGTCAAATTGAACAAGTATATGACTGCTCCAAGTAGCAGCACCACGAAGGTTATTGAACCTTTAAAAAGCCAATTTTAGACTGAGGATTGAAAAGGTTCTAAGAACTTTTATTTTTTTCGGTAGACCGGAAGTAAATTTACGAGTCAAGTAAAAAGTGATAATGTTCTTGTTATGAAGTTGGGAAGTCAAAACAGTTCTTATAGGAAGTCAAAGTAAGCATTCGAAGATCATTTAGAAGCATTTAAAATCAAATCCACGGCAAAATTGAAATGACTAAAATCTTTGTATGTTTTCACGGGGTACCATCGAATAATTTTGGCAACGTACCGGAGACCGACATTTTACTAAGAAATGGCAATAATTTTGCACAATATATTTTTTAACTAGAGTTCTACTTTGATTTTGACAAAAGTAAGTATTCCATGCAATGGCTATTTCATTTATGAGTTTGTAGGAATTCTGTTGGAACCCAGTTCTGATCAAGTACGAAGTTATTGAAATCGGCGCAGACGGACTTTACTCCAAAAGATGGTTTTTCGATTATAACTTTTCACAACATTTTAGTATAGACTTTTGAAAAAAGTACAGAATAGTCGTTATACTTTTGAATAATTCTGTTATTTCTGATTCACACGACTCTGATTTGTTTAATTAAAAAAAAAGTTTTAAAAATATTACTTAGGAACGTAACCGGAGCTGGGAACGTAACGTTTTCTTCGCGGACCTCAGAGAAGACACTTCCGGTTTAATAATCGGTGAGTTTATCGATCAAAAAATATATTTTTATGAATATCTTCGGTATCTGCTTAAATATAGTATGTTAATTTGTGTTGATTGTTAAATTACAAAATAGGTTGGGAAAAAATATGTCCAAGTCGTTTGATCTTGTCCCAGAAGCAATATTTTGTCATTTCCGTCGCTTAGAATTCCTCTAAGGCTGGCTCCCTAGCAAAATTGGCAATCAAAATGCTAAAGAGCCTTAAAATTTAAGGCTCTTTAGCCAAATTGGTTACCAAAGTGCTAAAGAGCCTAAAATTTTAGGCTCTCCAGTCACGGCCTTATTTTTGACATCAGGCTGCGCATGCGTATTGGAAGGAGTGGATGGATCGGTAAATATTGTGACAAAGACTTTTCAGACTTTTCTCTTATATTACTAAAGGTAGATCTACCATTGATAGTGCTGACTGTGGTTAGAAGCAAATAGCAGATAATATAAGATTATCCTTTTCACTTAAAGTGACACAAAGAATTTATTGTAATATAGCAATAGCTTGAAATATATACAGGGCGGGCAAATAAAATAGGACACTCACATATCCTCACTTTGAAAGAGCAAAAAATATGAACCAAGTGTCATATCAATAAAGGAGTATAAAAATTGAATTTATCTGTGCATTTTTTAAATGATTTATGTCACCACCAAAAAGTGGTGACATATTGTTATGGTCTCCGTTTTTTTCTTACATTGGTTGACTTGTGGCGGTTGGCAGTTGGTGTCTGTAACAAATTCTTACAAGTTCCAATAACTTAGACGGACTACAATTTTTTCAAAAGCATCTACAAGTTCTCAGAAGTTCAAATCTAACTTTCGATCTGAGATCTGACCATCAGTGACCTTCTCAAGATCAAAGAAAGTCAAAAAGGTCTTTTTTCAACTTGCTTCAAATTTACCAATTGTTTCCCAAATCATTTACAAGTTCTCGGAAGCTCAAATTTGACTTTAGATTTGACCTTCAATGACCTTCTCAAGTCAAGAAAGGTCAAAAAGGTATTTTTTTAACTTGCTTCAAATTGATCTTTTTTCAAAATAATCTGCCAGTTCTCAGAAGTTTAAATCTGATTGAACTCATAATATTGTGAGCAACTAAGTGGTGGTGACATTTTGTCATGTAAATGCTTTGTTTGTGAACCAATAATTTCTAAATCATTAAAGATAATTCACATATTATTATGTTAATTGAATTCCTCTGCTATATTTTTATTGTATATGACACATGGTTTTTCTGTTTGATTGTAAATACTTTTGAGAATGATACATAGTGTCATATTTACCCACCCTCTATGTTTCTATCATCTCCATAATTTTCAGGTGCCTTCAGAATTGCAACTACAAGGTGACTCCTAACAGCAAACTCTCCATGGCAGCCCACTGTACAAACTGCCAAAGACAAAGTGATCTTAACTTTGATTGGTCCATAATTTCTGTTGATTGTGAATTCACAATGGGTATGTTAAGAACCTACAGTGTACTCAAAGATTTTGATTTTAATTGAAGTTATTGAAGATATTATATATCATGTACATCACGGTATGTATAGTCTGTCAATTCACTTATTGTTTTCGTGTTTCTCATTTATCATTCCACTCCAAATATGAAGCTTGTCCTGTACCATCCATGTGTAAAGACAATTAAAACACAAAATATCCCATTCATCCACATCCCTGTTAAAGAGACCTTGAATATGATTTGGTTAAAATTATACAAGAAGCTAAAGTTTATTGCACAAAGTTATCAACTGAAAGTTAACTCCTAAGCTATTGTGATTTCTCGTGAGATGTACTAAAGGGTACCTTTAGATGCTTTGAGTGTTTATAAGTGTTTGCTGTACTAATTCCTTCTATCATTCCATCATTTTATGCATCAAATTCATATTATATTTTGAATAGATGGTGATGGGAAACAGTTTGTAGATTAACATGCTTGCTCCTCCTTTTTTATGTCCCCACCACATAGTGTGGGGCCATATTGTCGGCCTAGGCGCATCCGTCCGTCTGTCTGTCCGTCTGTCCGTGCGTCCGGCAGTTTTCTCCAAAACTGCTACAGATATCACCTTCAAATTTTCAGGGATAACTTATGAGTGCATATAGATGTGGATGAAAAAAAATTAGCTCGATACCTACTTCCTGTCGGCCATTTTGAAGTCAAATGCTAAAATCCTTGTCTGCAAACTTTAAGAAAAACGGCTTCACAGTTGCTTTTAAAACTTTAACATCTTGTTCAGCTCACTTCATTCTAGATCTGATTATGTTTTGGACCTGTTAGCTCAGTCATGTCAGCCATTTTGAATGTTTGAATAAAAGTTAGCGCACAATAATACTTTGTATCATATTGAATGGTGTTTTTCAGTTTTCATACTTTAACTATTTAGTAGCTTTATAAATAATTTCAGGTGTACTTTGTTGTAAAAGCCTATGTTATTGTTAACAGTAGTTATATGTGATAATTTTTAAAAAATAAATCAGCAAAAACTTATGATCACTTTTTTATTGTCGGCCATTTTGGATTTTTCCGTACTAAAATCTTGTCAGTAAAGTCTTGTCTAAGCGTTTTGAGGTGAACCATTTGGTAGATCAATTTCAAATTTTCAGGGATGATTCTTAGTATGAAAATCTAGATCTGATTAGTTTTTGGGCATTCTTGGTAAATGTCAAGGCAGTCATTTTGGATTTTCCGTCCTAAAATCTTGTCTGTAAAGTCTTGTCTCACGTTTTCAGGTGAACCGTTTGATGGATCAATTTCAAATTTTCAGGGATGATTCTTAGTATGAAAATATAGATCTGATTAGTTTTTGGGCATTCTGAGTAAATGTCAAGGCAGCCATTTTGGATTTTCCGTCCTCAAATCTTGTCTGTAAAGTATTTTCTACGCATTTCCAGAACAGATCAATTTCAAATTTTCAGGGATGATTCTTAGTATGAAAATCTAGAACAGATTAGTTTTTTGGCATTCTGGATAAATGTCAAGGCAGCCATTTTGGATTTTCTGTCCTCAAATCTTGTCTATAGAGTTTTGTTTACATGTTTTCTGGTTAACTGTGTGACGGATCAATTTCAAATTTTCAGGGGTGGTTCTTAGTATGAAAATCTAGAACTGACTTATTTTTGGCATTCTGGGTAAATTTTAAGGTGGCCATTTTGGATTTTCCGTCCTCAAATTGTGTCTGTAAAGTCTTGTCTACTCATTTTTAGGATAACCATTTGACGGGATCACCCAAAGGTTGGGACATTTTGTACACATTTGTGTTTATTGTCGGCCATTTTGGATTTTTCCGTACTAAAATCTTGTCAGTAAAGTCTTGTCTAAGCGTTTTCAGGTGAACCATTTGGTAGATCAATTTCAAATTTTCAGGGATGATTCTTAGTATGAAAATCTAGATCTGATTAGTTTTTGGGCATTCTTGGTAAATGTCAAGGCAGTCATTTTGGATTTTCCGTCCTAAAATCTTGTCTGTAAAGTCTTGTCTCACGTTTTCAGGTGAACCGTTTGGTGGATCAATTTCAAATTTTCAGGGATGATTCTTAGTATGAAAATATAGATCTGATTAGTTTTTGGGCATTCTGAGTAAATGTCAAGGCAGCCATTTTGGATTTTCCGTCCTCAAATCTTGTCTGTAAAGTATTTTCTACGCATTTCCAGAACAGATCAATTTCAAATTTTCAGGGATGATTCTTAGTATGAAAATCTAGAACAGATTAGTTTTTTGGCATTCTGGATCAATATCAAGGCAGCCATTTTGGATTTTCTGTCCTCAAATCTTGTCTATAGAGTTTTGTTTACATGTTTTCTGGTTAACTGTGTGACGGATCAATTTCAAATTTTCAGGGGTGGTTCTTAGTATGAAAATCTAGAACTGACTTATTTTTGGCATTCTGGGTAAATTTTAAGGTGGCCATTTTGGATTTTCCGTCCTCAAATTGTGTCTGTAAAGTCTTGTCTACTCATTTTTAGGATAACCATTTGACGGGATCACCCAAAGGTTGGGACATTTTGTACACATTTGTGTTCTCGTCTAAGAATTATCACCCACTGTTTAATGAGGTATTAGAAAAATTTGACACCTGTTATCCCAAGTGGATGTTCAGTGGCATATGATTTGCCCAAGCCCTTCTTTTGCACATGAATTCAAAATCCATGATTATCAAGATATAGAGACTGACAACATTCTTTTTCTTGTAGACTGGGCATCTATGAGTTTCACAGGACAGTTTGGCCAAGCAGTGAGCTTCAGACCAAGAGTCTTCCAAAAAGGGTGTAGCTTTATTCTCCATGTCAATGGTAAACATGTATTTTTATATGTCATGCCACGGGTACATGTTTACCTGTGACATGTCATACATGCAGCTTTCTACTGTACATGTATGTCACAAGTTCACATGTAGCTTTATACTCCAAGTCACAGGTTAAGATGTACAGGTAGCTTTATAAGTACTGATGCATAAGCAGTAATTCAGGTTTCTTTGTCTTAAATTTGCTTCATATATCCATAATATGTATTAATTTATTACTGGAAAGGAGGTTTACCTCAAAAAATGTGGCATTAATAACTACATGTCTTCTCATCAATTTAGGTGTCAAGAAAAGTGGAGCTGGTGTGGATTCTGGATTTGCCTCTTTTTTGTTTAGAACTAATACGCCACCTATAGCTCCATATAGGTCTTGTATTGTGTCGCCATCTATTGGAGTTACTCTATTTGATGAGTTTGACATTTATTGCGATAATTTTGAAGATGAGGATGTCCCGTTAACATATGAATTCTACTATGTGAAGGTGGAAGATTCGACAGGCAAGTTCAAGTCAGTGATTGAAAAAATATTATAGTGATGCTTCATTGGACACTTATTTACACATTTGAATAAAATAATAAATAACTTTTACAACACTGGATAAATATAAGTAAAAATGACAGCATATTTACTACTCCTGAAATAATTAAACCCCAACGCTAAAAACGTTGCTAGCAATTAAAAGTCTGCTTAGTTGGGCTGGTATAAGGCCAGCCTTTTCTTTAATAAGGGGAATTGAAGTTTCTTTTGCGAGCCTTGTTAGAAAACAGTTCACATAAAGCAAAATAGACTATATTTTTCAGTTATTCGGTTATTCTGGAGCGCTCAGTGATAAAAATACAACTAATCAATCAAAGAACAACATATCTCTGAATTCAGTTGTCATAAATTGATGTGTTATAGCTTGTAAGAAAGACTTTACACATTTTATTAATATTATATCATGTTCACCAGCTACTGATACAAAATATTGGGCATGGCTGTGCCATTGTGCCATTCGACTCACTCAGAAATGCATTTAATGCCAGAATTAGCTGCTCAGGAGGACTCTGTTTCAGAGTGTCCCAAGAAACATTTTTACAAAGGTGTCATTGGTGCACTTGACAACACATCCCCATAGGTTACTAAGAAATCAACAAATCCTCATGACGGGTGCTTATATTAAAAGTGATTCATTTTCATTTTAACACTTAAGTCAGTCACATATCTCCTAGATTATATACAGGGTGTTCCAAAAGTAACAGGACTAGTGCTGGCATTTTGTCAATTTTGCACTGAGTGTCTTCAAATTTTAACAAATTGTACTTTGAAGTTTTGCAAAATTCTTAAGTTCCAGAAAAAATGATGAAATGCGGTTACAGTTATGGTTACTATAGTATCATGACATCCCAATACTCGGGGCAACCTTTTTCCTGAAAATGTGATATCTATAACATTTTTGTTTTTGTATAACTGAAGAAAGTATCTAATTCACCTATTATGATACAACATTTCTTGTTTATTTTATTAGTTGCTTTGTTGTAAAGATGTTGCTATACAACTCAGATTCAAGTATAATTTCATAATAAGAATAATATTTATTCAATTTCCTGGAATATCACTATGTATAACAGTCTGAACGACCCAATTTGAAGCCAGTCATCCATCTTAATAGGGCACCTGCCCGCAGGTCACCATTAAAGACCATGCAGCTATGGAGGAGCTAGGTCTTGAGGTCTAAAACCATGCACCATACTCTTCTGATCATGCAATATCTAATTTTTTCTTATATTGAAAACAGAATGCTAATCAAAGCTGTAAGACCTTTAAAGATGAGAATGACCTTCTCCAAATTGTCCATTCGACCCTGCGTGACATGTCCTCAAATGGGTTCACTCATGTGTTTTGGTCATGAATACAAGAGTATTACTCTTGTACTGACCGAAGAGGAGCCTATTTTTCAAAGTAGAGGATACATAGGAATATCAAATGATGTAAACAAATGTAGTTCCAACCAGTTATTGCATTTCAACTTTGATATGGCATGTACAAAATGATATGGGATGTACAAAATGTCTCTGTAACTTTTTGCGTGGAATATTGCTCCGGGTATTGCGATGTCATGTTACTATAGCAATCATAACTCTACCTGATTCTCATATATTTTGTCGAAACTTTGCAGTCATATTAAAGATACATGAAAGTACATTATGTAAAATTTTGAAGACGATTGGTGCATATTTAATAAAATGCCAGCACCTGTCCTGTTACTTTTTGAACACCCTGTATATGTACATTGTATTGCATTACCAAGGAAAATACCAAGTAATATCTCAAAAGGTAACGTTTAACAAGAGCTCCTTTTCCCTAGACTTTGATAAAGTGAAAAAAAGTATCCTTAAAAGCATTTCCTTGGAAATGACAATAAAACAATAGTATCAGAAAAAGTCAAACTGGAGATACTTTTCGCCAGGGCTAGGATGTAAATATGAAATGATTGGTTGCCACTAGACTTGTGTTTTCAACTTTTATCTGATTCTTCTGTTTTGACTAAATGACAAAATGTGATATCATTCCAAGACACACCAAGTTCTGTATGCTATAATCTTATTCAAAAGTTTTAAAGACTTCTTCATTTTGATGTATTAACCTAATTTTTAGGATCATTGCTGGCTTATACAGATAAGCCAGAGTTACTTGGGGTACAGCTTGGCCCTGGAGATAGTGAAAGCAACTATACAGTTGAGATACATATTGACGTGACTGATTATCTTCAAGCTACAACTACGGAAGTTGTTAGTCTACAGGTAGTACCCAGTTTGTACTTGCACATCTCGAGTGAAAACACTTGTTTAAAAATATTAAATTAAGAATATGGATGTCTTCTGGCCCACCCTGTACATAATATAATTGAATTTATATATGAGATCAATATTCTACAGGTGTACCCTTCCCATATGCAGTCTTTTGTGTACCCAGAAACAGCAGATAGTACAAATGAATTAGTGGAGACATTGACAAATCTTACTGTTACAACACACAATCAGGAAAGCAAGTTAGACAACCTTCTACATTCTGGTGACACTCAAGGTATGACATTTTGTTATAGTCTCAAAACTTTTTGTGTAACATCTTTGAATGGATTGCGCCCCAATAAAGGAAATACTTCATCATCTCAAATAAAAAAGGTTTTCTGTTCTTTTCTGCAGACAAAATCTGAAAATGACAAAATAAGAGAACTGACATTCATTATTAAAATGAATTCACTCCGAATCCTGTGCCAAAAGGCAGTACGGTACTGTTAGAGATTGGCTCTGTTCCTTTGATAAGGAATGTGCAATATGTCCTCTCAATGAAAAATGGCTGCCATTTTCCATCTTTGATTTTCCCAAATACATGCCCTGTGATCGTGCAGAATGGCATGTAATTAATATTTATAAGAGACATATACACAATGTACCTAGATCTCTCAATATTGTAGTTATACAAAGGAAAGTTTGAGTCGTTGAAAGAAATATCAAAAAATCAAACGAATACCCTCAAAAATATCTTATTTTTAAAATAATTATTTTAAATGAACCATGTTTGATTCAATTGAAACACGCGGACTGTTTACTTTAAGATTTCCCACTTAATAAGAGAACTGCTTTTTAGCCTAGGTATGTCTGTCTTTATGTCCACAAGATCTTGTTCAATCAAGTTCATCAATGGGCATGAGGCCTAAATGCCTACATCAAGTGGCCTCATCACACCCAATTGAATGCAGAATGGGCATGAGGCATAAATGCCTACATCAAGTGGCCTCATCACACTCAATTGAATGCACTTTAGTTTACTTGCTTTCAGCTGCCAGCCAACTTGTATTCACAGTATCAGCCATATTAAACATGGAGTCACATGAGAACACCACAAATACAAACGTTACTTACAATGAAACAATGGCCATGTTGGAGCAAAGAAGTCTGGTAGGAATTATATGTTGTAATGCTATTTTTTTTATTAATAGATCCATACAATTTATACATTTTCTTCAATTTTTACATTTACTCCATTTCTTACATCTGAAGTTGTCAAATATGTCAAAATGAGTGGTGATACTTGAAAACTAAATGAATCAAAATTAAATTGACATTAGAGAGATTTCGCACATAGTGAAAGTACAACTTATAACGTATACTTATACTTATAGGTAAACGTACAAGGTGTTTCATAATGTGGGCTTTTCGTCAGGAAAGATCTTCTCGGACTGTAATAAATACAGGTCAAAGGGATGCCATTTGTACTTTCTTGAATTGTAGCATGTTTAGTTGATCCAAATGTCTTTGTCTAGAATAAAATAGGCTCATATATAGTACATATGTTATAGACCCATCTCTTCTCAAATTGACTTTTTGGAGATGCTCGTTATGAAACACCCTGTATGTCCTATGTTGAGCTACTGAATTTACTGTTTCCAGGAATTGCTAGAACCTACTGGTAATGATTGGTGTTTCAAATTGATGGTTAAAGTATTTGATTGGATACTGTTCCCACTCAGCCAATTAATTTCAAAAAATGCTTGCGGTCAATTGTTCCACACACAAGTAGGCAAATCTTTATACGGAGATCCAACTGTTATACAGGAATAGTTATGTTCCATTAAGTACAATTTAAGATTGATTTTAGTAAATATAATAGTTCGACATGACCCTTTAAACTATACGTATACGTATAAGTTTTACTTTCACTTATGTGCGAAATCTCTCTATTATTTAATATTTGTGCCATTTGTATCTTAAGATACGCGATTCTATTGTGACATCACTAGCCAACACAAGCGTAGATGTTGATGACATAACTGTGCTAAAACAGAAGGCAGGGGCCATGCATAGCATTACAGTTGAGAGCACAGAACTTGCACCTTCTACTAAGGTACATAATACATGTATACAACTCACATTGCACTTTACCTATATTCACCACATTTGTTACAATTTATAGTCATAATTGGTATTGATAACAACCTAGATTTAGTTTTTCTTTCATTCAAAAATAAATTTCAGATTAAATCCTTGCCAACTTTTTTCACAAAAATATTTCACACTGTCTTTTTTTATTTATAGTTCAGTGATCTATAAGGCAGTTGTTTCAGATATTGCTCATGCAACTTTATGAGCAAATAATCTCTCTTTCAAGCTTTTAATATAAACTCCATAGAAATAACACTTGATTAATTATTATGCGTATGTCCAGTCCAAAGCATCTCATGCTTTTGAAGACATGAGTAGGACACTAGTGTCTAAGATGGAGGATGAAGTAGATGTCAGCTCTGAGCTCATTGAAGACATCGCAAGGTAGACTTTACAGACATAGATTACAAATGTTTTTTGTTATAAATTGATTAACATATTATGCGTATGTCCAGTCCACAGCATCTCATGCATTTGAAGACATGAGTAGGACACTAGTGTCTAAGATGGAGGATGAAGTAGATGTCAGCTCTGAGCTCATTGAAGACATCGCAAGGTAGACTATACAGACGTAGATTACAAATGTTTGGTTCAACTGTTATTTAAGCCATCATGTTGTTTTAGAAATTTCATTTTTTGGGAAGGAAAAACCATAGAATTGAATGTCAAACAGCATCCATTTGGATGAATGTTTTTGCAAGATTGAAATAAATTATCAGTTCTGAAAAAAACTGATTATGTCATTTCATTTCAAGGTTTGTATAATAAGTTTTTATCGCACTTTGAAAAAGTGCTATATTGTTGTCGTCTTGTGCTGTTGGGCGGGCGGGCGGGCGTGCGGTCGTGCGGGCGGGCGTGCGGGCGGGCGGGACATAAACCAAATCTTGTCATCAAATTTCCAGGATAACTGCTTACCTGTTCAACTTGAAATTTTTACAGATGCAAGAGCAGACTAGTACCAAGATCTGATTAGGTTAAGGGCATGCTGGGTAAACTACGTGGCGGCCATTTTGAATTTTTCAACAAATCTTGTCATCAAAATTCCAGGAAAACCACTTATCCGTTCAACTTGAAATTTTTACAGATGCAAGAGCAGACTATTGCCAAGATCTGATTAGGTTTTGGGTATGCTGGCTGAATTACATGGTGGCCATTTTGAATTTTTCAATTTGGCGGCCATTTTGAATTTTTCAACTTGCTCCAAATTGACCAAATTTTTTTTTAAAAAACATCTACAAGTTCTCAGAAGTTCGAATCTGACCTTAGATTTTAGATTTGACCTTTCATTCACCTTCAGTGACCTTGAAAAGGTCAAAAAAGTTGATTTTCTAAATTGATATTTTGGATTTAAATTTAGGTCAGCTTAATTACAAAACACCTACTGAGGTCTGAAAAAGTTAAATTTTCAAGGTCGAAGGTCAAGGTCATTAAACTAGGTCACAAATGATGTTATCCAAGTTTCTCAAAGTTTGAGACTACAAATCAATTCTTGTCATCAAAATTCCAAGAAAACCGCTAACCTGTTCAACTTGAAGTTTTTACACATGCAATAGCAGACTAGTGCCAAGATCTGATTAGGTTTAGGGCATGCTGGGTAAACTACGTGGCGGCCATTTTGAATTTTTCAACAAATCTTGTCATCAAAATTCCAGGAAAGCCACTTATCCGTTCAACTTGAAATTTTTACAGATGCAAGAGCAGACTAATGCCAAGATCTGATTAGGTTTTGGGCATGCTGGCTGAATTACATGGTGGCCATTTTGAATTTTTCAAATTGGCGTCCATTTTGAATTTTTCAACTTGCTCCAAATTGACCAAATTTTTTTTTTAAAAACATCTACAAGTTCTCAGAAGTTCAAATCTGACCTTAGATTTCAGATTTGACCTTTCGTTGACCTTCAGTGACCTTGAAAAGGTCAAAAATTTGATTTTCTAAATTGATATTTTGGATTTAAATTTAGGTCAGCTTAATTACAAAACACCTACTGAGGTCTGAAAAAGTGAAATTTTCAAGGTCGAAGGTCATCAAATTAGGTCACAAACAATTTTATCTAAATTTTCCCAAAGTTCAAGACTACAAATAAATTCTTGTCATCAAAATTGCAGGAAAACCACTTACCTTGTCAACTTGAAATGTTTACAGATGCAAGAGCAGACTAGTGCCAAGGTCTGATTAGGTTTTGGCCATGCTGGGTAAATTGCATGGTGGCCAGTTTGCTCTTCAAAGTGCGATATTTATCACTGTGTGTCTTGTTATTCTTCTGCCTGCTTATAATTTATCAATTATTGTTCCAATTAATTAAGAGTTATCTTGTTATTTTTCAATGTCCCATCCTATTGTAGTGTATTCTGATTACTGCCATATTTGGGAGCAATACCTCATTAGTATACAGTATTTTTCACATTTCGCTGAAGAGGTTCACTGTGTAGCTTATTTAATGCATTAAGCTAGTAATTGTCCTTGTACTACCAAAAACAAGTATTCCACATTTTAGGTATTTTAGACTCAAAAACAGCCAGAAATCAGACTCCTTGGAGGAGCCCTGTGTTCTGTTTTTGTTAAACGATACATAGATAAACATGTACACACCACAATTGTGTATACGAGTTGTGGACCACTTAGTCAAAAACTCTGAATTAAATAATGTACAAACAAATTTGTCTGAACCAAAAATGGAACCAGGGACCATGCGATAGTGGTAACCTTGGCTCTGCTAATAAGCTATAGTGGCTGGCTCAGTCTAAGTTATTTCACTGGCCCCCCTTTAAGCAACCCAGTGAGTCAATCATACAGGACCAAATACCAGGCATATCAAAACCTCACAATGCCCCAGAAAATTGCTCATTGGATGAATGTAGAAAACTGAAAGCTGCGATGATACACAGATTGTAGAGCTTTCAAGCAATCAAGAAGAAGCTGATGATAGAATCATTTTCTATATTAATGATGGTGTTGTGAATCATAGGGCTCCATCAGTCTTAGTTGACTCACCTGACACAGATGTCTTTGTCAATCTCATCTTCCACAGATGTGGTAAATAAGCTCCAATTCCTGCAGTCATCACACCAGATCCATGCCAGTATGGCTATAATAAAGCAACAGATGATGGTATTACTAATACTACCAGTTCCATGCAGGCCTGATGATCTACCCCATGCAAAACATCCTGCATGAGTTCCAAGACATGCACCTGCAGAGGAATGGACATAAAATGTGTTGAGTTTTGTGGATGTGGTAAAGGCAAAAAGTGTATAAATCCACATAAATAAGGGGAGGCATCAAAAGTTCAATGTTGGATCAGAAACTAAATAAATCTAGTTTTGACTCTGACCCCCCCCCCCCTCCCCCCAAAACTAAATACTATGAAAGTTGATCGCTGACTTCCAGTTTGAGAATTTGAAAAATTATTGCTAAACACGATCTAGTTTTTGTTAATTCCTATTGTAATTTGCAGCTTTTAACAACTATTGATAGTATAAAATCCATTGAAATGATCTTGACGAAGAAAGCATCAGGTAAAATCTCTATTTTTAAACCATTCCAAGGCATTCTGAGTCAAAACTTTGAAATGTTGAAATTTGTCGGATAGCAAACTGAAATGGGTTTGAACTCCCTCCCCCTAACTAGATTTATTTAGTTTTCTATCCGACATTGAACTTTTGATGCCTCCCCTAAACTCAATTGATAGCAACACATAACATGAAAATGAATACTCATAATACATCAGCATTACTTGAAGATATGGTACTCATAAAAGAATGAACACAAGGAGTAATCGCTTAAAAAAGGCATCTTCATTCGATTTTTACACTTCGGTATTCAATAATAGACATTTGACATTCCATTCTGTTAAAACATTTTGAAAATTTCAGTAAGAAGACTTTTTATTATTGCATTTTATTATTATATAATTTTGAATACAAAATACTGCGGACAGTGGACTTGCATGTCTTCATTCTTATTCGGATTTTACAGCATCAATGATGTCATGTTATATTAAGGTAATAGGTTTTGTATTCATGTGTCATTATCATTAGGTAGTGTTGTGCTAATATGTAAGTGTCACATAAAACCATTCGGTATCTCAAAAGGCTAATAAGCCCATTTAAACCAGATATACATGTACTTTAACATTGATAGAATTTAAAACAATAATTTAACCCTTAACATTTTGCAAGACTTTAGGCAACAATTGTCCAATATGAACCCCCCTGGATTTAAAAAAGTTCTTGGCAAATCCTGGGCCTGAGGTAATATGGACAATGTGTATTTTGTTGTGATGTGAAGCTGGGGCCCAGTATTTTTAATGTTTATTAATACAGGACCCCTGTATACTGAGTTTGTAGCTTTAATTGCTGTATACCCAGGCCTCAGATGTGTAGTCAGCTGTTTACTTCTAGACTACTTATCTGTTGTTGAAGTCATCATTTCGTGTTGGTTGTTGGTAAATGATTGAATATTTTCTGTTTTAGAAAACAGAAAGTGGTTGGTAAGGCCTGATTTGATCGAATTACTTGTTATCAATATAGGTCATGTTATTTTCAATTTTTGGAATTAAATCTTGTGTGGGTTACCGCACATAAGTTGCATGAACAAAAGTGACACAATGTCATTCGGTTTTGTCATAAAACTATTTGGTTTTGTCACCTCACCTGACACAAAAATACATAGAGCCCATAATGAAGGATGAAGAGCATCGCATATATTTAAAATATGTATCAAATTTATATTCAATTGGATGGAATATACTTTCAAAGCATCCTAACATATTTGTTGTGTAAGACAGCCAATAATATGTGGGATCATTTGTTGTAACCATCTTTGTTTATGTTCCATTTTACTTAATCTGTCGGGTCAAAACTGAAGGTATTAGTGATACTAATATTGATGCAACAAAGACATATAAAAATGTTGTTACAAAATGTTGTTAATTAAGGGGAGCAAAGATTTCAGTGAAGGAAATAATTACATTAAATAGCTTGGCCCAATATATAGTCAATTTTCATTCACTGTTACACAGGGTTCATGAAACACCAAAATAGCATCACTGAAATGTATTGAATGGAGAGTTTACATTGTGTTCTAGTCTTCTTCTGTCTGGGGCTAGCAATGTTATGGGGGCGACAATTGAGGCGACTCAATATCAAACTGGCAAAAAGAACAGCTCTAAACCACATCTGCAGGACATGAGGACAAATGAACAGGTCAATAATCAGGTATGTATTTCGATCTGTCACTGAGTGCTGAATTCTACCATGAAATACAATTCATGTACAAATATTTGAGTGATGTTCATTTTGATTTTAGGCAAAGGAAATCACAGATGCAACAATGAATGTATTAAAAGATGTGGCTGATGCTGTCCTGAAGAACAAGGTAGTTGGAGAAGAACCAACTGTTATAGAGACAGAGGCCCTTTCCATGACTGTAATGCAAAGTCAGCCAGAGTCTTTAGGTGAGTACAACACAAGAACAATGTAGTTAGAGGGGAACCGACTGTTATAAAGACAGAGGCCCTCTCTATGACTGTAATGCAGAGTCAGCCAGAGTCTTAGTGGTAGAGTAGATTAGGAAAACACAAAAACAGTGAAAGTGTAGAAGAATCTACTGTTCTACTGACAGAGGCCCTCTGTACATGTATGACTGTAATACAGAGTCTTTTGCTAAATACAACACAAGAACAATTTTGTTTTTGAAGAACCTACTGTTGTACAGACAGAGGCCTTTCCTATGACTTTATTGTAAAAGATGTACTGTAAACTATCAATTTTCATTCTTCTAGGTGATCATGAGCTGTCGGTTGGGTCAACAACAGAGGGCAGCAGTCCTGCCTCGATTCTACTTCCAAGTGCAGATGCACTTAAGCTAGAGCAGAATGACATAACAAGCAGTACAGATATTTTTGATAAAGTATACCAGCTATATGTAAGCTCATATTTTTCAGCATTTCAGTTTATAATGTCTTAAAATCATATCATATCACATTTTTCTATCATTTAATTAAATAAAAAAAAATTCCTATTGTACTTAAACATGCAACATATTATATGAAATCCAAGATTTGGGTAATTTTTCATTTTTAATCACCTGGCACCTATTTCCTATTTGCGATGTGATACCATTTTTTAAATCTGTAGTTTCGTTTTACATGTCTATCAAATGTGAACTTTTCTAGCAAAGAAAATTTTGATGTGTCAGTTTCGTAAATAGTGATGCTATTGGCTATAAGAACCTTTGTTTCACTCTGATGTAAAACTGTATTTCCAAAATCAACAAATATATTATCTATAAGATGGTATTTTCCTGTTAATGCATAATTTAAGCTCATCAAAAGTTATATTGATTTGCCAAGTACATGTACCATGGTAGCCTTGCCCAAGTCGGTCTCTTTTACTATCTTGATTTCTATTATGACCGCCTTGTACCAAAGAGAAAGCCACGTGCTTTACCGACTCAATGTTTATGTCGGTAAAATTTGACCAATCAACGACGGCCCTGCAGCGTTAGCTCATTATTATGCACGGTCAAAAACAAGTACACTTTTCGCCGGGACTTTTCACGAACAAATCTTGCATGAATTCATCATGAAAATACAAATATTTTATCAGATAAATGTCAATCAGAGTTTAGTGGATGGATGCATTGCTGGAGCATCGATCAGTAACCGGAGGTGAGAAGATTTCAACAATAAACGTTGAAACAATCGCTGAATTCAAATGAACATGGGCTGAGATTCAATCACTGATCGACGACTACATGACCTGCTACATTGGACTAGGTCTTGCATTTTCATCGCGAAATCAGCAGTTTTAAATCCATTGCATGATTTAATTTATATTAATGACTCTTACATTCCCTATGTACATTTAATTACATGTAACTCTAAAGAAACGATCGATCAGATCATTGAATTTCAAGTCGTAGACAGGAAGATTGCTTTGCTTACGCAGGTCAACCTGATAACATTTTGATTAGTCAATCAGCCTGAAGTCACACGTCGTGTCCACGCGTATATCGGTCAATCAATAAGGTTTCGCGATACTCCTGATAGCGTAGGTATTATGGAAATCTCGAAACTGTTGAATATCTCAGCATAATATCAGCGGAGATGTATTGGATTGTACAAGGCGGTAATAATTCAAGATCAGATAAGTAAAAAAATACCGACTTGGGCAAGGCTAGTACCATGGTTCAACTCAAAAATGGGAAAAAGTTGAATTATGCGTTTACAGGAAAATACCATCTTTTACAGGGCGATCAATAAGTATTGCTAATTTTGCTATAACTCTTGGTCTGTCTGTGTTTCCTTCATGAAACGTTCACAACATAATGTACATATATCTGACTTTATTCTATGAAAGCTTCAAGACAATCGAATCAGTATTAACAACATTATGGTTACTAAGGTAACCAGTATCATGGATATGTGGGGCAAATTCCTGACGTCACTTTGGAAGACATTTTGAGTGTTATAAGCAGTATCATTTAATACCATTAACTGCCACTTCAGTGTATTGCTTATTTTAGGTACAATTTTTGGTACGCGCATACTATATCTGCATATTGGCTGACATAATCATGAACGATGCATTTCTAATATTAAGTTTATTGTAGATGTACCAGATGAAAGAGAATCCATATATCTGGCACTCCAGTGCTGAAAGTGTGACCACTGACTTGATGGGAATTGAGATGAGAAATTCCAAAGGAAATGTAATGAAAATGGAAAACTTGTCGGAGAATATAACAATTCATCTGCCCACAAAAGGTATTTCTATATTATTGACTACAATTCTAAAATGTCCTATTACATGTACAGTGTTTTCCTTTAACCTAACGATGTTGCACAGAAAATAAAAATGAAATATATTTTCCAGATAAACCTGATCTCGATAAAGTCATTCTTACTGTACCAATCACAACTCAAGGAAACACAACAGTTAACACAACAATCATGTCAGAATTCAAAGCTAGAGATATATCTGTCATCGAGTTTCGTGTTGCTAAGGGTGCTGCTGCTGTCATAAAAATTCAACCTGTTATTGAAAATATCACACTCAGGGTGCATGTAAAAGAGGGCAAAAGACCAGTTATGAGAGATATGAAAAATAATGCCATGAGAATACCACATACTGCTGACACACTGTATAGATCTCGAACTAATAAAACAGCTCACCCCAATGTTATATATGTGCCTAGAAAAAATAGACATAGGACATTGTTCATCGGTAAGATATTATTTCTAGTACACTTACATGTATTAAGGTTTAATTGCATGTTTGAAAATATGCAATTTGATTCAAACTTCTGCATAAAATATTTGTTCGGTTGGTGGTTGGCATCAGGCGTCTGTAACAAATTATAAAGACTTCCAATAACTTAACAAATACTGTTTAGACTAACTTCAGTTCTTTTCAAAAGTTTCCAAAAGATCAAATCTGACTTTAGATTTTAGATTTGACCTTAAATGACCTTCTCCAGGTAAAAAGGTATTTTTTCAACTTGCTTCAAATTGATCATTTTTTCAAAATCAATTTCAAGTTCTCAGAATTTCAAAACTGACTAAGCTTGTATTCGCGAATGCAAATAGCAGTTACTGTAATAAATTGTATAAATTAATCCGTCAGTTTGAAGTTGCAATATCGAACAACCCATTTGTCAATTAACAGTCATCACATGACTTTTTATGCCATTGTCACATGATAAAACAAACTTCGCCTATGCGCATGCAGCAGGTGTACTTCCACTATTTACAATTCTGAACACCTCGATAGTCGGTGTTGCTGCTTTAATACCAGATTAAATCTAGCTCAGCTACTGGGTTTGGGGCGAGAGCTGGCAACTAACGGGGCTCACTGCAGGTACTATTCATATTTAAATGAGTTTGCCATCAAATTGCAATCAACCTGCTAGCTGGTAGCCGCTATTTGCATTCACGAAAATAAGCTAAGATTGAACAAATAATATTGTGATCAACTAGGTTTTGACATTTTTGTCATTATAATGCCTTGTATGTTTTCTGTATTATTATTTAGCAACATTGCCTTTAAAATACTTTAATAATATATTTTTAGGCATACTCCTTGAGAACAACAGCCCAGGAAATGCTGAGTTTATAGCAGGTTACAACATGAGTGTAATTCCCAAGAATGAAACGCAGGCCGTTCCTGTAGAGCTGAACATTGGCACTTATACATCAAAGTGTCTGTTCTGGAGCGAGTCCTTACAGTTGTGGAGTAATGAGGGATGTTTTGTAAGTTTAAAGGGATAATCAGATCTAGCGAGCGAGCTTAACAAAAATGTTTAAATTTCAGAATAATTTTGGCTCATTTCGTCCGCCCGCCCGTCTGTCTATCAACAATTGGCCAGTTTTAAAACCTCTGTCAACAGGATTCCCTTTTTAAGTTATTTTTGTTCAATATTAATATAGAAAACCCCCTATGACTCCTGGTTCAAAAGGACCATTTGCTTTAAAACCTGTGTCGATAGGATTCCTGTTTTAAGTTATATTTGTTCAACATCTAAACACAGAAAACTCCCTTATGACTCCTGGTCCAGAAGCTCGTGTATTTTCAAAATGGCCGCCATTTTCGTCTTGCGAAATTCACTCTTGGCCCATTTTCTTGCTTTACAAACAATTTCAGGTGTCCTTCATTGTAAAAAGCCATGTTACTGTTAAGAGTATTTGTATGAAATAATTTTGTTACAAAAAATCGGCAAAAAAATTTATCTTTTTTTATTTTCATCCATTTTAGTTACATTGATTTGTCCATCTATCTCAAAAAATCCACCTATTTTCAAAATGGTCGCCATTTTTGTCTCGGAGAATTCACTTTTTGCCCATTTCCTAGCTTTACAAATGATTTCAGGTGTCCTGCATTGTAAAAATCGATGTCACTGTAAAGAGTAGTTGTATGGAATAATTTTGTAACAAAAAATAGGCAAGAAGTTATATCCGTTTTTTTTCAGCCATTTTAGTTAACATTGATTTGTCCATATATATATCTTTTATTGACTCTTTAGATGTCATGACCTGACATATTAGTCATTACAAAATGAAATTTGTCCATACATGTATGTCTCGCGAAATCTACTTTTGGACCACTTGCCTTAAAACCTCTGTCGATATGATTCCCCTTTTAAGTTATTTCTGTTCAAAATCAATACAGAAAACTCCCCTATCCTGGTTCAAAAGCTTGCCTATTTTCAAAAAAGTCGCCATTTTTGTCTTGCGAAATTCACTTGTGGCCCATTCCCTAGCTTTAAAAATAATTTCAGGTGTCCTGCAATTTAAAAAGTCATGTCACTGTAAAGAATAGTTGTATGAAATAATTTTGTAACAAAAAATCGGCAAAAATTATATCCATTTTTTTATTTTCTGCCATTTTAGTCATGATTCACTTTTGAGCAACACCATGTGAGCCCAGTACCCATGGTACTATTTATTTTCGCTTTGAATTATTAATAACTTCACCAATTAATAACATATTGAAAACCCTCTGGGAGATATTTAGAGGTTATGTCACTATCGTGGCATATATGCCCGAGGTCTCATTGATATATGGCCCGACCTTGGGAGGGACATTGATCTCTGAGAACCGAGGGCATATGTGCCACGATAGTGATATAAATGATTTATAACATACCTTTGATGATGTAGACTAGTAAGAGAGTACCGTTTTCTTATAGAATTGACAAACAAATGGTTTGAAAATGATTGAAATGAGTTTAGAAAAATTGCTCGCGCAGTTTTATCTTCGATTGATTGGTTATGACGTCAGCGCCTTGACCAATCAGAAAGTTAGCGGGTGCGGGTTTTAAAACTTATATTGGCCCGCTGTCTTGTGTACACTTTACACTGTACATCATCATAGGTATGTTATAATATATTTTACATCATAAGGAATACATTGTTAAGTCAATAGTACAGGTTCCTTGCAATTTTGTCACCACATATAGATCTGATTCTACCTTAATGAAGGCTTATCGATTTTTGGAGTTATATGTATGCTATATATGCAGCTATTTTATTTGAATGATGTCATTAGTGATTTGAGTTCATTACCAGGTGTAGGATTAAAATGGTAATACTCAATCACGTACTGCCATTATGTTAACCATTTCCATGATTCAGTCCTATAGTTTGTATTTAAAAGTTTGTATTTTGTTTATCAGATGCCAAGATTGACATGATATTAATATACTTCAGGTGTCACCTCTAGCTATGCCAGAGAGTTTGTCCTGTGATTGCAACCATATGACGGCATTTTCTGGCAGTTTTTTCGTCCTTCCCAATAAGGTAGACCCGATTGATGATGCCAAGTTGTTCTTGAGTTTCTTTGATAACCCAGTGACGATCAGTACAATGTTAGCAGTTTGGTTCCTGTATATCATACTTGTAGTGTATGCCAGGAAACATGACAGGAAAGATCTTTTACATGTAAGTAAGATTATCCGACAAAACGAAGTTTGATAGGATAGAAAGAAGCTGTCTAAGTTCTACCATCCGTTCTGGAGTCTGGGCTATAACTTAAATACTGCTATTATCTCCCCAGCATCTTCTTTTGTGTTGCAGCACCCACTTAAGCTGAAAACTGTGCCTACCTCAAAGTTTACGCACTCTCAAACTGTCCACATTAACATTTCACTCAATACCAACCAAAAAGTGATAAAATATTCTTACGTTTTCATTTGCTCTTGTGATTTGAGTAAACACGCAAAACTACCTTAGTTAACAATCAGTTGTACGTAATGTTACAGAATGTTTTTCATTTAAAATGTAATCTTTGATAACTCAAATACCAGTGGATGGGTTTGGTTCAAATTTTATATGCTTATGCCTAGGGACAGAGGTCTGTTTGACAAGGAATCTTAAGATGACAGCTTAATTTCAAAATGGCTTCCATTTTAGTAAAAAAAGTTATCTTTGATAAATCAAATACCAGTGGAAGGATTTGGTTCAAAGAATAGGTCCATTTAACAGACTATTGGTCAACTTAGACTTTTTCCAAAAAACTCATTCTTCCATTTACTTTCAAAACCGATTGCAAGTTGTAGATAAACCTTTTTTCTTGAGTTTTGCAATTTCAAAAAGTGGCATTAGTTTTCAGTTTCTTTGAAAAATTGGCAGTAAGAACCCCTATAACAAGACTGTCTGAATATGGGTACACACTATGTTTACCATCAAAATAATATCAAAACTTATTACATGGAATTTATTATATGGAACATATGGCATGCAAGCATTCGGAGTACAACATTAAAAAAATCAAGCTATGTATGAAGTTTACCAATGCAAATCTGGAAAACATTGTAATTTTTGTGTTCACTTTGTTATCAAGTTTTAGCACATGGTGCTTATTTCCATTCGTTGAAAATTTAACCATCGGCCCATTCTCCCACAAAAAAGATATTGAAACTGTATAATGCAGAGACTGTAAAGTAGCTTCTCTGCAAATATCATTGTTGTGGGAGTTTGGGCTCACCACTAAAACTCAACTTTTGTGATGAAAATTAGGCTGACTGGTTTATGTTTTCAATATGGCTGCTAACCTGGGCAAACATGTACACTACATAACTGCATGTACAGATTAGGCCATTCAAAATTAATAATATGTTGGCATTCTGATGAAGGGCCTTATATTAAAAACTACAAAACCTTTATTTATTTAAAGGGTTTTATATATTATTTAATAGTGAAAATGCAATAACACATAGTGCAAAAACAAGTAACACCTCTTGACGAACTCCTATGCAGTGTCTCGGTATAGACACTGCGGCGGGCAGATTATGGAATCCCCAAAATTTGGGGAAGATAGTCCCCCTTTTTTGTCACAGATGTACTTGATTTTCATACAACTTATAAAATATATGTTCTTTTATGTTCACCAATCATTATTTTGTCAAAATATTTCAAAATTATTGAAATATGAGAAGAAATCACCGCGGATGGAATTCTGAGTAAAAGTTTTGTTGATAATAGTTTACCGCACGTGTTGTTTATTAGTTAATACGCGCAATTCAACCAATGAAATTGTCTAAATTTTACAATCACGCGACCTGAGCATGGGACTAGAACTAATCACGTCAGTTGTTTATCACGAAGTTACCATGCTTACGATGAGATACCTGCCCGCCGCAGTGATATATCACTGCACGGGAGTTCGACCTCTTGATTCAGATGACCTTGTTAATGAAGACAATACTAAAGCTTATATACATGTCGTTTTTAATCAATCTTGGAACTCATTTCAATACAATATAATTCATGATCACAATTCCCTCTGTCATTTATTTGCATTACAAGTACAGAGTACATGGGGACATTTTGTTTTTTCTGAAAACATAGAATTTAGTGACATTAATTATAAAAAAATTTTGAATGGCCTAAGTGTTTTTCTAAACAGGGAATAAGTAGAAATTATTTTAGTCAATCTTTTGAGTGTCATGCCATTTATACATGATGCTGCCTTATATTTTATGATATATATTGAAATTCAAATATGGGAACTGTAAATTGGCAAATAACTTTAAAACTAAGTCTCCATACAGACATTTTATATGCCAATGGGCATCTACATTGGAAATGCCCATATCATGGGCATTTAAAATAATAATCACATCCCAACTCTTAAAACATGCTTATATTAGGAAACTGTTAGAGTCTCAAAAGGCAACAAGAACGTTAATTTTTGAAACAGGAAAATTTAGTCCCCCCCAAAAATGCCCATATGGGGATTTCTTCTCAAGATTTTTATGTAATTGCCCGTGAGAATTTATCAAAAATATTTTTATTTCCATTCACATGTCTTGTTATCAGTCAAAATCAAAATTAAGCCAATTGCTTTCATTTCTTGTATTAGAAAACGGCAAAATTTTGACAAAATAGCATCTTTCAAAGTTGACCTTTAAACCACCCTAATGTCAAGGTCAAGTGTCTAAATTCTCAGAAATCACATTTTAAGCAATAAGTCATACTTCCTCTTCAATTCCATGTCAATATATACTTGTTTTGTAGGGGGGGGGGGGGGGGGGGTAAAAGAGGGGTTTACCGCCACCTGTCCTTTCATATACTGATGCTTTGAGATAGGGGAGCTCTGCATCAAAAGAAATTTTCAAGATGGCTGTTATTTATTAAAATGGCACCATTTGACATTAAAATGTAATCTCTGAAAACCCAAATCCCAGTTAACTGATTTGATTCAAACTTTATACTGTACCTAGGGACAAACGAGCTATGCTCAGAATAAATTGCGGCCATTTTTGGAAAAAAGTCTGATAACTCAAATACCAATAGACAGATTTGGTTCAAAATTTAGGATTTCAGCATCTGTAACAAATTCATACAACTTCCAATAACGTATCAAGTACTGTTTAGACTAACTCATGTACTGTGAATATATATACAGGGTGGTCAAAGAGAAAAAAAAATTATTAAAATGTCTGTCAACCAGCGTCCATAATATAAATGATGTCATTTTCGTTTGCAAAACAGGTTTTCCAAAACTTGCAAAATTTTTTGTCAAATTTTTTTATATTAACAGACAATAAAACAGTTCAATATGTCTACCATTTTGATCAATTATAGTCCTCAATTGGTCAATAGCATCATTGATATACTGTTAAGACAATGAATTCCACTTCTCAACAATTCTATCCTTAATGAGGGATTGAGTAGAGTAGTAAGTAAGGGCTCCATGGTACACCAATTCTGTTAGTTCTCCCAATACATTGCAGACATTGACATTGGATGATCCAATTATATTGTTTTTGGACCATTCTGATATGATATATATGATATGAAAATTAATAGCCGTGAAAGGACGATTCTCGGTTTGGAGAACGAAGTTCATCAATCTAAATGAGCATTATCCCTGCTTCGGACAAATTTGATTTTTTTACATAATAAAGATTTGAATGTCTTATTTTGAATAGTCATAATTTAATTTGGGTAATATTTCTAGATTTTTCGCAAAAAAATATTAACGCAGTACACTGATGAACTTCTTTCCCCAAATCGAGACTTGTATTTATATTGAATCTGTCTATTTAAGCATTATCCCTGCTTCAGACCAATTATCTTTACATCTTGTAGATTTAAATGTCCTCTTTTGAATATTCATAGTTTAATTTGGGTGATATTTCTATATTTTTCATGAAAAAAATTATTAGCCCAGGAGACTGTTCTCCAAACCGAGAATCATCCTTTCAAAAAACTGAAAATTAGCCAATTATAATAGTCGCAAAATTTCAAAATGCCAAAAAAACTCGAAATATAATAGCGTCAATTATTAATGGGAGTACTGTATGTTTTGCTTGGTGGGATTTGCTACTCCTTGGAGTTGCTGTTTTCTAGTTTGCAATAACAAACCAGTTGATGACACATTGTCATGTGTGTGCCTTATTAATATTTCCTGTAAATGTCTTTGTTAGTCAAGTCTCAAAATGCACAATCATGAACCATAAATAAATTGCACAATGTATTGTTCTGTCATAATGTGAATTTTTCAGGCTGGTGTTACTATTCTAGAAGACAATAATCCATCGCATCACTATGGGTACCTTGTTACTACAGTAACAGGTTGGCGTCAGGATGCAAGCACAAGTGCCAATGTGTTTCTTCAACTAAATGGAACGGAAGGGTCGAGTGAGCCACATCATTTGAAACACTGGGACGAGAAGGCTAAAATATTTTGTTCTGGAAGTGAAGATTATTTCTTGTTGACATCAGATGGAAGTATTGGCTTCCTAAATTCAATCACCATCTGGCATGACAACACTGGAGACTATCCAAACTGGTGAGATACATAAAGAGTATAAATGAAATGAGAATGATTTTGCCTTATTCTTTACTTAGCATGATAAACAATTGTCTACAATTTTACAATGTATGCACAATGAACCCCTATTTTATTCTCAGTGATCAAAGCATCACTTAGAAATGTCAATATTTTACATGAATGGAGAAAGTCTGGTACAGTATTCATTCATTTAAAGGAAAGAGTATTGTAAATGATATGTTAACACCCCTTCTCAAATCTGCATTTTAGGATACTTGTAGAGATATGCAATTCTTATTACTAAGTCACTACATGTACAGCCTCACCCTTAATATAATTTATAACAATGTACCCCAAATCCCACTTGGCCCAGTGGTAAAATGTCTATTATTATATATTATAACATTCAAAAAGATTGTTTCCACTTCAGGTATCTGAATCAAGTTACTGTGAGAGATCTACAGGGTGACCAAGTGTGGCACTTCCTGTGTAACAGATGGCTAGCTATTGACCTAGATGACTTTGCAGTTTCACGCACACTTTTGGCTGCAAACGAGGGAGACTTGCAAGAATTTAGCAATGCATTTCCCGGACTTGCTAGTAGGGACATGCGAGAGAAACATCTATGGCTGAGTATCTTCTCTAAACCTCCAGAAAGTCACTTCACACGAGTACAACGCTTAACATGTGCATTTACATTGCTCTTGAGCTACATGCTGACCAAAATCATGTTTTTCGGTATCCCCAAGGATGACCCTGAAGATCAAATGCAGATTGGTCAGTTTCATTTCTCAATATCTGCCATTGTTATAGGCTTAGAGTGCAGTCTCCTGATGTTTCCCTTCAACTTGATCATTGTTCAGCTCTTCAGATTAACAAAGGAAAAACCTGGAGAGCAAAGAAAATTTGAAAATTTTCAAAGTTTTGAATCAGTGGACACAATGTCAGTTGATACATTGTCTGATTCCGGAGATCATCATGGCATAAAGAAACTCAAATCTGAACCTCTACTCATAAAAGATAGAGTTTTCTTCTCCCCAGAAAAAAGTGAAATCTCTAAATCGAAGGATAATCAAAATGATGATTTGACTCTAGAATGTATTGAGGTAGACGTATCAGAGAAGACTGAATCTGTTATGTCAAACATATTAACAAGTGAAAGCCCAACAACCATAAGGTAATGTTTTATTTTCAATGAAATGAACTAATCATCCCAACATTATAGACATGTATCTATCCACATAATCCCAAAATGATATCTGTGTTATTTTCACATAGAGAATTTCTATCTTCTGTATTGGATAAATGACCAAGATCGAAGAGACTGAGGAAACGAGGATATAATTGCGAATTTTTATCATACATTGTACTTTCAAAATGTGCTATATTTTTGTTGCCTTGTTCTAGTTCCAAGTCAAAATCACTGATCTCTGATTCAGTGGAAGAGGAAACAAGAGCAATACCTGCACATCGAAGCAGAAAGGCAACTTTAGAGAGAAAAGGTGAAAAGGCAGACAGGGACCTGTTCAGTGAGGAGGATAGTTATGTTGAACTTCAAGAGAAGAAGAAAGAGCCACTTGGGTATGTATCTATTTTATTAACTAACAAACCACTGTAAGTTTGGACATAATAACTGTACCAGTTACTGGCACAATTTTGCCGGAAGGTGGAGACAAAATAACTTTGGACCAGACATCAACTCCGTAGGTGTAAAAAATATCAGGTGTTTGGCTTTAAAGTGGTAAAAAATGTTCACACTTTCTTACAAAGTACAAAATCAATGTTTACAAGTAGAAATTAAATTGAAATTATTACAAAAAGGTGAATTTGCTATGTCTCGTATTATTATTAATAAATTTAAGCTATATTTAATTCACATTTTTCAACGGAATTCATGTAAAAACTCTATATAGTATTAATAATGTGATATCTTCTTTTATACAGTAAAAAAATGAAATGAAAATTGCACAACTTATATTTCTATGAAAATTATATTATTTAAAAATGACCAATGTAAAATAAAAATATAATTGCAGACTTAACAGCATAACATCTAACAATAACATCTCATACAGTTAGTCAAATGTAACACAGATAGTAAAGGATGTTCCAGATAGTTAAAGGTGATGCAAGCTTCTAAGGGTAACACAGATAGTAGAAAGTAACCCAGATAGATAATTAGTGTAACATACAAAATAAAACTAATACAGTGAATCTGGGTAACACAGATATTTAAGGTTAGCACAGATAGGTAAAGATATCCAAGGGTAATGCGGATAAATAAGGGTTGTACTGGGAGGTTTTGGATATGGGGTTTATCCAGAGGGAGATATACATATCTACCTGAGGGACCGAAGGTAGATGTGCATATCTCACGAGGGATGAACCCAATATCCAAACTGACCGTACATAACTGCTTTATCCTATACGAGTAGAGTTTCTAATGTTACAGTATTATGTTCTATTATATTCACATTAAGTTTAGTTTATCTATATGTATATACTGTAACTGATCTTTATTAGAGATCTTGGGTCAAGGTCACAATGACATTATACACTGTATCTTGTAAACAGAACTGAACTGAATGACTCGTTAACTCTTGACCATCCAGAGAGTTCTAGAAAATATAACCATTCATTAAGACTTAATCATGTGACTGGAGATGTCCAATCAAAACTCAACAAGTAGTCTCAGTTCCAGAAGATTCTTTCTAGATGATTCTTTCACACTATAAATAAAACTGCAAAGTGGACTCAGTAGCAGATAATTAAGTAATCATAACTGGACATCTAAAAGGAACTAAATAAAGCAGAATTTCAAAGTTTATCAAAAGGACATCTTCTTAGCAGAAAATTACAGACACATACTGTGGGAACATTTATAACACTACAAACATACAACCTGAGGACTTTATATGGACATATATTACAACACACACTATATACGGATTATCATATACATTCGTGGATTATCATAAACATTTGTGGATTATCATCAAACATTTGTGGATTATCATCAAACATTATTGGATACGAACATTATAGGATTACAACAAACATTATTGGATTATTACAAACATTGGAGAACTATTAACGATTATTGAAACATTTCGTGATCCGGAACATTCTCAAGTATCGTCAACGACATTTATCGACATCAAGAATAAGCCGTATCATTGATTGGACATCACATAAGTATTAAACCTCCTTTATATTATTGTTATATTATTTAGTTTTCAAAATATAAATATATTGTTATCGTATTTTAATTGCTGTTTTTACTTTCTGTTATTTTCGAACGTAACAGAAATTGGGGGCTCGTCCGGGATACAACTACAACAAGCTAAAATTCATAAATCTTAAAATTCAAAATTCCAAAATTGTATATCTAAATTGTGAAGACAGCAATTAATCAAAAATGAGTTTTGAGGTTGAGACATTTTTAGAAGCGCCCTCTTTGGAGGAGTTTGACAAGTTAAAGAAAACTGAACTTCTGGCACTAGCAAAACATGTTGGTTTGGCAGTAAAAACTTCATACCGAAAAGGTGCAATAAAAAATATTCTGGTACCATATTTGGTAGCGGAAGAAATATTACCAGAAGAAGCATTAAAGCTTATTGTAGAGCCAGTCCAGCATGTTGAGCCTGTAGATCCTATAAGGCTTAAAGAGCTTGAAATAAGAGAAAAAGAGCTTGAAAATGAAAGGAGAGAAAAAGAGTTGCAAAATGAAAAAGAATTAAGAGAAAAAGAGTTAGAAATGCAAAATGAAAGAGAAAAAAGAGAAAATGAAAGACAAATGAGAGAACAAGAAATTCAAAGAGAAATTGAATTAAAACGTTTGGAAATAGAAGCTCAATCCAAAACTGATGAACATGCTACTATGCATCAACATTTTGAAAATAGATTTGACGCTTCAAAATTTCTCAAATTTGTACCTAAATTTCAGGAGAAAAATGTTGATAAATACTTTACGCATTTTGAAAAAGTCGCTCAAAGCCTCGATTGGCCTAAATCAGCATGGCCAGTTATGCTTCAAAGTGTATTCATTGGTAAAGCGAGTGAAATATTTGCCTCTCTCTCAGCAGAAGCATGCTCTGATTATGACCTAGTTAAAAATGCAATTCTTAAAGCTTATGAACTAGTGCCAGAAGCTTACAGACAAAAATTTAGAAATGCCCACAAACAGAGTGACCAAACCCATGTTGAGTTTGCTCGAGAGCAAGAGCAGCTTTTTGACAGGTGGCTTGTCTCTAAAGATGTATCTGAAGAGTTCAAAAAGCTCAGAGAGCTTATGCTAATAGAACAATTTAAAAACTGTGTTCAATATCACATTAGAACTTACTTAGATGAACACAAGGTAGAAACTTTAAGTCAAGCTGCCACCCTGTCTGATGATTATGCTCTTACTCATAAGGGTAGTTTTATCAAAGGTAATTCTAACTTTAGAGGTTATCAAGGTAACAAACCTTCATATGACTCTAAATCAAATCAGGCCTCATCATCAAATGCATCAAACAAAGCAAAAGACCAGTCTAATTCATCACAGAATTCTAGCTCAAAATCAGATCAATCAAATTCTTCAGGTCCAAAATCAAACGTCACCTGTAATTATTGTAAAAAGCCTGGTCATCTTATTTCTGAATGCTATAGGATTAAGAATAGAAGAGAGATGTCTGGTTCTGCTCATTCAAATGGTTGTGCTACAGTTCCCATTTCAAGAAAGCCCATTGTTTGGGATTCATATACTCATACTAAGAAATCTACTCATAGTGATATTATGGAGGATTATAAGCCTTTCATGTCGGAAGGATCTGTGTCACTGTCAAGTGATGATACCAATTCAAAGCCAGTTAAGATTCTTAGAGACACGGGTGCATCTCAGACCTTGTTGTTAGAAGGTGTCCTTCCTTTATCTGAGGAGTCATTCACAGGTACCCATATTTTGATGCAAGGTATTGAATTAGGTTTTACTAAAGTTCCCCTCCATCGTATTCATATCACATCGGAGTTAGTCAAAGGGCCAGTTATTGTTGGTGTTAGGCCACAACTTCCCGTTGAAGGAGTCGCATTGCTTTTAGGCAATGATTTAGCTGGGGGTAAGGTATCATTAGACCCCATTGTTTCAGATCAGCCTTGTTCTATTGAGGATTCTGTCCAACAGGACTCTGATATATATCCTGCTTGTGCTGTTACTAGGGCTATGGCTAAAAGGTTAGCTGATAGCGGGGATTCGTCTGTGGGAGATGACTTTGATAGTGGGTTTTTAAGCTCCTTGTTTGATGATGAATGTCACTCACCACTTGTTAAAGATGGTCCTTATCCTAATTTAAAGGCAAATTCTTCATTGAAACAGCCTTCTGTTCGAGCCAAGCAGTCAACTATTGAGGCAAATTCTTCATTGAAAAAGCCTATTGCCAGAGGTGATTCACCTTCTGAGCAGGATCACTATTTTAATGCGGTTTCGCCCGCTCTTGCTAGTCTTGATGAAGTTTCATCTTCTTCTGCTAGTGTTCATGAGGTTTCATCCCCTCCTTGTTCTGAGGTTTCATCCTCTTCTAGTTCTGAGGTTTCATCCTCTATTTCTGATAGTGATTCTTTGAAAAATGATCCTCATTCTAAACACATGTTAATTTATGAACAAGAGCATGATCCATCACTCATTGATCTTCATAGAAGATGTCTTACTATTGATGAAGCTGACAAGGTCCCTGTTTGTTTCTACAAAAAGGATGGCATATTAATGCGAAAGTGGAGACCTCCTGAAGCTTCCCCTGAAGATGATTGGGCAATTGTACATCAAATTGTTGTCCCCAAATCGTATCATAAGGAAATCTTGAGTCTAGCTCATGATTCTCCCATGGCAGGTCATTTAGGAGTAACTAAAACATACCATAAAATACTCAATCATTTCTTTTGGCCCAAATTAAAACAAGATGTCCAAGAGTATTGTAGGTCTTGTCATACATGTCAAATGGTAGGGAAACCTAACCAGAAAATTCCAATTGCTCCTTTACACCCAATACCTGCATTTGACGAACCATTTAGTAAGGTTCTTATTGACTGTGTTGGTCCATTACCAAAAACAAAATCTGGTAATCAATATTTACTCACTATTCTTTGTATGGCCACACGGTTTCCAGAAGCGATTCCACTTAGAAATATCAAAGCCAAAAACATAGTGAAATCACTCATAAAATTTTTCACCTTAGTTGGACTACCAAAAGATCTCCAGTCTGATCAGGGCTCAAATTTCATGTCAGGCTTATTCCAACAAGTCATGGATACCTTGGGTATCAAACAGTGTAAGTCAAGTGCCTATCACCCAGAGTCTCAAGGAGCTCTAGAGCGTTACCATCAGACTCTTAAGACCATGATTAGAGCTTTCTGTTTTGAATATGAGAAAGACTGGGATGAGGGCATACCCTTGCTTCTGTTTGCTACAAGAGAAGCTAAGCAAGAATCTTTAGGGTTCAGTCCATTTGAGCTAGTATTTGGTCATTCTGTGCGTGGTCCACTTAAATTGCTCAAAGAAAAGTGGCTGTCAGAAACTGAAAAGTTTAATCTGCTGAACTATGCCACTGGGTTTAAAGAGCGCCTATCAAAGGCTTGTGAAATAGCCAAAGAAAATTTGATAAATAGCCAAGATAAAATGAAAACTTGGTATGACAGAAAAGTCAAAGAAAGATCATTCCAGCCTGGTGACAAAGTTCTTATATTACTGCCACTTCAGACAAATCCGCTACAAGCAAAATTCTTTGGTCCTTATGTAGTGGATTCCAAGGTCAATGACCTCAATTATATTGTCAAAACTCCAGATAGGCGCAAAGAAACACAACTGTGTCACATCAATATGATGAAAAGGTACTTTGAGCCAGACAAAGAGTATGACTCAATTAAACCTGTAGTCACTTTGGCACCTGCCCTTGTAAAAGAAACTGAACTACAAGATTCAGATGATATCACTTATACTGATTTAGACTATGAAGATATCAAAGGTTTGTCTAGGTTAAAGAACTCTGAAGTATTATCAAATCTAGATCATAAATTGCACCATGTGACAAATGATCAAAAACAGCAAGTCACAGAATTAATTCATGACTTCACTGATATCTTCTCTGATGTACCGACTAAGACATCTATAGCTTATCATGATGTTGAAGTCCAAGATGTAACCCCTATTAAGCAACATGCTTATAGAGTTAATCCATCAAAATCTGAAGATTTGAGAGCTGAGGTCAATTATATGTTAGAAAATGACATAATTGAAAAGAGCAATAGCCCATGGAGTTCACCTGCTTTCATTGTTCCAAAATCAAATGGTGGACGTAGGCTAGTAGTTAATTATATCAAGGTGAATCGAGTAACAAAGACCGATTCTTATCCCATACCACGAATTGACGACTGCATTGACAAAATTGGAACTGCTAAATATGTTAGTAAATTTGATCTCCTCAAAGGATTCCTAGGGGTTCCATTAACTGAAAGAGCAAAACAGGTATCTGCCTTTGTTACCCCTGATGGTTTGTACCAATTTAAAGTTATGCCATTTGGTATGAAAAATGCACCTGCCACATTTCAAAGAATGATGAACGGCTTATTAGCAGATCTCAAAAACACTGGTGTATACATCGATGATGTAATCGTCTATTCTGACACTTTTGATGAACACATGTGTTTGCTGCGTATGTTGTTTGAAAGAATCTCTCTGGCCAATTTAACCATCAATTTGGCTAAGAGTGAATTTTGTAAAGCCACAGTTGAATATCTGGGCCATGTGGTAGGTCAAGGACAGGTCAAACCAGTGAGTGCCAAAGTGGAATCAATTACACAACTCCCAGCTCCTACTAACAAGAAAGAATTAATGAGAAGTCTTGGAATGGCTGGCTTTTATAGGAAGTTTTGTCCAAATTTCTCTTCAATTGCTCTTCCATTGACCAATTTACTTGGGAAAAACATCAAATATGTGTGGTCTGAGCAATGTCATACAGCCTTTGATAAAATCAAGGCCATACTTAGTGAAGAACCAGTGCTTGTTGCACCTGATTTTAGCAAGCCATTCAAAATTCAAGTAGATGCTTCTGATGTAGGAATGGGGGCTGTCCTATTACAAGAAAAGGATGGTATTGATCATCCAGTGTGTTATTATTCAAAGAAATTTGATAAACATCAGAAAAACTACTCTACCATAGAAAAGGAATGTCTAGCATTACTTCTGTCATTGCAACATTTTGAAGTATATGTTAGTGCACCAGTTCATGCAGTTACTGTATTTACTGATCACAATCCGCTGACATTCCTTCATAGAATGAAGAACAAAAATCGTAGATTGTTGAGGTGGAGTCTGTTATTGTCAGAGTACAATCTTGACATAAGACACATCAAAGGCAAGGATAATTTAATTGCTGATACTCTTTCAAGAGTGTAATACCTCTATTTTTAAGAGGCTATTTGACTTATACTGCATTTGCCTAAGGCTTTGTGTTGGTATAATAAAAGGATTGTACTTAGAGTGTGATTTGATAATATTATTGTAATATGTTTTTTATTGTATTTGACTATTGTAAACAAATGTTATGTAAGTCTCAACCTCATCTTTAAAAAAATGTAACCCTCGCTACACCAGATATTATTGTAAAAGTTTTTCATTGTATTCAAAACTTTTCTTTTAAGGAGGGAGGTGTTACAGTATTATGTTCTATTATATTCACATTAAGTTTAGTTTATCTATATGTATATACTGTAACTGATCTTTATTAGAGATCTTGGGTCAAGGTCACAATGACATTATACACTGTATCTTGTAAACAGAACTGAACTGAATGACTCGTTAACTCTTGACCATCCAGAGAGTTCTAGAAAATATAACCATTCATTAAGACTTAATCATGTGACTGGAGATGTCCAATCAAAACTCAACAAGTAGTCTCCGTTCCAGAAGATTCTTTCTAGATGATTCTTTCACACTATAAATAAAACTGCAAAGTGGACTCAGTAGCAGATAATTAAGTAATCATAACTGGACATCTAAAAGGAACTAAATAAAGCAGAATTTCAAAGTTTATCAAAAGGACATCTTCTTAGCAGAAAATTACAGACACATACTGTGGGAACATTTATAACACTACAAACATACAACCTGAGGACTTTATATGGACATATATTACAACACACACTATATACGGATTATCATATACATTCGTGGATTATCATAAACATTTGTGGATTATCATCAAACATTTGTGGATTATCATCAAACATTATTGGATACGAACATTATAGGATTACAACAAACATTATTGGATTATTACAAACATTGGAGAACTATTAACGATTATTGAAACATTTCGTGATCCGGAACATTCTCAAGTATCGTCAACGACATTTATCGACATCAAGAATAAGCCGTATCATTGATTGGACATCACATAAGTATTAAACCTCCTTTATATTATTGTTATATTATTTAGTTTTCAAAATATAAATATATTGTTATCGTATTTTAATTGCTGTTTTTACTTTCTGTTATTTTCGAACGTAACACTAATTTTCTTTCAATTTTTTTTCATTTTTTCAATTTTTCACATTTTTCTACTTTTTTTCAATTTTTAAAATTTTTATATAAGTTTTTTTTCTTTTTTTCAATTTTCCTTTTTTCACATTTTTTCTTTTTTTCGAAGCGGGAAGATATGCCCTGGAGCGGGAGATCTGGCGAGAGATATGGAGGTTCAGGATATGGAAACCTCAAAATCAGGATAAGGGATATATCTTACCAACTTATCTCCCTAAAACTCTACTTGGCATAGGATAAAAAGGGTTATACAGATATTTACGGGTAACACTGGTGATACAGATGGTCAATTCACACAGGTAAGGGCAAGATCAATATTCCATTGCAGTATACTAAGGGTTACATATAAAGTTATTATTGCATTGACAACAAATTATTTCTTGCATCTGAATAGATAAATTATCATCAAAGATACATGATGAATTACTTCTTTAAACTTCTCCAGAATCTACCTGTAACTACTGCAGGTCTTAACAATATATTTAGTAGGAATACGCAAAAAAATATTCATATTTTGATAAATGTTTTGTTCTGTTTTTGACAAGAAATTACATGATATTTCAATGCTGCAAAATGACAAAATTGACCATCCAGACTTTATTTTATTTTTCAGGAGTAGGGCACTGTAAAGTCATATTAAAAATACAAAATAGTACACCATTAGTTGTATTACAAGGTTTGAATTTTTTAAGAATGCTACATTTTTAATGCTGTCATTGTTTGCTTGAAGCTACAAATATCAAACATGTGGGCTAAAAATTACTGAAGTACAATTTTTTCCTGTTAATTGTAATTTTTCCAAGACCAGTATACATGTAGCTATCGGCCTAAAACTTTAGGATATATTTTATCTATGTTGTAGCAACCTACATGTATTCCTTAGAAGTTAGAACAATAGCAACTATATTCTTTATGTTATGAAAAAATATTATAGTACCCCCTGAAATCTTTGAAATTGAGGTCTAATTTGGCTGTGAAAAGGATTTTTACCTCTTTAAAGCCAAACACCTGATATTTTCTTACACCCACCCAGGTGAGGCTAACATGATGAATGGTCAAAACTGTGCCAGTAACTGGTACAGATAGTGAAGCCTTCCATCCATCAGTCTGTTTCAGAAAAGTACTAATTGTAATGATCTTTTGAAGTGATTCTTTTAAAATCAAGAGGCGATACATTGAAATTGTGGTTACACACATATACAATCTGACAACATAAATAATATATCTTGATATCATCAATCAGACTAATGGAAGTCCATTTTTGAAATTAACAATAAGTACTTGATCTGGATTTTCTTTTAGGCTACCATGGTGGTTCATTTACATCAACTGGACACTAAGCGTCCTAATATGCCTGTCAGCTTCCTACTTCATCATGTTATATGGCCTGAAGTATGGCTACCAAGCTAGCATTGAGTGGCTTACCTCCATCTTTGTTGCCTTTTCTACAAGTATACTGTTCATACAACCTGTCAAAGTGATTACCATTGCAATACTGTGTGCATTGATTTGCAAGAGGAAACCTGAGATTCAGGACCGCAGAGACAAGATTGACAAAGGTGAGCCAGCTTTACATGATGATATCAGCATTTATATGTCACATAACTATGATGCATCATTTCATATCATTTCAAAAGTCCATCTTCTATTTATGACTATGACTTATTTAGGCGAAGGCTATTTTTGCCTGTTGCCATTCATATCTGAGAGTGTGCGTCTGGGGGGGGGGGTAATGGGAAGGGATACCTTTACTGGCCTTTCATGGATACTGGAGAACTTCACAGGATGGCTTGGTACTTATAGTCATGCTTGGCTGGGTGATCTGTCCAATGTTTGTCGAGGTTGATCTTAAATTGTAGTACATTGTCGGAATCTATGACACTTTGAGGGAGACTATTCCAGGAATTTATGACCCTCTGAGTGAAAAACTTAGATTTCTTGACTGTCCTTGAGTGAGGCTTTATTAGTTTCATGCTGTGTCCTCTGGTTCTTCCTTGATCCTCTGCTTTAGTTAGTAAATCCTCAACAGGGATATTATATAGTCCGTTCAGTAATTTATAAGTCTCAATCATATCTCCTCGTTTTCGTCTGAAGGCTAAGGTTGTCATTTTCAACTTTTCAAGTCTCTCTGGGTATTCAAGCTTGTTGAACCCTGGGATCATCTTGGTGGCTCTCTTTTGGACTTTCTCTAGGGCTTCAATATCATCCATCTGATATGGCGACCATATTGTGACTGCATACTCAAGTCTAAGCCTAACTAGTGCTTTGTACAAGTGGTTCATGGTATCTGGGGTTAAATGCTCAAATGTCTTCCTGTCTTCACTTTTACATTGCTCTATTTCATAAGTACCAAGTTTGTATTTGAACTCTTTGAGGATTGTTACCTATTCTGAGGACCAGACATTTTTCCAAGTTGAAGCCTAAGTGCCAGTCTTCAGACCATTGTGCCAGGGCCACGAGGTCTTTCTGTAGGTCCTCACAGTCTTCAATTGAGTTAACTTCCTTGAATGGCTTTGTATAGTCAGCAAATAATTTTTATTTATTGTGTTGGTTACATACTCCGAGATGTCGTTAACGAACATGAGAAAAAGTACCGGAGAGTTTCTTGAGGTATACCAGATATAACATCTTTCCAACCTGATTCTGTGCCGTTAATGATGACTTTCTGTTTCCTATACTTAGGTGTACTAGGTCCATTTTGGGAATCGTCCTCACTTATACTGTCTTTATTCTCGGGAACCCCAGTTTATGTCTCACTCGTTTCTCGCGCCCAAGAAATCCTTTATCCAATCGAGAGTTTTTCCTCCTATTCCTAGGCTCGCTACTTTCCTTATTAGTCGCAGATGGGGCACTGTATCAAACGCTTTCCTAAAGTCAAGGTAGATGACGTCCACATTACTGCCTTCATCAAGGATTCTGGATAGGGCTTCTAACGTAAGTTTGTAAGACATGATTTACATGGCAGAAAACTGTGCTGACATCCTGCTAGTAGATTGTTTGAAGCCAGGTGGTTAATAACCTTTTCCCGAATGATGGATTCCATCAGTTTGCTTACAATCGATGTCAAACTAACTGGTCTGTAATGAGTTGGTTTTGGCCAGTCTGGCAATGCCATTCTCGTATTTCACTTTTTGACTTATTCCTGGCTTTGATGTATTTGGTATAATCCTCGCCCTCCTTGGTCTGCAAGTATTTTTACACTGCTGAGTGTTTCTTCCTTATTTGGGCTAAGCATTTTTTATTCATCCAGGCTTTCTTTGGTGGCTTGGGAATCATCTTTGGGACATTTCTATCATATGTGTCTTGAAGTTTACTTTTAAACAGAGTCCAGCATTCGTGCACATTTCTGTTCTCTTAAGTTCCATATTCCAGTCTATATTCATGTCATCCCACATAGCCTCATAATCCTCCTTGTCTAGGAGATGTACTGGTGTTTCGTTAGTCCTGTTATCAATTACTGGCGGGAAGTTGAAGTGAAAGTTTAGTACCTGGTGATCACTCTTGCCAAGTCCAGGTGATGTTGTTACATTTGATACCATATCTTCTTCATTTGTAATAATTAAGTCCAGGATATTGTCCTTTCTCGTTGGTGAGTCTACGTGCTGAGTTAGGAACTCATCATCCAACATATTTATGAAATTATTAGCTATATTTCGTGATGAGAAACCTGGCTTAGTAGTGTTTAGGGACCAGTCAATTACCGGAAGGTTGAAGTCCCCCATAATGGAAAGGTGGCTTGGCCTTCGGTTACATATGTCACTAATTTGCTGTATCAATTTCATTGATTCCTCTTCTGTTTGGTTTGGGCTCCTATATACACATCCAATTATTGCTTTTTCCTTATTGTGTTTGAATTGTATCCAAACAGATTCCTTTGCAGGTTCATTTTCATTCACATTAATCAAGTCGCAACTTCCTGCGATTTCATCCTTTATGTACAGTATTACCTCTAGCCTCTGTGTCATCTTTATCACTCTGAAAAGACTTGTATCCCTCGATGGATGTTTGTTCCTCGGTCAGTTGGTAATCCCGTCTTTTCACGTTTATCTCAGTTAATACAATTACATCAGGTTTTTCCAATTGTATCATTATTTCAAGCTCATTTTTCTTAGATGGTAGTGTATCGACATTGGTGTACAATACCTTGAGTTTATCTGAAGTTTTTAAAAAGTCCTTGCTATATACATTATTTACACTATTTACATTTTCACTATTTGGGAGCTTATTGCAGGTGTAGTCTTTACACCCTGCGCTGTTTCCTTGTGTAAGCCTGGTGCCCCATCGGATTCATCTATGCTTTTGTTTAGGTCAATTATAACATTGTTCTGTACTGGGGGTGTAGGCCTTATAGTATTGTGGGATTGGCTAGTTGTCACAAATTTTTTCACTGCAGTATCGCTTGCTTCATTGTCATTTTCAACCTCCGCCCTGGGGTTACGTAACACTATCCTACCCTTTTGAATAGTAAGATCATTTCCAGTCCTTGATCTCCTTAGTTTAAGCTGCTCCTGTAATTTGCGTGATTCGACTCTCTCTAGAGGGAGTCAAATCTGGTTTAATGTAGATGCTCCTGAATTGTTCTCCTTTTCCTCTTAGTCTTTGGCTTTTCTGAGTATTTCGTGTTTTATTGCTGTCGTTGATAATGTTATTAGGATGGGCCTTGTTTTGCCTGTATCTGGTCTACCCAAACAGTATACTTTCTCTATGTTCCCAACATTGATGCCTAAACCATCCTGGAAAAGGTCCATCACCTTTCTTTTGTCATCATTCTGCCTTTGGTTCTCTGGAATGTTGAATAATATAACATTATTTTTACGGCGCTGCTGATCATTGTATTCTCTGAGTGATTCTGTTATACCCGCTGTCTCCTGCACTACTTCATGAGTTTGACCACTGTTTTGGGGTTGGGCTGGGGGGGGGGGGGGGGTAACCTTCATACTATTTTTCATGTGTTCAAATTTTTGATTGAATCAGAGATCTTCACTAATTCCGCATTCAACCTATGTTCCTCATTGCTACCATGGGATTTTTCCTTTATTTTCCTTTATTTTGTCTAGTCATACATATGTGGTTTACATTTTAAGAAGAATGAAAGATTTCAGAATACAGACAATTAATTTAAGTGCCGAAGATATACTTGTTTGAGATCCAATTGATAACTGTAATTTATAACTGAGCAAGATCATATCATTATAGTGAAAGGAGTTCCTGTATTGTGTACTCCTGGATTGTTTACTACATATATTTCAACTTCAGTAGTGTCTTCATTGAAAAGTGAACATGATCTAAAAGGATGTTTTGGATATACATGTATAGAAAATGACCCTGCCTGTAATATATAATATGTTTAAATGCAAAAAGTACATAGAATATGGATTAACTTTAAGTCTAATTAAAAAAAAACATGGCTGCCATCTTGAAAAAAAGTGGCCATTCTTGTACATGCTAATTTACAATTTCTGATTTGTAACTAGAAAAGCGAGGACCGATTTTGTTCATATTTGATATGTCAATGCTCATATGATAAGTATGGCACACTGTCTTATGACACTTTGCTAGTTGTTGGCCTTTTGAAAAACGGCCTTCAATTTCATGTGTGTTGATTTACATTCTTTACTATAAATCAAAACTGAGCAATTTTCTTGTAATGTTATATGTGACTTCTAAGAAGCATATGACACTTATCCTATGAAACCTTTGCCAGTGATGAGCCATTTCAAAGATGACCACCATTTTTACAATTGATATTTTACAAGTCCTCATGATAGTAAAAAATATCAATTGAACTCTCTGAAAGTTATGGATTAGGATCTAGGACCCAACCTTGTTACTTTAAAAAAAAATAAAAGGCTTATTTTCTAAAAATAGTTCAATAAGTTTTTTCTATATTTTTTGTCACTAGGTAATAATTTCCAATGGGATGAATGGACAATCCTATGGTTCTTCAAAAATATCAATTATATCTTTACTCATTCACTGCGCTCGTAAAGATATCAATTCACTCATGGATATACTAGTAAATGATAATAACCGTGAGCTTCTCTTACTAACCTTGAAAATTGTGAAGTTATAGCTTTCGAATGTGACTGCATCCTTTATCAGTAATGTTTTGTTTGTTTCCTGTCAACCAAACTGCCCTTGAACTTGAACCTAACCTTGGCTTCATGGTTTCTAGCAACGATTTGTCTATGAGATAACCTGAATCTCTGTTCAGAGCTGGTTTATCCAGGTCATTTGCGCTTCCTTACTCTCTTTATTGATAATACTGTAACTGCTCCTTCCTTGAGAAATTACCCGAAAGATAACATTTTGTGTTAATCAGAAATGTCACATTTTGATCAAAAAAGTACTCATGGTAGAAGGTACAACTTTTGGAGTTCTTGTTCATTTTTATACCTCCAACCTTTTGAAAATTTGTACCTCAGGAAGTTAGAGACATAATTTTGAAATTCCAGATGACAAAGGTCTAACAGAGTCAGAGAAGTTAGAGCAATACTTGAAGACCAAAGTTTCACACATGCAATACAAGCCCCTGGATTCTGAGTGGCTTGCACAGGAACGAGAACGACGTTTCAAAGAGCATCATATGTGGGAGACATTTCAAGATATTGTTATATATGTTGTATTCATACTCACACTTGCTGTGGTGGTCCATGGGCACCATGATCTGAGGGCATATAGACAGACCAAATCTATGGAAGATATGGTCATTAACGCAGCTTATGAGGGTGATGTTGCCTTTGGTGATGTGAGTAAAATTGCCTTGCCAATGTCATTTAATTGAGTCTCTTCCAAGTATCCAATATTCACTGAATCCAAAAAGTAAGAATTATCAAACAATTTAATCACATTTGATACTGTACTGTACTTTTACCTTCTCATTCTGTGTCTTCTGTTTGCCCATTAGAATTTTTTACTATTGAGTCTAGAAAATTCTTTAATTTCCAAAGATATTGAAATGCCAATGAAATGAATGAAGCTTTTTAAGTGCTCACATATGCTAAATGCCCCCATTTTGGAACTGTATCCTCATAGAACTGGATCTCTCCGAGCTGCTTCGGGGAAACATACATACTATAAAAATGTGAAATCTGAACATCACTAAAAATACTCCTAAAAGGATAGGTATCAATATGGAGAACTGAATTCAACAACGTCTTTCTCTTAAACCAATCATTGAAAACATTCTGTAAAAAAACATGGTATTTTATGTAATGTTGACTGATTGACAACAATTTAATGCGAAAATTATTTTGAAATAACAACTGTTTTTGTTAACATTTTTTGTTTTTTTTAGTGAAATAAAATGTCTTTCCGAACCTTGTTGGAACCAAATAGCATATACAACATGTTTTAGACCTCTCAATATTAAAGTTATACAAAGGAATTTTTGGTTGATTTTAAAAAAGTATTCAAAAAATTAAAACAAAATCCCCCAAAAATAGACAAAAATCAAGAAAAACCTTTTATTTCATTAACAAGATACTTTTTTAAAGTGGAAATATCAACTGCCGAGTCGTATCCAATGATCCTGGGCCTATCGTAAAATGATAGCTTTGAATATGTTGTTGCCTTCAAAAATATCTATTTTCCATGTATGCAACTAGCATTTGTGCACATACCTTATCGATAATGGCAAAGGAAAATTTTCCAATTTTTTGTCTTCCTTTCTCCTTTCGTGTCCGCCATTTTTTATTAAACCGGAAGTTTGTTCACTGTCGTCCGCGCAATTTTTTTTCATTTTTATTTCAAATTACGCTTCAGTTTCAACTTTTAATGCATTTTAATAATCTTCAAGTGTTTTCTATAAGAAAGTTTTCATAAAAAGACTCACACTGTCAGAGATTTTATCGATTCGAGGGGCCAGAAAAATTAGTGTCAATTTCACCCGCTAGGTGTTTCGACGTCGACTTGGAAAGAATTTGAAAAAATCTATGAGTGGGACTCCTTGTATGGAATTGTAGATTCTAAACGATTTGCCAGTTCTACTGGTTGATGAATATTGCCATATGCATACATTTTTATAAAATAGGAATAAGGAAGAAGATGTTAGACCAAACTTTGCCCCGATAGCTCAGAAAAGGTAAAATTTCTCAATTTTTCTCTCCACAGACCTTAGAGCCGCTTTAAAATCAACCAAAATTTCCTTTGAACAATTACAATATCGAGAGACCTAAACTGTGTTTATGTCGTTTTGTTCCAATGAGGTTCGGAAAGATGTTTCATTTCACTCTGGAAACATGATACCAAGAAAAAACAAGTGTTTGATGTGTTTTTCAAAACAATATAGATGAAAGTATGTATATCTATTTCAAATTATATTGTTACCATTCAAAAGATGGCCATTAAATTGACAATTTGTAAGATTTTCAGAAATTTTTGATGACTGGTTTAAGAGAAACGTGTGTTCAAAAAGTTCGCCATATCGATACCCATTCTTTGGGAATTTTACCTATCTCTGAAATTTGCTCTGTGATCAGCAAATTAAATTCCCTTTAAGATGATATATCCCTATGTTGTTATTATTAAATTAAAGCTAAGGGGAGTGGGAGAACACTTCTTTGATGCCCTGTATGTATAGGTACATGAAAAGCCATTGAAAATGAGTGATCTTAGTTAAACCATGGTTAAACTGAACATATTGAGTGAGGGCATCACTTGCAATATAATAAGGCCTGGCTGAATAGTAAACAACAATATTTCCAGGTGTCAACTGTTGACAGCATGTGGGATTATCTGAGAAATACAATGGTTCCAAGTCTCTATGCAGAATACATGTACAATGGAGACAGTATATCTCATCTTGGGATTGCAAGTGATCTAGTTACAACTGTAGTTGGTGTGATAAGGTTGAGACAACAGCGGATAGAGAAAGGTAATCATTTTCACTTAACTTTCCAGCATGCTACGATATCATCTAAGCTAAAATCAAGAGTTTCTTGGTTCAAAAAGTGTGTGCTTACAAGTAATAATTCCTTTTTGGACAATGCAGTCTGGAACTGCATATAACAACACATACATTTGAATTTGTAAAATCTGTATCTCTGTATTACATTTACCACCACAAACATGAATATGAATGCAAAAAAGTAAATAAATAGATAAAGTTGCTTGGACTATGTATTCCAATAATAATTATTTATTTATTTTCATGTATTTTTAAGATTGCTATCAGTTTAAGTGTCACAAAATTAACATGTTAAAAGGAATTGATATAAGAAATCTATGAAACTGAATCTTGCAGATACATTGAATAAACAAAATTGGCAGATAGAAATGCAAGTTTTGCAATAACTTTTGTTATCTTTATTTTTCTTCATGAAACTTGCACAATATAAGTCATACATCTATCCTTATTCTTTTAAAATCGTATGACAATCATTTAAGTATTGGCAATGTTGTATATATATCTTTTATTGACTCTTTAGATGTCATATCATGACATATTAGTCAATAAGGTAGAGCAGTTCTTCCCATTGTCGAGTTGAAGAACTGGTATCTTTATCCTGACTAGAACCATAGACAATTCTAGCCAGCGCCAGCCTTTTATCGAGTTAGCAGCACTCTAGTAATCGCTGGTAAAGGTCAGCAGTCATAGGTCAAAGAAAAATCACAAGAAGTGCTGTGACCTGGGTTTGAACCCAAGACCTCTACTTTTCAGCCTGAAGCCAGACTTCCTGCTTTTCAGACCAATGCCTTAACATGATGGTTTACATGATGAATTATTTTTATTCAGCAAATAAACACTTTTTGATGAATGAAAAATGATGATATTGTCAAATTTTGATGTATAAAATAATAAAATGCCATGGCCTCACAATATGTAAAGTACATCTGTGTGGCTATGGATAACAAAAGTTATAGGAAAATTAGGAATACTTATTGAACGACATAATTAATTAATTGCAGGTACATGTGACATTTATCCGTTGCTAAAGAAACAATTCTCTTACTGCACTGGTACATTTACATGGACCAATGAGGACTATGCAGACTATGGTCCTTACTGGAGCCCCTTAGATGGGCCTCCCAGTCGAGATATATGGAGCTACAAGACAGCATCTGAGCTAAATACGCTGCCATTGGCTGGCCATCATAGAACATACTCAGGTGGTGGATATCTTGTGGAGTTGACAAAATCAAGAAATGGATCTCGGAGTGCTTTAGATGATGCTAAAAACGATGGTTGGGTGGACGAGAGAACAAGGGTCATCATTGTAGAATATACAACCTTCAACCCAAACACAAACCTATTCTCTGTCTGCTCTTTAATGTTCGAATTTCTCACTCCAGGTCAAATTCTTACATTCCCAAGCATACTAACTGTTAAACTCTACCACTATTCCAATGGTTCTGAGATACTTGTCGCTGTATGTGAAGTATTGTTTCTTGTATTGTTGTTGATCTCCACTGTTAAGGAAATTAGATCTGTTAAGGCACATGGCGGACTTAAAGGATACTTCCAAGATAGCTGGAAATTTGTGGAAGTGTTAGAAATTCTGATTAGCTATTCAGCTATTGCAGTGTTTTTCAACCGTTTGGTGATAGTGAATAGTATTATATCCAAGTTTTATGACTCCAATGGTCAGGGATTTGTCAGTTTCTACCCAGCTGTTTTCTGGGACTATGTTCTTAATTACATCTTCGCTTTCTTAATGATCTTGAATGTGATGAAGTTGTTCAAGTTGTTGAACTTTAACCCAAAAATGCGCATGTTGTCTGATGTATTTGTCATAGCTGGCAGGCCCCTCATTCATTTCGCCATCATGTTTGCCATTGTCTTAATGGCATTTACCCACTTTGCCATGATGTACTATGGGTCAACCTTTGATGAGTTCAGTACAGGCATGCATACACTTATAACATTAGTACACATGTTATTGGCAGAGTTTGACTCTGCTCACATAGTGGAGTACAGTTTACCAATGGGCATCATATTCACGGTTGCATTCCTTGCATTTGTATATATAATGACACTAAACTTGATGTTGTCAATATTGGATAATAGTTTCACAGCTGGTAGCCATAGCACAAGAGACACAGCAAGTGTTTCTGATATCTTGGCATTTGTTATCAAGAAATTCAAGGTGTGTAGTGGGCTAAGGTACTTAAAACTCTACAGACGGTGGAAGAAGTTTTGGGCAAAAAATGTTACTGTTGGTGATGATATTGGTGAAGAACCACAAAAGCTTTCCATGAAGGATATTTTGTGAATTGTAAATACTGTAATATTTAGTTCTGCACAATTTGTATTTCTATGTGTTTGTAAGAATATGAACAGATGCATAATATGTAGGTTAATAGAACTGGCTATATCAAATTAATGTCTGTATGTGTAGAGGCGTTATTTTTTAATACATCATCACAAATGGAGACTGCACACTCTCAATATCATAACTAAACATCACTCATTATAGAAAGCCTTGAATGTATCAAATGATGGGAACTTTAATGGACTTTCATAAGCTATTGATATACGTACATGTATGACATCGTTAAATAGAATATACAATTTTAGCCCACTCTGTAGGTATGTACATCTTAAATTGGTTGATTTTTTCCAGTTAGTCCATCTTGTATACAGAAATACTTTCACATGATGCAAGTTTCTCTTTCTTTTGAAACAGTCTTGAGGACTAATGCAAATCGCATAAAATGTTAAAATGTGTAATATTTGTATGTAATGATAATTGATTTAATGTGTCAGTGATTGGCAGAATCCAGTTTAAGCTAGATCAGTAAATGAAATTAAACTAAAAATTGTAGATAGACAAATATTGTCCATTGCAAAATATCAAATGATTGTATTAATCATCATGTTTAGCTATTAGTGTTTATGTGTCTTATTTCTGCTAAGATCCACTTAGAATTAAGACCATCGTTTACATTAAATAGGAATTAATCAACCTTCAGTTTATGGCATTTATTGAATTTGCAAATCATGTAAAATTTTATATATGAGGGCTTGTTCAGAACATATTATTATTTCATTTAACAATTAAGAATTGCTGCATCCTTAAAGTTTTCAAAGGCAAAGGCAGTTTCATTGGAAAAAACAGGAGTTTCAAACTTATAAAGGGGATTGTGTCTTATACATTTAATATGTCCAGTAAAAAAGCTAGTACAAATGAAATGCATCATTAATACTATCGTAAATAGTGTTTTTAAAATAGATAAGATTAGTTCGATTGTTGATGATAATGGTATTTTTTATGCATAATGTCTGATATAAACACAGTTGTTGAAGTTGAAGTAGAATAAAGACTGTTGTGTTAACTTTATATTGATTTGTATGTTATTTTTATAATTACCCCTTCAAACAAAGTTTAGGTAGGGATAAGAGAAACCATTCATCTTTTTTATATACCTACACTGTACATGTATTTAAACAATTTGTTTAGAGGCTTGTGCTTTGTTATTCCACCCTAATGCCAGGTTAACTTTAGGTGTACTCTGTCTTTATGTCAGGCTAACTTTCAATTCACTTCAGGTACATGTCCAATGTTAAAATTGCATTGACGGGCACATTTTAATTATGGTCCACTTTAGGTTAGCTTTCAGTCTAGTTAAGTCTAGACCTACAGATTAACTTTTAGTCTATTTTAGGTCTTTACCTACAGGTAAAGTTTTAGTATAATAGATACAGATTAAAATTTCAAAATAATTTGACATCTTTGATTTGTATTTTCTCCAATGTATCTTTTTCTAATTCATGTAATTGTCCTTTTTATGTTAAACAAAAGTTTGATATAGTGCTATTATTAAGATATAATATGATTCATTGAACTATTATACCAATATAAAATCAATTCTCATCATGAATAACATTAACAGAAGTTGCATTTTTGAGAAATGTGGTGGTTGAAATCGTTAAAGTTTCTAAAAGAAAAGTACAAACAGGTAAAATTCAGTCTATAGACCTATTAACAGATTCACTATCAATCTATGCATAATTTTTAGAGTTTATTTGGTCAAATTATTAGGTTAACATTGGAAATGATCAAGTAAAACAGGTTAAAATTCAGTCTATAGGCCTATTACCATGGTCCATTACCAACTATCAGTCTATGCATATTATTTAGAGTTTATTTGGTCCAATTTAAGTATGTTAACATTGGAAATGATGAAGTAAAACAGGTTACAATTCAGTCTATAGATCTATTAACATGTTTTCTATCAGTCTATGCGTATTATTTAAAGTTTATTTGGTCCAATTTAAGTTAACTTTGGAAATGATGAAGTAAACAGGACAAATTTCAGTCTATAGACCTATTAACATGTTAACTATCAGTCTATGCATATTATTTAGAGTTTATTTGGACCAATTTAAGTTAACTTTGGAAATGATGAAGTAAACAGGACAAATTTCAGTCTATAGACCTATTAACAGGTCAACTATCAGTCTGTGCATATTATTAAGAGTTTATCTGGTCCTATTAAGATTACCTTTGGAAATGATGAAGTAATACAGGTTAAAATTCAGTCTATAGATCGATTAATAGGTTAGGATTCAGTCTAGCCCTATCACCTAGGATTATTTTTAGTCTACTTTAGGTCTAGACCTACCTAATCCATGGCTTAAAATCTTCAGGAATTTCAGGAAATTAAGAGAAAGAGAAAATTAACCAAAATCTGACCTTGTTGAGTTCAATACAAATCCGGATTTATTTCCAAGGATGGGGGGAGTTTGGGGTAAAGCAAGGGTTTCAAAATTAAGGTCATATTTGTTTATTTTTTTCCTATGAAAATACTTTTTCCTCCAAATTTGAAAGTATATGCTGATATGTAATGGGTCTACATTACTTTAATCAAGATATCTTTGTATCACAGTACTGACTTATTACAAAAATGAATGGAGAAATTTTTGAAACAAATAATCAAGTTTTTATAACTGATTAAATAATGCTAACATCAATTTACATCTTGAACTATCAAGTTGACACTCATATTCCACCAGTATATGACAGTAATATTTTATGTGCTCACGCACAGCTGCTGTTATTACAGCAGAGTGATTACAACACAACGTTTTACCTATCTTGCTTTAGTACAGCAGCTCTCTTGAAGCGATAACACTATCAGCTGCTACATCATAACCCACTTTGGTACCATTATTTGAAAATGGCTCATTGAACATGATAATACTTGTAATCGAATATGATCAACATCTTTACCACGTACCATGGCTATAGTTTCCCATTTTCCATGTAGTCTAACATTCACAAGATACAAGACAAGATATATTTGGGCTCACATTTTTTGTCTCTAACAATTAGTTGCATGAATACATTTTTGCAGTGCAATAACTAAATAGATGAACCCTTTGCCAGTATTGAAATATGTATCTATTATCATCTATAATTCTAAAGATATACATAACTCTTAGAGTTTGGTTAAGCAACAAAGCAGTAGAAAAACATATACATTTCTTCTACTGTATGAATTGAACAAGTTAAATTGTCCCACTGTAACGTTGGTACTCTGTTGTGGACAAGTATATATTACAATTCTGTTGACATTATGAATCAAGGAAGACACGTATATGTGTTACACATGATATCCCAAGTATATTCTAGGATAGAAAACAACAATAACATATAGATTTACCTATATATACTTGCTAACACACATATCCAAAACACATCCAGTTATATGAATTCATGTGTACATTGTATAATGTTTCTGGATATTTTAGGAGAGCATCAATAAAACCCTATCTTGACACTTTAAACTCTTGCAAGTGAAAGTTTAAACGGAAATAAGAACCACAATCAGTACTTCAGTTAGATTATTTTATTGCCGTTTACATCATGTTCTTGATTATCAACCTGTTTAAAAGCTTAAGATTATTTGTGATAGATTTATATTCAAGGCGCACACAGAAGGGACACTCACCATGTTCCAGCTTCTTATTGTAGCACTAGCCTTTGTAGGCACCAATGGTAAGAAGATTTTTAATAGAAATAGTTTGAAATTTTCCTTAAATGAATCAGTTCTAGATATGAAAAAATTACTAATTTGGGAAAAAAATTAATCAATGAATAAAATAGCAACTTTTTTTTGATTGGATTTGTTTTCTCGGATATTTTAGAATTGTAAATGAAATTTTAATAATGCAAGTAGTAAGCATTAAGTCAAGTTATTAACATAAATGTCTTCCAGTTAAATGTAAATTGAACACAATAAAGGAGAGTTTGTTTTTGGGACATGGTAAGAGGGCAGGTACAAATTCAGCTTGAGATTTAAACTTGGATTTTGTCACATTTATATGATCTAGAGGTCCACCTCTCATGATAAACATCCCATAATGCACACTACTATTGTTTCAGCTCAGATCTCCTGCGGAGGTTCAATCAGTGCTGACAGTGGCACATTGAGCTCCCCCAATCACCCTGCTAACTACCCCTCCAACGCAGATTGCGAGTGGGATATCAGTGTACCTGCTGGTAAGGTGATCACTGTTGTCTTCAGTGCCTTTGAGGTGGAGGATCGTGTTGGCAGCACTGGACTTTGTGAATATGACCATGTCTACCTCTTTGACAACAACAAACAACAAGCAACTTTGTAAGTAACCATGTTTGATATATGACTAAATAAACAAATCAAAAGTTTATTAATGTTTTATGCTTCGATTGCCCTTAGAAGTAAATTTGGACAAAATATGATTGCATTATCACACTGGAATAGCCTGACAATGGTAAAGTCAGATACCATTCTCACAAATGGCGGACATAACTGTCGCTGCAACCCTGCAACCCTTCAATCATTTTGTCCTCATTTCATGGGACTTTATCATCGCTAATTCTGTGCTTGTATTAAGCTCTTGTGATGATGTATCATATGAAATACCAATTTCAATCAAATTGGATCGTGAATCGCCACAAAATAGCGTCTTCGATATCGTCAATGACAATGGAAACTGAATTTGAAATAATGTACTATATGCCATTGTATTTTTAAATTATCTATTGTATTTGTAGCTTCTGTGGAACTGAGATTCCTGAGTCCTATACCACCACTGGTAATAGCATGAGAGTTGGCTTAATTACTGATAGCAGTGAGAACTATTCTGGCTTTATGCTGACATTTGTTGCTCATGTTGAAGGGGAGACACCCGTCATCCCAACTCCTGGGCCTAGTACTGCTGGACCTACTGCTGGACCTACTGATGGACCAGACAGTGAGTACATTGTCTATTATGCACTCATATATGGTAAAGAAGTGAGTACATTGTCTATTATGCACTCATGTAAGCCAAAGTAGGGCTAAGAATTAAAATGTGAAATTCAAGCTGGGGAAAATACTCAGAAAAGCAAAAGAGGTGGTTGAAATGTAAAATTCAAATTGAGGAAATTGGACCAGATACATGTAGTGCGTATATTGTCTGTAAGGCACTCAGATATGGCAAAGGAAAGGTTAAAGAGTTGAAATGTGAAATTCAAATGGGGTATTTTTCTTACACTATATCATGGGCTTTCGACTAGTATTTTACAATTTTCAAAAATGTGTTTGACTAACATTTTAGAATGCTATACATGTCAGAGACTTCATATCACACACATACATATGACATTAGCCTTGACATCATAATCAGAACATATTACTTGCGCATATCAGATATACATGTAGATGAGGCTTACACTTAATAAAATGTTTTTTGGTATAAACTTAAATTTAAAATTGTCCTATTGTAGACAGTAAAAGATGTAAAGATTAAAAATGAGTTATTACTACTTTGGATTGTCTGTTAACAGGTTGTGGTGGAACCTTCACTGGTGCCACAGGTAGCCTTGTTTCACCTAACTACCCTAGTAACTATGACAACAATTTGGATTGTGTATACCAAATCAATGCTCCAGCAGGCCCTCTCATCCTGGAGTTCTCAGACTTTGATGTGGAGGCATCTGGCTGTAGTTATGATTACCTGGAGGTATAAATGTCATTTTATCATAACATATGGATTTCAACCATGGAATGTCATCCCCCTCTTCTTACTTATGCCTTAGTCACATTTGCTCCGATTTTCACTACGGCACCCGGCCGATTGAGTATTTTGTTCAAAATTGAATACAATATGGAGCAAAACACTCAATCGGAGCAAATGTGACCTAGGCATTAGGGATAGAGGTATAAAAAAGCACATAATAATAATACTATTAGAAGAAGGAAGGGGGTGAGGTGATCACCATTATTTAAATTAGATTATTTATTGAAAATCAGGGCATTTGATAAAAAAATAGTTGAAGAATTAAATTATCTATTAATTACTGTGGTTTTGTATAAGTTGTAAATGTGAATATTATACACTGATGAAGTAATTTACAGGCTTTTCACTCATGAAATTGCAACATAGGCCTGTATTGTGGTTATGTAGCTTTCTATCTTGATTATGAACAAAGGGCAAATTGAAAAATGAAGTTATACCAAAACCGTATCAATCATTAATATGTTCTACATTCTCAAGCAAGAAAACTAAATCATAAATATCTTCCACCTTAGATCAGGGAGGACTCAGCATCTGGCAGCCAACTAGGCAAGTTCTGCGGCTCAGCTAACCCAGGCAAAGTGTCAACATCTGGTAGTTCAATTTACATGAGGTTCAAGACTGACTCATCTGTCACAAAGAAGGGCTGGTCCCTTAGTTGGTCCAGTAAGTGAAAATGTTTGATTTTTTTGTTAACTAAGGAAACAGTCAAGTTTTAGGTACGAAATGGATAACCGTGATATTGTTCAGTCTTTCTTGTTTTATTTTTAATGGGAATATTGTTCACCATGTACCTTGTTGTTGTTTTAGGAGCAACTTGTGAATCATTTGGTGGGACTTGTTCCTCAAGCTGCTCTGATGCTGGGGAGTGGAATTACCCATGTGATAATGCAGGAGAAAGGTGTTGCAAGCCAGATGTTTTCCCAAGTGGTATGTAGCCTTCTGTTATATAATTACACTTATATATGTTCACGGGAATAGTGAATCACATTTCATACCAACATTTCATACCCATTTTCATAATTTTTCACATTTTTATGTAGATCCTAAAAGGTTTTCAGGTGGGTTGAAACCTCTTGAGATTCTCAAGTGTCCGTAGAATCCACTTGCTTTAGAATTTGGGAGATCATTGACACTGAATAAAACCATTTAAATGGGGAGAAACCTCTTGAAATTCTCATGTGTCAGCAGAACCCACTTTCTTTAAAATTGGGGAGACCATTGACACTGAATAAAACCATTTAAATGGGGAGAAACCTCTTGAAATTCTCATGTGTCAGCAGAACCCACTTTCTTTAAAATTGGGGAGATCATTGACACTGAATAAAACCATTTAAATGGGGAGAAACCTCTTGAAATTCTCATGTGTCAGCAGAACCCACTTTCTTTAAAATTGGGGAGATCATTGACACTGAATAAAAGCATTTAAATGGGTAGAAACCTCTTGAAATTCTCAAGTGTCAGTAGAATGCACTTGCTTTAAAATTGGGGAGACCATTGACACTGAATAAAACCATTTAAATGGGGAGAAACCTCTTGAAATTCTCATGTGTCAGCAGAACCCACTTTCTTTAAAATTGGGGAGACCATTGACACTGAATAAAACCATTTAAATGGGGAGAAACCTTTTGAAATTCTCAAGTGTAAGTAGAACCCACTTTCTTTAAAATTGGGGAGACCATTGACACTGAATAAAACCATTTAAATGGGGAGAAACCTCTTGAAATTCTCAAATGTCAGTAGAATGCACTTGCTTTAGAATTTGGGAGATCATTGACACTGAGTAAAACCATTTAAATGGGGAGAAACCTCTTGAAATTCTCATGTGTCAGCAGAACCCACTTTCTTTAAAATTGGGGAGACCATTGACACTGAATAAAACCATTTAAATGGGAAGAAACCTCTTGAAATTCTCATGTGTCAGCAGAACCCACTTTCTTTAAAATTGGGGAGATCATTGACACTGAATAAAACCATTTAAATGGGGAGAAACCTCTTGAAATTCTCATGTGTCAGCAGAACCACTTTCTTTAAAATTGGGGAGACCATTGACACTGAATAAAACCATTTAAATGGGGAGAAACCTCTTGAAATTCTCATGTGTCAGCAGAACCCACTTTCTTTAAAATTGGGGAGACCATTGACACTGAATAAAACCATTTAAATGGGTAGAAACCTCTTGAAATTCTCAAGTGTCAGTAGAATGCACTTGCTTTAGAATTGAGGAGATCATTGACACTGAGTAAAACCATTTAAATGGGTAGAAACCTCTTGAAATTCTCAAGTGTCAGTAGAACCCACTTTCTTTAGAATTTGGGAGATCATTGACACTGAATAAAACCATTTAAATGGGTAGAAACCTCTTGAAATTCTCAAGTGTCAGTAGAATGCACTTGCTTTAGAATTGAGGAGATCATTGACACTGAATAAAAGCATTTAAATGGGTAGAAACCTCTTGAAATTCTCAAGGGTAAGTAGAATGCACTTGCTTTAGAATTGGGAGATCAGCAAACAAAAAGTCATATTGACTTAGGGGAGGCATCAAAAGTTTGATGTCGGATAGAAAACTAAATAAATCTAGTTAGGGGGGGAGGGGGTTCAAATCCATTTCAGTTTACTATCCAACAAATTTCAACATTTCAAATTTTTGGCAATTTCGACTGAGAATGCCTTTGAATGGTTTAAAAATAAAGATTTTACCTGAAGCGTTCCTCGTCAAGATCATTCCAATTGATTCTATTCTATCAATAGTTGTTAAAAGCCGCAAATTACGATAGGAACTAGATCGTGTTTAGCAATAATTTTTCAAATTCTCAAACCGGAAGTCAGCGATCAACTTTCATGGTATTTAGTTTTTTGGGGGAGGGGGGGGTCAGAGTCAAAACTAGATTTATTTAGTTTCCGATCCAACATCGAACTTTTGATGCCTCCCCTTACATGTAACAGTGAGATACAGAAGAACTCTGAAGAACTCGAGTTTGTCGAATCTCAACAAGAAGATTCATATGGGAGAATATTGGTAAAATTCATTTTCAATTGTATGTCAACAGGGGTTCTTAAACAGGACATTAAAGCTATCATGCATTATCAATATGATAATTAATTAATTAAAAATATGATTGTATGCAATGTTGAAAGATCAATTTGTCATGAATGTAGCAAATAGAAAGAAAATATATTTTAAATTTGTGTTTGTTGATTTGTCAATCCCACTTTTACCTATAAACCATTGTTCTGACTTTATCCTATATATGGGTTAAAATCCAGTTTATGAACTCTATATGGTTTCTTTTAGAATGTGGAGAGAGAAAAGTGTCTTTGATCAGCCACCCTAAGATTGTTGGAGGAAGTGTTGCCACGCCTAATAGCTACCCATGGCAGGCATCTCTCCAAGATGGTACCTTCCATTATTGTGGTGCCTCTTTGATCACAGCCCAGTGGGTCGTCACTGCAGCTCATTGTATTGTCGAGTGAGTAAATAGCTTTTTCAATCGTGATCAATATTATAGCATTATTACATGATGGAGAGTGTGATATATCCAAATATCACCTTGAGAGATAAAATATCACACTAGGCAGAGTCATCACATTTTATATTGTATTCAAATACATTAAAATATCACACAAGGCAGAGGCATCACATTTTATATTGTATTCAAATACTTACATGAACATGACCCATTTTTTAAAAGTACCATATGATGTATTAGAACATATGCCTCCAACCTGCATCCTGATTTTTAACTTTTGAAACCCATACCATTAGTGCAGCACTTTGCACTGAAGTAATATCAAGCATATTAAGCCCACAATTGGTGAAGCTCTGTCTAAGTATTTTCCCTTTAAATTCTCTCCCTACCTCTAAATTGTTGTTTTAAATTCTAGATATGTTTAAAAAAATATTAATAAATTTGTTATTTGTGATGACACTAAACCTTTTTACTAAATTAATTTTACCCATAAGGGATAAAGATCTAATAGACAATAAATTATTGAAAGCCCATGATTTTATTAATCTTATTAATCCAATTTTCATTTAAAGAGCTGCTACATCAAAAAAGTGACATTTTCAGTTCAGCTTAACATAAACATGTACTGTACCTCTAATGATGTTTTTCAGTTCAGCTTAACATAAACAATAAACATGTACCTCTAATGATGTTTTTCAGTTCAGCTTAACATAAACAATAAACATGTACCTCTTGTGATGTTTTTCAGTTCAGCTTAACATAAACATGTACCTCTTGTGATGTTTTTCAGTTCAGCTTAACATAAACATGTACCTCTAGTGATGTTTTTCAGTTAGGCTTAACATAAACATGTACCTCTAGTGATGTTTTTCAGTTCAGCTTAACATCAACATGTACCTCTAGTGATGTTTTTCAGTTCAGCTTAACATAAACATGTACCTCTAGTGATGTTTTTCAGTTCAGCTTAACATAAACATGTACCTCTTGTGATGTTTTTCAGTTCAGCTTAACATAAACATGTACCTCTAGTGATGTTTTTCAGTTCAGCTTAACATAAACATGTACCTCTAGTGATGTTTTTCAGTTCAGCTTAACATCAACATGTACCTCTAGTGATGTTTTTCAGTTCAGCTTAACATCAACATGTACCTCTATATAGTGATGTTTTTCAGTTCAGCTTAACATAAACATGTACCTCTATATAGTGATGTTTTTCAGTTCAGCTTAACATAAACATGTACCTCTAGTGATGTTTTTCAGTTAGGCTTAACATAAACATGTACCTCTAGTGATGTTTTTCAGTTCAGCTTAACATAAACATGTACCTCTAGTGATGTTTTTCAGTTAGGCTTAACATAAACATGTACCTCTTGTGATGTTTTTCAGTTCAGCTTAACATAAACATGTACCTCTTGTGATGTTTTTCAGTTCAGCTTAACATCAACATGTACCTCTAGTGATGTTTTTCAGTTCAGCTTAACATCAACATGTACCTCTAGTGATGTTTTTCAGTTCAGCTTAACATAAACATGTACTGTACCTCTTGTGATGTTTTTCAGTTCAGCTTAACATGTACCTCTAATGATGTTTTTTCAGTGAAACCTCAACAACTGTTGTACTTGGTGAACATGACCGTGACACTGCAAGCGGCAATGAAGTCAGAGCTCCATCAGCAATGATCATTCCTGTAAGTAGCTTAGTATTACTTGCCAACAGTCGTATTTCCTGTATATTAGAATAAAGATTGAATCCTTTTACAGACCGATATGTTTAATGCACAAGTAGGCATATTTAAATGTGAATCTGGCTATTTTGGGTTAAGTGTTGAAAGACATCGAAGGCCCCTTATGATACCCCGATGATATTACACTGAACTATCTCTAGATTTTCAATGTGAGAGTTATGTAGCTGAGGTTCCCCATCCCAATTAGATTAACTGAATGAACTCTATATTTCCAGCACGAAGGCTATGCAGCTGGAGCCCCCTACCCCAATGACATTGCATTGATCAAGCTACAACAGCCAGTGACATTCAATGACTACATCCAACCTGCCTGTCTGCCTGAAGATCCTAACATGTCTGTCACAACTGAGGACAATTGTCTCATTACTGGCTGGGGATCAACACAGGGTAAGTACTAAGTTCACTGGTCAGTATCAAGCGAAGGTAACGGTCGTCACCTTCGCATCAAAGATGGCGGACGGGAAGTGTCATTTTCGATTTTTAGTTTTTATCGAATTAAACAACTTTATAGTTGATGTAATGTAGTGGGCACCACTGTTTAACGATATCTTCCACCGCTTAAGGGAAGTAACTGGGATTTTATCTTTGCAGTATTCCTCATTGATAAATTTAAGGGCCTGTGTTATATAGCCTAGCATGTACATGTATGTATCGCATGGCAACAATAGTCCAATAGAATGTTAATAGAAATAAACTTGATTTTCATCACAACATAGAACCATTCAACATTTTATCAGAATAGTATCACATTTTGAAATATACATGTACATGAAAAATTACAATTAGAAATGTGGTTTAATAAATAGTCTATCAACATGTGTAGGACGTTTTGAATGGCCCTACATGTATTATTATTAAATGGGCTACATACTGACATAAGGCCTATGGTATCTTTATTGTTTATAAAAATATGACATTGTGATTTATTCAATCAGAGTTGATAGTGAAAACTTGTTTTTGACAATGTCTATTCTTTTAATCAGACACTGGCAATAACAAACTTCTCCAAGAACTTGTCGTTCCAATCTGGTCGAAAGAAGACTGTGCCGCCAGATGGGGACAGAGTTACATCCTTGACACACATATCTGCCTTGGAACTGGCGAAACTGGAGCTTGTAATGTAAGTAATTCTATAATCTAATTTAGAGACATACAACTTGAATATGTCATCAATAGTATTCCACTTTATGACAATAAATACATGTACATATTTTCCTCTGATGGTAGAAAGTTACTCATCAGCATGACTTATACAAAAAGGGATTTAAGAATTTTTATATATTCAAACATTATTCAGGAAACATATTAAAATCTCGTTTTAAAACTATTCACAAAGAATAGAACACAGTTATGAATAGGCAAGTTACTTCTCAAGCATATGTTTTGCCAGTGGATTATCATCTAGATATTCCCCACTTTTAAAATCAAATATAGATGTTTTTAATTGATTACAGGGTGATTCTGGAGGTCCTCTTAACTGTAAGAAGAATGGTAAATGGTACCTTGCAGGGGCAACATCCTGGGGATACAGAGGCTGCACTGAACCGGATTATCCTGATGTTTATACTAGAATTTCCAAATATGTTGACTGGATCACTGAGAAGATTTCTCAGAATTCATAAGTGACCCACACGAGACTTTGCCCCACTGTGGGAATACTTAAAATAACATGGAATATCTTGAAAATTGGAAAATCTGATTTTTCCTTAACATTTAGAAGCCAAAATTGTTAATAAATGGAGACTGGATATGATTGGGATACGATTGAATCAAGGTCATCAGAGAACCATTAAATATTATAGGATACATATACACTATACTGTAAAAGTGAAAAAAGATGATTTACATGCATTTACAACTTCACATGAATTTACTAAACAGGTGCAAGAGTGAAGATGAAGCAAGTGTCATGTATTCACTGTTTGTTGTGATAAATCATGTTCATCTACTAACTATATTCTTCTTTTGAAATAAATAAAATCACATATTGTTCATTGAATAAAAAATATATTTACTTGTTCATAATTTTTTTGATAGTGTTCTACCTCGACTGGTTATGATATTGTTTGGCTGGCCAATAACATGTATTTCTCATCACAATCATATATGGAGTTTAGTAGATTAAAGTTTTAGGCTTTCACACTTTTATGCGCTAAAAATACATAACTCACTCAGTCTGAGGAAGAAGGCTTGAAAGATAATGAAAGGTAAGCTATGACAAATCCCAGAAAATGTGACCTTTAGCATGCTGGAATTACTTTGTATTTTTGATACCAAATGCACATATCCCCTAGGAGTCTTAGATTGCCAACTGACAATAGCTCATTATGTCACCACCAAAAAGTGGTGACTTATCACCACCAAAAAGTGGTAACATATTATGGTCTCCGTTTTTACGGCGGTTGGGGATCGGCGTCTGTAACAAATTCTTAAAACTTCTAAAAGTACTGTTTAGACTGACTTCAATCTTTTTCAAAATCATCTACATGTTTTCAGAAGTTCAAATCTGACTTTATATTAAAGATTTGACCTTCAATGACCTTTTCAACGTCAAAAAAAGGTATTTTTACAACATGCTTCAAATTGACCAATTTTTTTCAAAATCATCTAGAAGTTAAGTTCAAATCTGATTTGAGATTTGACCTTCAATGACCTTCTCAATGTCAAAAGAAGGTATTTTTTAAAAGTGCTTGAGAAATTTATTTATCTATTCATCATAAAAATAAATACAAAACATGCAACATGTGACACCACAACAAGTATCATATGTCCGAAAAAAAGAATTTTCTAAATAGAAAAAATTGTAAGACTACATGCAATAAAGCTTCTGTATACATAAAAATAAAATACTAACAGACTAGACTTCCTACCCTTTGCATTCGTTCGACTTCACTTCTTAAAAAGAGAGCTCCGTCTTCTGTAGTTTAACTAGACTCTGCACGCAGGGTATAGACTTCCCAATGGTAACGTACATAGTGACGATTGTTTCATGATGAGATGTTAATGAGCAATGCTCGTAAAATGAATTCACTAAGAAGAGCAAAGTATGTTGGACTTAACGTTTTAGGAGTGTGCTTGAAATGCTTCTTAAAATATAATGTTGAATCAGATTTTTTGATATTATAAAAACATCAGGTATTGCACTCCTTTATGATTGATTGAGAAACTGTTAGCATTTCCAATATTATAAGTTATTGAATGATTTGAAGTGCAATACATGATTAGTGATATTGCACTTCAGGACGAGAAATTCTGTATTGGCACGAGACGAACATGTATTGCACTTTAAATCACTCTATACTGACGTTTTTATAGTGTGATCCTAGATACATTTTACTAAGCTAACCCCTATAGGAAATATTCTGTAGCCTGGCCATATTCTCTATTTTCTGTATTGCTACAGAGATGATCAATGGGGATCAATGTTTTAGTAGACAGATCAGATGTGTGGTTCGCGAGCACAGATCTCTGGTTTGCGTGCATGGATCTCTGTGTGCGAGTAATTTAATTTATTTATTGTCCCAGACACTTTAAAAGTACCAAAACATTAATAGCACCTCGTTAGGCCTAAATTTATTAATTTATTAAGGAGAACCCTTTTTCTCCATTTATTTATTTTATTGTCTCTCACTTTAAAAGTGACCTGAAATCACCAGCATGTAGTTCTTTAGATTAGTAAAATTCGGAGAAGACTCACTTCTCACTCCTTGAAAGTGCGTCTATTCCTAATAACCACAAACAGATTGGGAGGCCATATGAAAAGCGTCGAAACAAATAAGCCAAACATAACAAACAACCTTGGAATAAAATGGTTTAGTATTCCCAGAAACAACCAAATAAACAAACATCTGTTTTTAGAGTTAGGCCTAAGCCACTCAAAAGCCGTGACGTGTGTGCGGGTGTAAACAAGTCGGAGATCCGATCAAATTATGGTCCTACTCTGGTAGAAAGCAACTTACTTTTTCACCCATTGGAATACATGTAAAATTGGCAAAGTTCAAATCATAATTTCTCAAATCCCAGCCCATCGAATCCTCACATCCATTCAGATCATGTAGTCCTATTCAAAAACTTCCCGTTCGGTTATATGGTGAAAAAAATATCCCACGAACGAAAAAAGATTTTGCTACATTTATAAGCGAGCATTGATTTCTGGGCCTGTAAAAAGCACGTAGGACCTGATTACCCCATTGATTTACTGAGACCGCCAAAAATTTAATTCAATTTTTTGGTTCAAAATAATAATCTGTCAGCGGTCCCTGACACTCCTACTAGCTATCACCAAACATTAATTGCCAATACATGTACACATATACGTGCCATACATCTACAAAGTAGCGAACTAGTGTATTAAGTACTACTTTTCCTATACGATGAGCAAAACAAATCTCAGGTAGGTTATATTGACCCTCTCCATGGATTTATATGGAGACCTCTTTCCCTTATTATCAAATACACAATCACGGGCAGTAAGGTCCGTTAAGAAGGGGGACCATAATCCCCGGGGGACCATAATTTCTTTTACACCGGGTCCATGCACGTCGTAGATACCCTGGACACTCTCTTGAAAATGTTGTATTCCGTGCTATATAAATTCTCTTATTTAACAATTTGTAATGATTCAAATCGAACAACAAATATCCATTTTTTATGTCCCCACCACATAGTGTGGGGCCATATTGTCGTCCTAGGCGCGTCCGTCCGTCCGTCCGTCCGTCTGTCTGGTTGTCTGTCTGTCCGTCCGTACGTCCGGCAGTTTTCTCCAAAACCGCTACAGGTATCACCTTCTAATTTTCAGGAATAACTTATGAGTGCCTATAGATGTGGATGAAAAAAATTTAACTCGAAACCTACTTCCTGTCGGCCATTTTGAAGTCAAATGCTAAAATCCTTGTCTGCAAACTTTAAGAAAAACTGCTTCACAGTTGCTTTTAAAACTTTAACATCTTGTTCAGCTCACTTCATTCTAGATCTGATTAGGTTTTGGACCTGCTAGCTCAGTCATGTCAGCCATTTTGAATGTCTTAAGAAAAGTTAGCGTGCGATAATACTTTGTATCATATTGAATGGTGTTTTTCAGTTTTCATACTTTAACTATTTAGTAGCTTTATAAATAATTTCAGATGTACTTTGCTGTAAAAGCCTACTTTATTGTTAACAGTAGTTATATGTGATAATTTTGTAAAAAGAAATCAGCAAAAACTCATAAGGACTTTTTTATTGTCGGCCATTTTGGATTTTTCGGTCCTAAAATCTTGTCTGTGAAGTCTTGTCTGCGCGTTTTCAGGTGAACCGTTTGGTGGATCAATTTCAAATTTTCAGGGATGATTCTTAGTATAAAAATCTAGATCTCATTAGTTTTTTGGCATTCTGGGTAAATGTCAAGGCAGCCATTTTGGATTTTCCGTCTTAAAATCTTGCCTGTAAAGTCTTGTCTACGCGTTTTTAGGTGAACGGTTTGATAGATCAATTTCAAATTTTCAGGGATGATTCTTTGTATGAAAATCTACATCTGATTACTTTTTTTGCATTCTGCGTAAATGTTAAGGCAGCCATTTTGGATTTTCTGTCCTAAAATCTTGTCTGTAAAGTCTTGTCTACCCGTTTTCAGGTGAACCGTTTGGTAGATCAATTTCATATTTTCAGGGATGATTCTTAGTATGAAAATCTACAAACAGATTAGTTTTTTGACATTCTTGGTAAATGTCAAGGCAGCCATTTTGGATTTTCCATCCTGAAATATTGTCTGTAAAGTCTTCTTTACATGTTTTCTGGTTAACTGTGGGACGGATCAATTTCAAATTTTCAGGGTTGGTTCTTAGTATGAAAATCTAGAACTGACTAAATTTTTGGCATTCTGGGTAAATTTTAAGGTGGCCACTTTGGATTTTCCGTCCTCAAATTGTGTTGGTAAAGTCTTGTCTACTCATTTTCAGGATAACCATTTCACGGGATCACCACTTGGTGGGGACATTTTGTACACATTTGTGTTCTTGTATACTGTTGTATTCTGATCTAAGAAGCAATGGAAAATTACATTTTATTAGACGGTCAAGCCATGTAACTTAGTCAACATTCTATATTCGTATGTCCATCAATATTAACTAAGAATGGTGCCACAATTGAAGTAAAACGCTGTTAAATTATTTTCAATAAACCTTTCAGCAAACGTGTAAATGATTATTTTGATGTTCTGTAAGTGTTACATATTGGTGAAGCAATCTTGGGGATATGGCCTAAATTTCTGAATTTCCACTATGTCCCTGTATACCCCTACTTCAAAAGATGTATGTTATTTGTCATTTTTCATTATGAATCAACCATAAATGTATTATTTCTTCTTTACATACAGAATGAACTTTCTGTTTTCAAATATTGAAAGATGGTACTGCATTTATTTTTCATAATATGGAGCAAACAATTGCGTGTCAATTTATACTGTAATATCCCACATACTTATATTTCAAGGGTAGTTTTGAAGAATAATCAAGAAAATCCATGTTTTCAAATGGATTCATCCTTGTCAAAGTACGTTAATGAGGATATGCGGTTTGAAAAACTAACAACATGTTTTAAGTTCTTACAATTCTTGGTTGAAACAAATATTTCGAAAGTTGTGATTTCGAATGTAATATCCAACTCAATGAAATTTGTTGATATTTGTGAATTTTTTCTTTCGGAATGCACATTGCTGGATCACAGAACCTTACCTTGTTCGTGATGCACGAAAAGTGCATTGTTAATACTTGACGTCGTTTGGATATTTGGATGTGATTGACGTTTTCGTTAATCTCCAACCACTGTCACTTCCAACTTAATTTTTGAAAGCCAAATATGATAGTCACGAATTGATATTTAAGTCACACGTTGATGCATACATCATGTGTGTACATTAACGGTCGAATACATGCTGACTTATATTTTATATAAATATCCACAGTTTACAGTTTACTCAAATCATCAATTCTCATAACGCTTGACACGCTTACATTTGGAATTGAAATTCCCTACATAATTGTCGACGCATGTTTAAAAGTCATGAAAACAAGGTTGAGCACAAAACAATGACCTAGTTACTGTCTATTTAGCATGGGATCACTAAGGGAAATATTATTAACAACTTAAATCGCCAACGGTTAAGTTGTATTCCTAGAAACTTATCAATTTAGAAATGCAAAATGTTCAATTTTGTTTTTCAATTATAAAAATGGCACCTGTAGAGAACAACGTTCACAAAATTATTTAAAACGGAGACATTTACTTATGTTACATTCGTTGGCATGTGTCAGGGAGTAAATAAGAAGAATATGCATTTGATTAATATCTTGTTCCCAAAGAAGTTTGTTAAGGAGCGGTATATCTTAACGTACTTTCATCATCCCGAAGTCAAATATTTTGGAATACTTATTTTGAGAACGCTTTGTTGAGAATGAATTCGAGATGTACTCAAAATTAAAACGTAAAAATGTGTATTATCATCATAATAACCACCTCACAAATTATTTTTGAAATCAAAGATGTACGATTTTTGAGATTTTTATTTTTGAATGTTGACTTAGTTACTCGACTTGACTGTGAAGCCCCGTGCAACTTTTTAAATCAAATATTTCCTTCGCCTTTAGTTCGGTGAATGTTACTTGACGTGTAAGATGCATAGTTGTCCCCTTCAACAGAAGAAAACAACTGTGTTATGTTCTTCATACAGCCCTTCATACATGCATGCAGAGACATATGTTTCTGATACACTTAAGGAGTTTCGTTTGAAGTATACGAATGTTCCATATTGCAATAATCCCTATCGGGAGATCGAGCTATTTTAATTTTACTTATTTGCAATTTGACTTTACAAATAATACAGCAAATACAAAGAGACGAGAATAGCGTTCTGAAAGAAATTGAAGGAATATACGTTTTTGGCCCACCCTGTACATGCGTTTGAGTTGTTTGTACTACAGTATGTTGTCTGTTTTGGCAATTTTGAAATATTTGCATTATGTACGTATTCGTTACCAATGTGAGCATCGGGATATTCTAAACTTCATGCAAAAAGAATTTTCGAAATAACTACCAATTCTCCCATGGGGCAAGCGACAGGTAGATATAGCATTTTTTACATTCTCCACTATCACAGAAATTCTGGTAATTTCACGCTGACTTCAGTGATTAGTAGTGCAATTAATGCAATTGGCGCTTGCAATGGCTATCGAATATATTAATCGTACATTTAAAGCGTTAAGAATTTATAAAGTAACTGATTTATTGATAGATGTCTCTAGTAGTAAATATTTCTTCAATGAGACAGACTTGATAATACATTGAATCTTCTTCGTAGAGTGAGCGTTTCTCGACCCCTCCCATTTTTCAATGCTCGACTAGAAGACCTCTCAAAGTTTAATTCTCATTTTGCTAAGTTTTCTTCGATGCAACTCGATACAAATACATGTACCCTTCTCCTAATGAGTGTAATGTGATTATTGCCCCCTATTAATGTAAGGAGATACATTTCTAATGAAATAATGTGATTATGTAATCGTGTAAATCCAATATACTAATACATGAATTATTGGACGGATTGCTAGAATAGTATATCATAACGACATGAACGACTTGGGATGGAGATGGATTCTACATTAGTTTAATTTACTTTTGCTTTGGTCTCGGATATTGAAATAACCTAATGTAATCGTAAATATATACTTATAATATATGACTTTGACGGATTATATTATCGACCCGGGAAGGAGGGAGATGGGAGTGAGATGGACCTTGCATCAATCGTTGATTTTTGCTTTAATTGGTCTTACATAAACCTGACGCCCAAACATTTCTTCACTACAATAACGTACGATATCAGAAATTCAACCAATCCGCTTGAGTTATATTTTGAGGTTCAGCGATGATGCTCTCGTAATATAACCAGTAGAATGTGTTCTACAGAAAAAGTGGAGATCAGCTTTCGTTTATTGGAAAACAGCAATCTACATACTAAAACCACAATTTCGCAGTTCCTTAGTGTTCTATACTACTGCGCTGCATTTGATGTTGTATGGGGAAGTCGGGTCACCTTGATTCGTCCTTCACCGCTCTCGACCTCTAATATCATCTAGGACTTAACAGAAGCTTTTTGGGCGATTGCTGTGCTTTCAGAAGGTAAATCATTTATCTTACTATTGAAGTAAATATTAGCAATATTGTACAATGAATGATAATGGTTATATAATATCATATTATGTGTCGATTTCTGGATGTACACATGTGGATAAGAGTAACATATTAATAATATTATATTATTAATAAGTTACTGTAATCCACACGTGTTCATTTTATAATATGAGGTAACTAATAAGAAATATTTAGCGGGTAGGTAAGTTCAAAGTACTTATGCTTTTGAGTTATGCAGTATTGCAAAAAGTCATTTTAACCGCCGACTAGGAAATCAGATCGCTTAAAACATACACGAAGGGAAGCTTGGTTTGACACGAGGATCAAATACATACAGTAAGCATTATCTCTAACGCATCTTGCTCGCTCAAATTATTGGTGTTAGAATTAGTTAAACATTCACAAGTATAGTCTTGGAAAATGTGGGTTAATCTCATTAACATATAGGCCTATAAGTGTGGTTACAGGTAGTTTTATCAGATATTTCACGTTTAAAGTGGTGCAAATATTTGCTTTAACTCTTTAGTTTGATCTATCATGTCATCATCGTTTTCACATACTTTCGGCAGATTAGGTCGAGGTGGATTGGAAATGTGTCCTCATAATAACTTAAGATGAGATGAGATGAGAAACAAGTATTTTAGATTTCCTATCATAAATCATTAAAATAAATATGGTTTTCATATCATTCATCATGAAATGAAAATGATTTATTCCCCACTCCAAGTAGCTGCTATAGTAAGTTTCACCTGCTGAGGACATATGAAGTAATTGTAACAGTGTGTCCAGCTTATAACAGGTGGTGGTATGTTGATTAAATGTCAATGTTTATTTCAACCAACTTATCTATTATATATATTCACACATCTGTCGGACAATGGACTTTATTGATATATTACAATCAATATTTACAATTAACAATTAAGGTCAACATTCAAAATAAATCGAATTAGGGTCGCCGATATAAACATTTTGTTCCAGTTTTGAAAATGGTAAGTTTACACTCGCTTTGACTGAATTATTCTATAAATCGATACCATATATACTCAAATGCAAGTAAACAAATCATTTGCAAAATTTAGAATTATTACTTGCGGAGTGAGAACTGGGTTCAAATATCGGAGTTGTATGGCAAATTGGCAAGCTGAACTTTGAAGCCAAAGCAGAAAAGAGGAACACGGCAGACCTATAAAATGTAAACAAGTGTATGCACTCTAGGGTCAAAACATCAATTAAAAAGCTATAAATTAGAAAAAGCACAGGTACAATGTACATTAAAGAGACCACGATGTTCATACGTGGTTTATTTCATACAATCGTCGCTGATTCGATACTTTTTTAAATCTATTATTACTTTTATTGATTCTCGTAAATAAAGGTCATCTCCCTTAAAACATTTTTAGTTGCTGACAAAATGTTGATTACGTTTACCCCCTATTGAAAACGTGTTTTGTGAGTGTATCTATCGCATGGGCACAAAATAAGTTTTTTATGTTTGCATAAAAGCGAGCTGTATGAATATTGAATGGCATAAATAATATAATTTGTCACAATGGTAGGGCCATTTAGTCTGACAACTGGTATCGTAGAAAAGGTTAAGTCGGGATGGGGATGGAAGGCACATTCTGAGGCTTACATGTACGTATAATGCATAAATGACAGTGATATTTTACTACGTTTGGTACCCCTACATGTATGCATAATAGTTAATTCCAAGGCTGATGCTGTGGATGTTAGTAATATCTTCCTGTTTAATAGTTAAGCCCGAGGGGGAGGGTCCGGATCATTCAAGGTCAATCTTAGATGAAATATGAATGGAACTGATAAGAGGCGAAAACGGGTTTTGAGACGAATGTGACCGTTTTTCATCATCGATATACATCCGACACACCAGGATATAAAAACACCTGCGATTCAAGTTATTAATATTTAACCATTTAGAATTGATTTCAAGTCGTTCGAGGGCCAAATATCCTTGATATGCGTTAAATTACTGATGGTAGGTAATTGCAATAATAGGTCGATACACTATTATCCTACAAAGATAATGATACGTTTACTTCCCGATGAATAACACCAGGGAATATAATTATTGATGTTGAAAAATCCCTCCTCGAAAATCGTAAATCACGTGGTAATCTCCGTATTTGAAGCGTATTAACCTGGCCGTCCCTGTAATTTATTTTCCAATTGTTTTACTTTTTGAAATACCTTCCTTAAAGTTGTCATTTTTCTTTCATTTTTTTAAAAAGTCTCATTTTGTCAAGTAACATTGTTTGAAAAAGTTCACTTTTTCATTTCCTCCAAAATTTTCATTTTAAACCCCAGCATAGATCATGGTTAAAAACACTAAATGCACTGGTCGGAATTAAATATGGATCTTATGCTTAGGTCAATATAATACAAAAATCATATTCGGTCCTTCCCAATGAATAACCTTTGTATCCTGACCGCCTATCACAGTTTGCATGCTGTCTTAAATATGCATCAACAGTAGCCAAGTTGCTCACATAAGTCTACTTCATGGTTGGAATGAATTGTGTTATATGGGACATTTGGTGTAACTTTGCTTGCCTGCTGTCCTCGCTATAGCTATAAATATTTGAACATTTAATGCACGATGCTTAGATTTCTAAAGTTTGTAAGCGACAATTTTATTAAACATTCATGAGCATCTCCTTTTTCAATTCTGAGTTTAGACACTTTTACACAACTACAATAATGTACATTAACTTGACTTGGAAAAACATTCAAGACAGGTTTTGAAAAGTTTAACATTTTTAAAGTTATTCATCTCAAAATATTCCAATATTTGAATTTTATGCATTTATTAATTTTAAAAGAATTTTTATGAAATGATAATGATACGCTGTGATGTGACTCAGGTGGCTAAGTATTTTTTCAAATTTTTTCACTGAAAAGTTTCACATATACTGCACATTTTGAAAACATTGCGGTAGAACTATAACCAACATATAACATTCCAACCAAATTCGTCAAATGTCTGTTTCTTTAAAGTTGCTTCTAACATTGTACATTCTCCATTATTTTCTGATACTTATATAAAGTCGTAGTTTTTATGATTTACCATATTCTTCTGCAGTTAATTACCTTGAAACAGGATATTGCTATTGATTGATTTTGCTAAGTTAACAGAATAGACCTTATCTTCATAGCGAGTAAATAGCACTTGAATAAAAGGTCGACTTCCCATATGAAAAATACTTCACATTTGTTAAGATATTACATTAAATATTATGGTTTGAAAAATAGATTCAGGCCAGATTGTTTTGTATAAGCATGTTAATCCAATCAGTAACTCAACAATAATTTCAAGATAAGGCATGGAACTTGAAAAGAAAAAATGCATTAAAAATCACAATCAAGAACGTTCCTTATGCAAATTGTACCTGCTCTCCTGCGACAGATCTAGCACTAAATGTTTCGCTTGGATCTTCATATTTCTATTGTTACTTCTTTGGTTAAGAACAGGTGTGAACGCTGTAATTTAATATTTACAATGGCTTATTATTGTAGGAACCTTATCATTATTAAGCTGATGTCATATTTTCAGTGAAACCGAACATCTTCGGATTTGACAAAACTTTTTTCATGATAGAAATCCGGGAATCCGGTCGATTGCAACCGGAATATCATAACTTTGAGGGGAGGAGGTGCATCAGAGTTCTTCTATTCGACATTCCCAAGTCTTCTCATACCATATCATAATACGATGTTTTCCATGTATGATATTTCAGACCACGATTCCCATTCAAACTTTTTATACCATATACCATATTTTTCACAAATCTTCTCCTAAAAACATACGTTTACACCAGAACCTGTTGGAAAAACATATACAGGATAATCCCAGTAATACAGACTCGTTCTTAGTGTTCATGTACTTAATGAAACTGCGAAATGGTAATAGGGAAATAAAAGCATGTCAGGGGCGGATCTGGGAACCAACAAGGGGGGGGGGCAAATTTCAGGTCAGAGAAAAAAAGTTTGGGCCCCTAAAACCCAAAAGTTGGCTCAAACTTTGAAATTTTGAGGCCCATTTTCTTGAAAATTTGGCCTGAAATTAAAAAATAAGGCCTTAAAAGACCCAGTAATGACCAAAAAGTCCCACTTTTAGGGGCCTTAAGGCCTTTTTTGGTCAAAATTTTTTTGGACCCATTTTTTTCTGGGACCACCAAAGGAGGGGGCCCCCAGCCCCTCCCCCCAGATCCACCAGTGCATGTAGTGTGTAGAGGATATGAGAGGTTGAATTCTTTCCCTATCTAATTTTCCTCTTAAAAAGTCAAGTTTAGTTCTTTTAGATTGGGTCAGATTAGATCCTTTGGGATTTGATACATTTAGGAAATCTATATTCTAATCATGTGCGTCTATTATGTACAGGGAAGATAGTTAGACAAAGTAAACCATGAGAATAATTTACTGCCTGCGCTCATAATCGAATGCCATCGAGTGTTATTTATCTCGCAAATGATTATTAAGTTTTTGATGAGTTTGCAATTCTATTTGATATCCTCCATAAATGACATATTGACAAATCGACAAAGACGTGTGGTGAATGCTGAAAAGATTAAATTAAAAAGTGTTATTAATACCGTGTTAATTTTGCTTTTTCCGTATTTCGGCTTGATTTCCCGTTTCCCCTTGAACTCATGTGTCCTGCTCTATTTAAAGCACTCCAGTTTTCTGAAATATTGGCATTTTCGCTGATATTAAAATCTCAATATATATATTATGGAATGCCGACTCACAACGAGCATCATGACCCATAAGTCATAGACATAATTTGTTACAACGAGGCTCGATCGTCGGGTATGTAGTTTTTCTGATTTTTTTATATGCGGTACATGGGAAACCTCAGTAATGAAGAAAACGTTATCTGAATGAATATCATCGTGTTTTGAAATATGCTAGTTGTTTTTTAGGAAGAGGAGTATATCAGAAAGAACTTCTATCGATTATTCAGTAGTTCATACAAGTATGTTAAATACTTTTTCAGTGTCGTTGTCAGCTTTAAAAGCTGGTACCCTTTGCATTCGTTTGACTTCACTTCTTAAAAGAGAGATTCGTCTTCTTCGTCTTCTGTAGTTTAACTAGATTCTGCACGCAGGGTAAAAAGCTGGCGGTTGAAGCAAACAATAAACAGTAAACTGGTAAACATCAATTGATATGAAATACTTGTAGCACATACAACGATAATGTCAACGTGTGACCAGAGACAGTGACATTTAATATACATTAGCGTGTGTTTATGTACAGGGTGGTCAAAAAACGGCAACCCTAGTTTTTCCTAATATCTTTGTCATTCTAAAAAATAACTCCCTGATATTTTACACATTTGTACATCATTCAATTTCCTACCAACCTACTATATTCCATGACCATCGGACTGACAGTCACAATATTACTGCATTTTAAGCAACATGCCCCAGATGGCCACTTTCGGGCTGTCTGAGCTGGCCTGTTATTCAAATGAACTCCATTTCCAACTTGATGCACTGGTAAACTCTAACAATTATGTATTCTTCGTGAGCCAAGCACTTGATGAAGTAGTGGAGAGGCACCTTCACACAGACAGATGCACAGTTTAGTGTGTTCTCACTACAGAAGATAGGGTCCTTTACCTTTGATGATATCAACGGATATGCAATAGCTGTCAACATCAAACTCTATTTTGTGATTCCCATGGAGTTTTGGGGACTTTCGGTGAACCCAAGGGGTTGATAGGCTGCAACAGTGGTTCCAACAAGACAGATCCATACCCCATAACCCAATGATGCACAATAATGGCTTTGGGACCACTTCAATGACCACATTATCAGCAGTACAACAGACAATGAATGGGCACCCCATAGCCCAGATATGGCCCCATTTAATCTTTACCAGTGGGGATATCCCAAAGATAGAGTGTAGGGTAATAACACTAGAGAGACATTTGACCTCAAAATAAAGATCACATGTGTCGTTCAGGCCATACTTGCTGAGGAATGCAGTTATGTCATTGACAGGTTTGGAAAATGTCGTTTGCCTACAGCACGATATTGGAAAACTGGGGCACCTTGCTTAAAGTGCTGTAACATTGCGACTATCAGCTCAATGTTCATGAAATAATACAGTCTAGTATGCAATTGAATGATGTACATGTGTGCCAAATATCAGGGCAAAATTTCTAAAAATGACATAGATATGAGGAAAAATTAGGGTTGCTGTTTTTTGACCACCTTGTATATGGGCGTGTCAATGGCATGTCATATGGGCGTATCAATGTTTGTCATTGCATTTTGTGTCTGCCCTGCTAGCTATTTTTCATGTTTACAAATATAACACAATGATTTCATTTCATTCTGTATTATCAATAAAACTTTCTTTGTTTCCAAGATTTAGAACAGACGGGGGAAGTTCTCGTATTTGCTTGAACCAGAGACACATAAAACACTGGATGAAATAACCATGCATATAAAGTGAACCATAAGCTGTATGGTTCATTGTCTATTAATTTTACTTGTTGAGATTCCATGAATCCGTTCCTGTTTCATAATGTTGTTCGTTTGAGCTTTAAGCAAGTTTAAATCGTTCTCAGGTGCATAGAACAGTTGGAGCAGCTGCTGAAAACATCTTCAAACTGGGTCATTGATGATTTATTTCATGAGCGGTGTTAAAATAAGGAACGGTACGAGAGGCCGTGGTTGTATGATTCGTGCCCGGGATTCGTGCCCTACTTATTATCATATATGGCGGGGAGAGCTAAGTCGTACTTTTCGACCTTTGATCGGTAGACTAAAACTTCATTTTTCGTATAACCAGTTTTTCTGGATTTTATATTGAAGGGACTATATCAAATTAAAGCAAATAATCATCTGCAAGGCCTTATTTATTTTATTCATTTAAATCATGGGCTTTCAATTCTAGTTGAAAGCCCATGTTTAAATCAAAACCATATAAAATATGTCGTGATACATTGAGATATATCAAGTCTGAATGGGAATAAAAATATAATGATAACTATTTTTAATGTCTGATTAGTAATTCCGTATAGAAGATAAAATGACATAATGTTCTGAATTCATCTTCATTATCAGTAGCTCATTCCACCTAAAAATGTCACGGCTCGGGAATTTATTTTTTCCGTAACTAACTATGTTGTACCTAGATTTCTTGCTAGCCCCTTGGTAGTTAATAGCCTAGGAATTAATTCAGTTTACTGAACATTCTTGTTTTATGGCCTCAGTGAAAGGATGAATTGTATGATATCTACGTACACAACAAACTTACAGATGAAACGAATATAGTGCGTAATATCATTTAAAGGTAGAATCTAAAATAAAAAGTAACCCTTACAAAAATTATTAAATGGTAGGTTTTTGTCTCATTTTAATTGCTTTATTGCAATCAATTTCAAGAATTAGACATACAAAATTCATACAAATATTTCATTCTATTGATGTGAATACCTGTGCATCTTTCACAACTGATTAAACACGAGACCCTGAATCTAGTGGAATATCATCCTGTGAAAGTGCTACCGGTATTCACAGAAAATAGAATGAAATTTGTATTTTATAATAATATATCTAGTATCACTCTCGAGCTGACTATCCTCCATTATTAATCAATACGTTGATCAATTGATACACTTACGTAGGTTAATACCTATGTTTACGTGCCATTGATTAAATTTAGGAGTTTAAAATTTAAAATCTTTTTGAGATATCATATTTGTGGTAGGCTGGGGTCCATTGGATGAAATATTTTAAATGTACATCGTTGCAATTATGTACAATCACTCATATCTGATTCTGTCTTTGAGTATATCTCAAGTATGTTTTATATTGACATTGTGGGGACAAAAACCAATAAACTGCAAAGAGAACAGGAACTAATAATTCCCTTTTTGTTCCAGGTCATGCCGGGGGATTTAAAGGTCGTGGTTTGTGGTGGGGGCAATGCGGCCCACACAATGGCAGGTCTTGCAGCCTCGAGACAAAATACAGACGTTCGGGTTTTTGATCTGTTCAGCGACGAAGCAGAACGCTGGGCTAAAGCTTTGGGTAACGATGATTTAACTGTATCTGTGCACAGAGAAGGAAAAATTACTGACATTAAAAGTAAGCCCAATGTTATAACGAACGACCCTAGCAAGTCGCTTCCGGGTGCCGACATTATCATTATCGCTGTTCCTGCATTCGCACACGCTGCCTATCTCGACGCTATCAAATCCTACCTCAAACCAGGCCTAATCATCGTTGCTACCCCTGGTCAACCGGGCTTTGAGTTTGAGGTGAAGAGCAAACTAGGAGAAGGCGTATCACAGTGCAATGTTGTTTGCATAGAAACATTACCATGGGCGTGTAGAATAAAGGAGTTCGGCCGACAAGTGGAGATACTCGGTTGTAAAGTATCGATGACGGGAGCCATAAAATATGCAGATCCCCCTGCGGGACCGGATCCTCAAGACACGTTTCAGTTTCTGCTTGGCCCCGAGCCTGTCCTAAACATCAAAGGTCACCTTCTTGCCGTATCTCTTATGTCCGTCAACTCGTATCTCCACAGTGCCATTCTCTATGGGCGATGGGGGCCCGAAGTGTGGGACGGGACACCGGTAGCGGAGGCCCCGCTTTTCTACCAAGGACTGGACGAACATAGTACCGACATACTGGACGCCATGACACGAGAAGTAGTCTCAATCGCAAAGATGGTAACTGCAAAACGACAAAATGTCGACATGTCAACGGTAGTTCATATTCACGACTGGTATACGACTGTCTACGCTGCGGATATCACCGACCCGACCACTCTGCAGTCAACGCTTAAAACCAACAAGGCTTACAATGGGTTGAGGCATCCTTGTGTCCCAGCGGGAGATGGTAAAGTACTGCCCGATTTCAGTCATCGTTACCTAGGTGAGGACATCCCATATGGCCTCACTGTCACCAAGGGGATAGCTGAGATTGTTGGCACCCCAGTGCCTGTTACAGATATGGTGTTAAAATGGTGTCAGGAAAAAATGGGAAAAGAATATCTGGTTGATGGCAAATTAGTAGGTAAAGATGTCGCGTCGACACGTGCCCCACAGAAATATGGTTTCTATACCCTCGACGACATCCTCAATTGATGAGTCATATCTTAGTGAATGTAGTGTAACATCTAGACATGTATAATGGTATAAGAATAGATTAATTAGTGGAAGTGGTGGTGCTAACATAAAGACACATAGAGTGGTCAATCCTGAGACGAACAATTTGCTACAAAGATACCCCAAATCAATCAGTATTGGCTTTTTAATAAATCGGCAATTGCAACTCATTCGTACTCACTGCCCGTTCAGCAGGTCATGTTTCTCTTGCATGTTGAAATAGATGATTAGCTCTGAACGAATTAAATTGTTTACATGCTCTAAACGAAACAGACAAGTGAGGTCACAACTCTGTAAATTACTTTGCACAATGTCGCTTTTACCTCTGCGGCTATTAACCGATAATCATTTAACATCTGGTAATTTTTTGAAGGCAATGATGGCAACTCGTAAATGAAGGTAAACTTTAGATTATGTGCAGCAATATCCGTTTTAGCTAGTTTACGTTGTATTGTATTTTACATACTTTGTTTACTCTTTGTTTTTACAATGTTTGTGAACCAAATGTTGGAGATTGTGCCATAGACAGAAATATATTTACAAATTATTACAACGATCATGTTTAGTTCCACTAGATTCTGAGATTTGGGAAATATTCGAGATGAAAATTAATTTTTTTCATTTGTTGAGTTGTCCAAGGGATGAACTAGGTCTAGGGGGTGACATTTTTGTATGTACAGGGTGGGCCAAAAATCGCCACTCTTTTCAAAATGCTACAACTTTTTTAATGTTTGATATTAAATCATAATTTGCATACTAAATGGAACTTGAGGTTGTTATCTAGCCATGGATCATAAATTATACACTTTTACTTGAATAAAATATGTCGCCAGCGTCTCACTTAAACATGTGGTGTGCCATGAGAAATTAGAACAATTTGCAAAATGTTCTTTAACTGATACGGCCTGATGATCGCCAAGCTAATAGCCCTGGTGCGAACACTGATAGGGTATGGGAAGGTCTCCAGGAGATTGTATGAAGGCGCCCAATCTAGAAAATTGCTCAACTAAATCAATTAGGGTGGCGGACCAATTGACCTCCCCTTTTAGATCAAATATAATCCAAGTTGAAGGACCTGTTACATTATATTATTACTAAGAACCCTTGGCACTATATAACTGCAAAATTTGGGGTATGTAGGTTGGAAAATAAAAAAAAGTTGTAGTGTCTTGAAAAAAGTGGCGTTTTTGTGGCCCACCTTGTATTTAAAAGGTATATGGTCTTCAGTCAGGTACTTTCGTTGAAAGTGAATCATTCAAAACCACCAAATACACTATTGGCTCGAATAGATAAGTCAACTTATTTTGGATTATCACGATAACAAATATCTTATAATTCAAAACGGGATTGTCCTTATTTGGGTCGATTCACATAACCAATTATATCAATATAAATGCCAATGTATGTAACCAATGTCAATATAATTACAATTAATCTAACCATGACCAGTATTATAAGCTTACATTTGATCTGAGACTGACATATGTTAACATATGTTTATGTTAGTCTCATATTTGATGAACATCACATTTGCAACCCATGTACTATATATTGTCATACAGTGATGATGTGGAAGAGTCTTTGCGGTCGCGAGTAAATCTCAGGCACGACATGGAAATCTGAAATTATAGAGGGCGCAAATCCAAGTGCACTTGTACCGGAAGTCTGTCAAAATATGGCGGGACTACACAAATTCGAACTACTTTTGTACCACGTGATGTGTTTTAGCCAATAGCCGAGGGGCTGCTAGATGTCTGTCAAGTTATAGTATTTATGTCTCAAATAAAAATGCATTAGGCCTATATCTCATCTTATATTGGACTTTTAAGTTACATTATTGAACCCATTAACAGCACACTAAGTGATTTTTCCCGATCCAAAAATTTCTTCTGAGCCCTTGGTGTTCTTAATTCTAAGTGATTAATCTTGATCCTAGGTGATTGTTATTGATCTTAAGTGATAATGTTTTTGATCCTTAGAAATATCCTCATGATCTTGATCTTTGGTATCTGTCTTGATCCTTAGGGATTGGGTCGATCCTAAACAATTTTACAGGTGATTGTTCTTAATCTTAAGTGATTGTTTTTATTACTTTAAATTTTTCTTGACTCTTCTGGGCAATTGTTTGGTTGTGATTCTTAATATTTTGTTTTGATACTGTGATTGTACTCAATTGTTCTAATCTTAGTTGATTGTCCCTGGTTTAGGTGATTGTTCCTGATCATAAGTGATTTACCTTGATCCTTGATATTTTTTTCTTTACTAAGCTCGGTCAGTACGTGGTTGATTGTTTTAGATCATATTAATTGGTCCCTATGTGATTTGTGATCGTGCTGGTCAAATGTGGTTGTACAATGTACAATAGACTATTAATATACTAGTATTGTCCAAAATTTCCCGGGAAATCTCATTTCATTTCGCCGTGTGTAAAATGAATATGCGCCCTCTATAATTTCAGATTTCCATGTCGTGCCTGAGATTTACTCGCGACCGAGTCTTTGCCTTCTAAACCAGTCAGCGCATGCGTATGCCGTTAATATTGACACTGATGTAAAAAACCTCTAATGCACAACATGCCAGATTATTGATTCTCTGCTTAGTTTCTTTCAAACAGATATTGCATCGTCGTCGACTAAATTGAATTGAGTGCAACATGTTGTATTTGAAGGTCACGGTGTTTTTTTATTTCTGTAAACTAGCTATGAAAAAAGGCATGACAACAAGGGTTGCTTTAAGATAAATCGGCATTGAAGAACATTTGTAAACGTGAATGAAAGAAAAATGAAAGGGAAACTGTGTAGCCTAGTTGTGGCCAATGTTTGCATTTGCTTTTAAGTGATACATTTGAATAATAAAAATGGCGAACAGTGTTCACTACTTTATAACAAACAACGTTGTCCTCAGTTGCACTCTATAGAAAGTTGTCCTCAATTGTACTCTTCAGACATGCTATATATATAAATACTTAGCTAAGTAAAAAGCATTTCAGGGAAAAGCTCGCTGTGCAATGTCCTCATTTGAACTAAATAATAGTAGGTTACTTTTAACGCATAGTCATGAAAGTGATGGAATCAATATCTAGCCTATCAATTGATTTCATTGGACGCTGGTCCTGATTTCAACAGCGTTGCGTCGGACTGCATAGATAGGGACGGTAATGACAATGATCATTAGAAAGGGTTAGCAACACGTTTTTAAGATGTGGAATTATTGTCCTCTCGTCGTTAGTTCACCCATTCGTAATACTTGGCTAGGTATAAGGTATAAAGAAAATTATAATTCGGTCCCTGAAAGACAAAATTGAGATAGGGACATCAATCCCAGGAGTCATTAAAACTATTAAGTTCTCTTAAAATGTGTAGCTTGACCTTCCAGTTATCAGTTGCATTGATTTTCCGCCAAGGTGATAAGATGGATGGTTGTCATCACAGTAATCACTGCAGAAGACGTAAGAGACATCTTTTAATGAGATACGAGTTTAAATGCAACCTATTGATGTCACCAGATAGTCTCATTTCAATCTGTTCGGAATCCCAACATCCAATTCTGATACTCGTCACACCTTTCTGCCTTCAACTAGAAAGAAGCTAATAGAAGCAGGCCATGCTTTCTCATGATGCCAACAACCCTGCGCCATTGGTACTTACAGCAAACGTGAGAAGACCAATACAAGTTTAAAACCTGAACCGAAATGCGTCATATGCCTCTAACCCCTCTACCATTGAACACCGCCAATGGAATACCCCTCACATTCATTGACTTATCTTCTTAAAAGATAGCTTCGTCTTCACTCATTGAGTTTTAAGAGAAATTCAACCCCCTAAGACTGTCGTAAACTAAGGCTTAAACCTAAAATGTGAACCTGTTGTCAAAATCTCAATTAAAACAATCAGCATTCAGCAGCTTTACATCTAGTAGCAGTGACAACGATATTCACTACAGGCACTACAGCACTACAGTTGGATGCTTATCCATATAGTAAGATGGTATATTCAGGAAGATGTCATTGTTACATTTTAACGACATACCTTTGAACAACATATAAGACATATTGAGTCCCCTGACAATACTTCACAACAACCATGCAGTGATTCACAAATATGGTGTCTGTTCCTAAAGTGATACCTTTGTTAAACCTCAACTAATAGAGCCATTCTAGAATATTTTACACGTTCCTAACTCATTCAACTAGACTTGAGTTGTATCTTCATTATATCCTAGCTCCATTGTAGTAGAGTAATACGGGCTCTCGGGGTAGGGGTTTTCCAGCGTTATACCATGACTTATATCACCTACATTGGCATAGGAGTTTTCATCCCGATTGTCTACGTTCTGTTGTTTGAGGGATTGGCTATATACTGGGGATTGATTGCGATTCTCCACCTCCTTAAATACATCAGTGCCCTTTAATCTGAGGGTACCGTTGATCACCCTGCTTGTGACGGTGCCTCGACCATCTTGTACACACAAAGTACCATTTGGAATTTCAATGGTGGTAGTGCCTGGGAGTGGCGGTGGCGGTGGGGGTGACGGCACTCTCCCGGAGCCCGACCCCGTCGCGGTGTGAACGCTCGTGGCATCATACATGCCGCTATCTCTATGTGGGGCGGTGCTGAGAATGTGGGCGACATCGTTAAATCGACTGTCATAACTGTAAGCCTTCTTGGTGGATATGCTCGGGAAAACCTCACTCATTGATAGTGATCTCGACTCTGAAAGATGACTGAACCTCGATTTCTTACATAGGCAAATTATGACTAGTATTATAAGAATGACAAACAAAAGTGCAGCGCCACCTATTGCGTAGAGTGTGATCTCGTTAAAACGATCAACAGAGAATAAACCACTATGGCCATCTATCGTCACCTCAACGCATTGATGTCTCCAGTAGATGGCGCTGAAGTCAGTATCCAATGGTACAACACAAAATGTGAACTTCCCTCTTGTTTTTAATCCAGAAATTGTATGCGACCTTGCCGTTGAATGGAGATGAGTGGTTTCCAGGAGTTCTTTGGATCCAAACTCTCGATATATAACCTTGAGACCGTTGATGTCCTCGACTTTGGTAGTATTCATCGTCCAATTAAGATGGACGGAAGTATCAGTGACGTCATTGTAGTCAACTTGGATAGTCGAAGATTGATCAACGGAGATTCCGGTATTATCACTAAAACAAATTATAAAAAGTTTGATATCAACAAAATTCGAAATGGCCTGCCCCAATTCAAATTAGAAATATCTATTTAATTAATGGGCAACAATTAAGCCGAGGGACTTTATGCAGAATGCAATATATTTACATGTAACCTAGTTAATTAATAAGGTTCCGCCGAACATCCGAAGCACGAATCAAAATTTCGATATAAGGGTTAAGCCCACTCTCCGATGAATCTCGCTTGGAAAATAACCCCCCAATGCAAAAGATAAACCATCAAACCCCAATCACCAGCCTAGACTGTTCCTGAAGTATATGTGAATATCCAAGCTCAAAACCATAGACCTATATTTTTCAAAAATACTGAAAAATCTCAGAATGATAGAAAACCAGAAATATATCTTGTTTATTTACCTTGTTTTGATATTCTCATCTATTTTACCGAACGGTCTTAGTCCTTTGCAGTTAAGCTGGTACAGTCGCCCATTCGCTCCCATGCTTTTTCCAAGGTAGTCCACTGACATACTGCCCTGACAAAACACTGTCAATGACGGCATTGGAGTTGTGGTGGACGAGGGAGTGACGGGTGTAGTTGAAGACTTAAAGTGCATGACAGGGGTTTTGGAGGTACCGTCGGTCGTTGTGCTCGATGAGCGGCGAAGTGGTGATGATGAATATGATGATGCAGTAGGTCTATTAGTTGTGCTGGTTTCAGCCGAAGTTGTTACTTCCAATGTGTTTGTTTTCGCATTCATTGTATTCCGTGTTATTGTAGTAGTCGAATGAACGTCACTAACGTCTACGGTTGATGAATGAGGATCTGATATTTGTGGATACGCTGTATAGTTTGAACCAACAACAACATTTAGGTATATCCACATCAAATATAATGAGATGTGATAACTTGAACACATGCTGAATCTGCAGGCTGTTATATAGAGAATTAGGGATCGATGTGTTGTAATTAATCCCGTTTGATACCTCTATAATAGTCCTCAAAATCAAAAACTTGAGTATAGCGTACAAGTATAATAGTCCTCAAAATCAAAAACTTGAGTAACGTACTCCGGAATGCACTGACTCATTTAGAATAAAATCCTTCGTGTTTTTCCTATAGTTAAAGTTTATGATTTTAGTATCACGTTTAGTTTTTGTAACATCCTCAGTTTCGGCAATTTTAACTATGACATGATTGCCGGTTAGTAAACTTTGCCGCGAGCATTGTTAATTGTAGTTTCTTTGTCAGGCTGTGATCACAAAACTTTAATTATGGATTGGAACATCGTTATAAAATTCAGTTTCAAATTATAATTATCGACTGTTAATTTGCCTTAAGGAAATAACAGTTATAGTTGAAACCGTACATATATAACCTTTAATATTATAAAATTCAACAGTATGATGAATACTTTTTGAAAACTTGATATTTAATATTATGATTTGCTCACAGTGTTAAGAAGTATATTTTAGCTTAATAATGATACACATCCACTCATCAATCATCATGTGGATGTACTTTTTATTGATTTGCCCATAGTCTTGCTAAAGCCCCTTGACCCCATACCCAAACTACTGCGACTCGATAAAGAGGAATTATCCGGGGAATTATCAAAGCTTATCAAGAATGAACGATCTTGCACAAGTACTCATATAAGAACCTTTATGTAGATCATGCCAGATTTTTGACATGATGTGTTGTCCTAGTTATAACATGTTTGAATCTAGCTATGGCTCTGTTCGGTCACTTTTTACGCATTGCTTTACGTAGGCAAACTGAAAGCTTATTAGTGTCTCATGTCTTGTCTAATGCATCACGAGGCTTTAATGTTTTCTGTATAATACAAGATTTACAATGATTTCACACATGAGAATAGGACATAAAGTTACTATTAAAACAGCCATTTGTTGACTTAAGCAACCTTGTAATGGGATTTTGATCAACTGTTTAGCTACTGTAGTTGGGAGGGGGTGTTGCAGTGACAGGGCGAAATGTTAAATTTCTAGCATGATCCAATGAGAGTGACCAAATTAAGTTAACAATTAAAACCACGAGAAAATGGCTGATTTCATACATTTACAATAAGCAAAACTGATGAAGAATGTGCGAATTCAACAACTCCATGCATCATCACATGACATCGTTTATCGCATCAATGAATGTGTTCGACCACTTAATTTCTATGCAGATCGAATGAGAAATGTTTGTTGTTACTGTTTCACCCTTGGTATACGCAGCTAACGAAAATTGATTTATTTGAATTTAAAATAGCCATAACTTGCTCAATATTGACTTCCTCGTGTCTAATTTGAAATATATGATGCCTCTCGATGCTTTTAAGTACCCCAATTTTTTACAGATTTTTAAACGGACCAAAACTCTCTAAATGCGCATTTATGCTCTTTTCTCTCGAGAACGACTGTCTCATTTTCACGATAACTTTTATCTAGTACTTCTAACATATAAGATCTATTTTCCCCCATCAAGGTATAATGTAAATGACATGCTATTTACATCTTGTGAGTTTCAATGACGCGCGTTTGATTTTATAAAAAATGCCAAACTTTGTGACAAAGAAGATTCAAGATTCAAGATTTTATTGTGTTTCAAACCAAACACTTGGTTTCCTCACAAAATCAATTACAAGACATTTACATATAATTATACAGTTTAAAAAAAAATGCATTGTTTCACATTTCATCCTGCTTGCAGCGAGAAGACGGACCGGTTCGGGGCAATCTGCTTGCAGCGAGAAGACGGACCGGTTCTGTTACTTATCAATTGGATGACATTAGCTGCCTTTCAGATATCTGCGTAAGTCTGCAATTAGACTTTTCAATAAGATTGTATTAGCTGCCACCAAAATATAGACATAAATCTGCAACTTATCAATTGAATCCCATCAGCTGCCACTAATTAATCGATATATGCGCAAATCTGAAAATAATCAATTGGATTGCATTAGCTGTTATTAAGATATACTTAAGGCGTAAGTTACTTAGGCGTAAGCAACTTTTTTATAGGATTAATTGCAGTAGCTATAACCAAAATGAATGCGAACGTCTGCAAATCATCAATGGAAGCACAATTAACTGTCACTAAGATATATGCGTAAATCTGAAACATAACAACTGGATTGCATTAGCTTCCACAAAAATTCTTGTATTATCATATAAGTATATTCGCCAGTCTGTGAACTTATCACACGGATTCCATTAGCTGTCACTATAGATCTAAGATATATGCGCAAGTCTTTTACTTTGCAATTGGATTGCATTAGTTGTCACTATAGAACTAAGATATATGCGTAAGTCTGTAACTTTGCAATTGGATTGCATTAGTTGTCATTATAGAACTAATATATATGCGCAAGCAGTCTGTAACTTTGCAATTGGATTGCATTAGCTGCCACATGTGCGTATGTCTGTATCATATTAATTAAATTGCATTCTAGCTACCTCTTAGATATATGCGTATATGCGTGGATTGCATTAGTCTGAAAACTAATCAATCGGATTCCATTGGGTGTCACTATAAAACTAAGATATATGCGTAAGTCTGTAACTTTGCAATTGGATTGCATTAGTTGTCATTATAGAACTAAGATATATGCACAAGTCTGTAACTTTGCAATTGGATTGCATTAGTTGTCACTATAGAACTAAGATATATGCGCAAGTCTGTAACTTTGCAATTGGATTGCATTAGTTGTCATTATAAAACTAAGATATATGCGCAAGTTTGCAACTTTGCAATTGGATTGCATTAGTTGTCACTATAGAACTAAGATATATGCGTAAGTCTGCAACTTTGCAATTGGATTGCATTAGTTGTCACTATAGAACTAAGATATATGCGTAAGTCTGTAACTTTGCAATTGGATTGCATTAGTTGTCACTATAGAACTAAGATATATGCGTAAGTCTGTAACTTTGTAATTGGATTGCATTAGTTGTCACTATAGAACTAAGATATATGCGTAAGTCTGTCACTTTGCAATTGGATTGCATTAGTTGTCACTATAGAACTAAGATATATGCGTAAGTCTGTAACTTTGCAATTGGATTGCATTAGTTGTCATTATAGAACTAATATATATGCGCAAGCAGTCTGTAACTTTGCAATTGGATTGCATTAGCTGCCACATGTGCGTATGTCTGTATCATATTAATTAAATTGCATTCTAGCTGCCTCTTAGATATATGCGTATATGCGTGGATTGCATTAGTCTGAAAACTAATCAATCGGATTCCATTGGGTGTCACTATAAAACTAAGATATATGCGTAAGTCTGTAACTTTGCAATTGGATTGCATTAGTTGTCATTATAGAACTAAGATATATGCACAAGTCTGTAACTTTGCAATTGGATTGCATTAGTTGTCACTATAGAACTAAGATATATGCGCAAGTCTGTAACTTTGCAATTGGATTGCATTAGTTGTCATTATAAAACTAAGATATATGCGCAAGTTTGCAACTTTGCAATTGGATTGCATTAGTTGTCACTATAGAACTAAGATATATGCGTAAGTCTGCAACTTTGCAATTGGATTGCATTAGTTGTCACTATAGAACTAAGATATATGCGTAAGTCTGTATCTTTGCAATTGGATTGCATTAGTTGTCACTATAGAACTAAGATATATGCGCAAGTCTGTAACTTTGCAATTGGATTGCATTAGTTGTCACTATAGAACTAAGATATATGCGCAAGTCTGTAACTTTGCAATTGGATTGCATTAGTTGTCATTATAAAACTAAGATATATGCGCAAGTTTGCAACTTTGCAATTGGATTGCATTAGTTGTCATTATAGAACTAAGATATATGCGCAAGTCTGTAACTTTGCAATTGGATTGCATTAGTTGTCATTATAAAACTAAGATATATGCGCAAGTTTGCAACTTTGCAATTGGATTGCATTAGTTGTCACTATAGAACTAAGATATATGCGTACGTCTGTAACTTTGCAATTGGATTGCATTAGTTGTCATTATAAAACTAAGATATATGCGCAAGTTTGCAACTTTGCAATTGGATTGCATTAGTTGTCACTATAGAACTAAGATATATGCGTAGGTCTGTAACTTTGCAATTGGATTGCATTAGTTGTCACTATAGAACTAAGATATATGCGTAAGTCTGTAACTTTGCAATTGGATTGCATTAGTTGTCACTATAGAACTAAGATATATGCGTAAGTCTGTAACTTTGCAATTGGATTGCATTAGTTGTCATTATAGAACTAAGATATATGCGCAAGTCTGTAACTTTGCAATTGGATTGCATTAGTTGTCACTATAGAACTAAGATATATGCGCAAGTCTGTAACTTTGCAATTGGATTGCATTAGTTGTCATTATAGAACTAAGATATATGCGCAATTTTACAACTTTGCAATTGGATTGCATTAGTTGTCACTATAGAACTAAGATATATGCGCAAGTCTGTAACTTTGCAATTGGATTGCATTAGTTGTCATTATAGAACTAAGATATATGCGCAAGTCTGTAACTTTGCAATTGGATTGCATTAGTTGTCACTATAGAACTAATATATATGCGCAAGTCTGTAACTTTGCAATTGGATTGCATTAGTTGTCATTATAGAACTAAGATATATGCGCAAGTCTGTAACTTTGCAATTGGATTGCATTAGTTGTCACTATAGAACTAAGATAAATGCGCAAGTCTGTAACTTTGCAATTGGATTGCATTAGTTGTCATTATAGAACTAAGATATATGTGCAAGTCTGTAACTTTGCAATTGGATTGCATTAGTTGTCATTATAGAACTAAGATATATGCGCAAGTCTGTAACTTTGCAATTGGATTGCATTAGTTGTCACTATAGAACTAAGATATTTGCGCAAGTCTGTAACTTTGCAATTGGATTGCATTAGTTGTCATTATAGAACTAAGATATATGCGCAAGTCTGTAACTTTGCAATTGGATTGCATTAGTTGTCACTATAGAACTAAGATATATGCGCAAGTCTGTAACTTTGCAATTGGATTGCATTAGTTGTCACTATAGAACTAAGATATATGCGCAAGTCTGTAACTTTGCAATTGGATTGCATTAGTTGTCACTATAGAACTAAGATATATGCGCAAGTCTGTAACTTTGCAATTGGATTGCATTAGCTGCCACAAGTGCGTGAGTCTTCATCATATCAATTGCATTGCATTAGCTGCCTCTTAGATATATGCGTCAGTCTTATTAATTTGATTGCGTTAGCTATCACTAAGATATATATGTGTAATTCTGCTTATCACATGACCTAGTTATAATTGCTTCCGCGAAAGAAGACATGCAAGTCAAGTTAGACAAACTCAAGAAATACTGCGAACGGTGGTATCTCTCTATTAACATTAAGAAAACAAAAATCATGAAGATAACTAAAACAGGGAAAATAAGTAATGAATCTTTTCATATTGGAAATATACTAATAGAAAATGATACATTCATCTTGGAATGGAAATCAGTTCCTACGGGTCTTTAATACCAGCGGCCCAGTTTATAAAACAAAAGGCGGATAAACCAAAGTTTAAATTGTTCTCTTTACTGTCTGATGCTGATGTAATGCCAAAATTGGCAATTAAAATATTTGACCAAATTGTCAAACCAATATGTATGTATGGAGCAGAAATATGGGGAACCGGCTATCTTAATAATAGAATTATCAAAACTGATCCTAAATGGGCACTAGAAAATTCGTATGACAAGATCAAAATTGAGTCAACCCACATGTCGTTCCTAAGATTTGTGTTGGGTGTACATAAGAAAGCTAGTAACTTGGGAATTAAAGGCGAATTGGCGAGACTACCTTTATTCGTTGATATTATCCCCCAACAAGTTAAATTTGTCAATCACTTAGAAAATCACTCTTCAAAGTTTATAAGAGATACACTAAAACTAAGTAAATCTTTGGCCAATAGTAATCAGCCTTCTTGGTATAATGACTTGCTAAAAGTACTCAAATTTATAGGTTTTAATGATTATCATAATGTCAACACTAAGAAATTAAAATCTAGGCTTAAAGAAAGATACGAACAATACTTTGAAAACATGCTAAAAGATACCAATGGCAAATTAAGGTTTTATAAACAAATCAAATTTTCATTTCATTATGAAAATTATCTTGACCATATTAAGAATAAAGATGCCCGCCGCAATTTAACATCGCTTAGAATTAGCAGTCACAAGCTTGAAGTCGAGGTGGGTAGATATAAAAGACCACATCTTCCACCCGAACTCAGAATCTGTAAACTATGTAAAAACGCACAGGAGACCGGAGAACATTTTTTGCTCAAGTGTAGTGAGCTCAAACATATCACAAATAAATATTTAGAATTGCTTTATACCAAATGCCCTAAGTAATATCGGCTCGCTATCAGATATGAATTTACTAGCTTTCTTATTTAGCCTAATGCTGAGGAGCAATATTGCAGCATCTTTTCAAACATGGTAAATGAATTAAGGAGTACTTTTCTCAGTAGGTAGATTTCTACTAGACAGACTCACCCAGTAACGACGTGATCCAGTTAATACATCTGTATTTATGTACTTTTCTACTTGTACGTTATTATGTCTATGTAAGTTTTTCTTTCTCCTCTTTTGTACATTTGGCCTTAAGGTCAACTGGAAAGTAACATTTTGGTAAAAAATTGCTATACCTGCACATGTTATTTTCTGGTACAAAATTAAGTATGAAGGCATGAGTGTATTTCCTTGCTTTTTTCAGGAAAGTATCATTACACTGTCTACTTTTAGTAAACCTGGAAACATGTCAATGGTAGCACCTGTGTTGTCCGGAAACTTTGAAAGAAAATTTGGAAAAAAGAAAGTGTGAAATATCAGAATTTCCTGGAGTTCCCATTGAACTCCTACTAGATATTCTTAAAGAAGACACTGTAATGATACTTTCCTGAAAAAAGCAAGGAAATTGACACATGCTTTCATACTTTATTTTGTACCAGAAAATAACATGTGCTGGTATAGCATTTTTTTACCAAAATGTTACTTTCCAGCTGTACCTTAAAGGGATTATTGGTACAATAAATAAATGTATATGACACCATGTATCAATTGGATTGTAATGAACCGCCATTGGACGTATTGCAATTCACCATCTGGATTGAATAAAACGTTGTCTGGGGTAGAGATTAAAAGGTGGATTGGATCGAGTAGATTGGATTCATGTAAAAGGTGGATTGGATCAGGAATCTTCAAAATATGGAATTTCTTTCTTTTGATTTTTCTGTTAATTTGTCTCTGGCTATTTCCCTCTATAAATAATTGGGTCCCTTTGAGAAATTAGAACAAAGCAAAGACAAACACATACTCTGATAAGTTGATGAATACTCCTAAGTATTCAACTGCTTTCCCTTGTAAATCAACTTTTGTAAGACATAAAAAACAAAGATCTGTAGATAAAAGCTGTCATTCAAGTTGATGTGCGAATGTTCTAAAACAATGTCTGCTACATATTTATGTTCTGATTGGTCTAAAAACGGATGTTATGGATCTTCAGACCAGTCTGTCTATGATTTATGAAATGTCCTTAAAATTATACTTGGAATGAATAAGATTCTAGACCACCCAAGCAAAATAATATTACATCTTTTATTTGACATTATGGAAGTGAAGAGAGGACCAATCTTCTTAGAGGGAGATCAATAGATTTTTTAAGGAAACTCCATATTTTGAAGATTCCCGATCCAATCCACCTTTTACATGAATCCAATCCACTCGATCCAATCCACCTTTTAATCTTTACCTTGTCTGGGGTACGTTTAATACTCTCACATTAATAACGAGAGTTTTAGATTGAATACATACACACAATTAAAGTGTACAACTAGCTTTGAGTATTTATAAGTAAGTGTACACAGCTGACATAGTAACTTGAAATCATGGCCTGTGAGCTGGGTAAAGCTATACGACAAAAGGAGTTTTACCACTCCGAAGATTATGGATTCACAAACCACGGTGCATGGGGAACTGTACCTCGGAGAGTGTTGGACGTCCAGAAGAGGTGAATATAAACATGATACACACCACATCAATTCTGTATTTGGAGATTAATCTCAGACGAGAGGTATACATTGAGGTTTGCATTTTATACAATCATATTATTGCAAGGCTGATCTCACAATAATAGGTAAAATCAATAATTCATCAGACTTGCCTACATGTAAATCATGAATGAACTCAAAATTCCATATCCCCTCGAATATATTTCCCCACATCGATCATTCTGTACAGGGCCAACAGCGTATGGTATTTAATACTGAGATCCATGTGGACCATGACCAGTGTCGAGTGCGGTCTAACATTGCCATTGATAAGATATGTCGGGTTGACTTCACATTTCATTAAGAGATAAGACGTCGAGGTGAAGATATTTTAGTGAGATATTATACAAATGGTGACTGCCATTGAGGGAAATAGTGCAACATATTTTTCAGAGGGAAGATCCTGTCCAGTGTCCACTGACATGTATACGCCATATGTACACAAAATGAGAAGTCTCAATTTCATATATATAATGCTTACAGGTTCTTATCGGCATTTAAAGGCATTTTGCCATTCACCTCCTATAATGCCAGCTAGCAGAAAAGATAAAAGGTACTTATGACTGGTCACATGACCTTACTCGTTATTAGTACTTTTTATCTTCCCTGTTAGCAGGGATTTAGGACTTAGAGCATTAGTGGAATTAGTGCATCTCTTAGTTCCTTTATATAATGTGACCATATTCTTTTTAATCATCATAAATTTTATTCCAAAAATAACATACCAAACAATTGCCTCAGTCGAATAACATTGACGGCAATTTTAAATAAGGTCTGTGTAAATCTTACACAATGAGTTTCTTCATGTCATTTTATAGTTGAATGTAGAGAAGGAAAAAAGGCTTGGCATTTTTTAGTTTCGTCTGATAGGATAGAAGCAGGGCTTCTATCGCCTCCTACTAATCTTTTAAATCTTTGATATTGGCTCACCAATTCTATGGTCGTTAATTTTTTAGCCAAGTGAGGGAGTATATACGCATATATAATGTTCCAAGATGCTTGCTTGACAAGATTTTGCAGAGTTTCTTCATGGGTCTCATCAGGCTTATTACCTTATTAGATAAGTGATCAAAGTGAGCGTTGAAATTTAGGCTTTGTATAAAAAACCTCCTACCTCATACCCACCTACCCACCTACGTGGGACATGATACAGTCATTGAAGGGTTCAATTTTAAAGATTTTTAAATCTCGAAATTGCTCTAATTATTTCTACAATTCCGGTTTTATTTTATGACTAGACGGATGACAGATTCATAAATAAAGGCATATATGGGTGCATTGTTATATGTAATGACCCGAGGGCGTCCCGGAGGAATAATTAACTAACGACCGCGAGCATCGGTCCAACAAACCAGATAAAGAAATTGAAAGAAAGTGTGCTAAATTCAATGCCCCGGATGGGAATCGAACCCAGCTGGGCTGTCGCAGCAACTTACTAGCAAGGGTCGTTACAATGCATCTATAATTCATCATAAACTAAGATTTAATAAACTAAGATCTTTAAAAATGAACCCTTCAAAGACTGTATCATGTCCAACGTACGTGGGTAGGTGGGTATGAGGTAGGAGGTGTTTTATACAAAGCCTTGAAATTTAGGTGCTGATCAAGAGTAAGTCCGAGGTGTTTATGAGTATTATTACGTTTCTGTGCTTTGAATACCAATTTCCATGTTGAGGCCCATTGGTCTAAATGGTCCAAATCACTTTGAATCGGTTCATAAATATCAAAAAATATTTGATTACTATCGAAAGATTATGATGTGGGGTGTCATCAGCAAATATAAATGTCTTAGAGACAAGATCATCCGGTTAATGTATAGCAAAAATAGGAGGGGTCGTAATACTGAACTCTGAGGAACTCCTGCATTAATTTGATAATTCTTAGTATGAAAGTTGTTATTTATATTTGTGCACCTGGTTCCATAAATATACCATAATATACCATAAAAAGTATGAACATCCAGTCCCATCATCATCCATTTTAAAGAAGCAGAATCTGATAGACTACTCTCTCTTATCCAGATATCTTGAAGAAGTAGAGCAGAATGTTGACCATTGGTTTAGAAGAAGTTCTGATAAATACGTCAATGCAGCCAAACAGGCCGCAGCTGACTTCCTGGGTGCAAATGTGGCAAATATTAACTTTGTGGAAAATGCAACTCGAGGTAGGGCTTACATTTGACAGATTCTTACTAAATTCCAATAGCCTAGTTTGATTTTGCTTCGTTTTAAGATATTGTTTCATTTAGAATTTCGATGTTCCGAGTTTGTTTTATATAAACTATAATCTAAGTTTACAAGGTACATCTGATACATTACAGGTTTGAACAGCATTTTGAAGTCTATCCCACTCTCACCAGGGGATGCAATATTAGCTACAAACTTTACATACAACGCAGTTGCAAATGCTTGTAGAGCAGCATCAGCCAAAAGTCAGGGTATGTGCTAAAAGTCATAGTTGTATTATATGTTATATATTATAAAGAATCTACCAAAGCATTTCAAAAGACCAAATTAACATACCATTCAATTAGGAATTCTGATTGGCTCAGACAATTAGCTATGAAATTCAAACTTGTTGTTTTATATATCATTATCAGGTACAGAGGTGGTTGCTTTCAACATAACATTCCCGATCTCCAGTAGGGAGGCATTCATAAAGAATTACACAGATTTCTTAGATGCTCATAAAAACATTAAAGTTGCGGTAATTGGTGAGTTGTTCTTTCATCCTCCGAACGCAGGACTCCATACATCATCCATTATATGCCCTCTCTTCCTTCAAAGAAACAGAGGGGATAATATTTAGACCCCTGCGTTCAGAGGATATGTACATTTTGTTTGATGTACTTTCAACTTTGTAATACATGTTCTACATCAATTCGTTCAGGATAATACTAGTATGTATTCTCACTCATAATATGTCTATGTCGACAATTATTTTTCATCGTGCTGTCGTATAATGCATTTTGTTGACATTACAAAATATATATCATTTCCAACAATTTACATTCGTTCGGAATATTCTTTTGCTAATATTCTTGATTCCTTTTATATTATTCAGATGTAATCTCCAGCTTTCCATCCATGTTGCTTCCTTGGAAAGAGCTGACTGCGGCCTGTAGGGAGAGGGGGATATTGGCCTGTCTAGACGGAGCACACGTCCCTGGTCAGCTACGAATTGCTTTAGAAGAATGTGGAGCCGACTTTTTCGTAGGTAAAATGTGTTCTTTGAACGCTATGAAAGTTTCAAAGCATCTGTACAAGTACATGTACATATAAAAGCAGTTTAAAGACGCGTTAATGGTGGAGCTGCCGGGTTTAACTCCAATTGGTTTACAAATTAGAATTTTACATATGAGACAATTTCAGGAAATCTTCACAAATGGAGCTTCTGTCCACGTGGTTGTGCAGTTATATGGGTCCATCAAGCTCACCATCATCTTGTCCGTCCAACTGTTACATCACACATTTATGACAAAAAGCAACCATTCCCAGGTGACTTCGACCTTCAAGGCACCAGAGACTTGACGGCCTATGCATGCGTGCCAGATGCAATCAAATTCTATCATGATATTGCTGGAGGATGGGTAATTACATTATAGAAAATAAAACTGTATTATCCTTACCACATTTATGGTCATTCACCTGGGCTTACATGTAGAATGAGGAGGGTGAATACCCAGGAAATCGTTGAAGAACCTCTACATGTTGATATTACTTAGAGATAGATTCATTTATGAATTCTGGGAATTTTCTTTAAAAATATCACTGTTTTGTATTCAATTGCTTTATACAATATTAGGATGAGGTCCTGGCACATAATTGTAGCCTTGTGGAACGATTCACTGAAGATCTAGTCAACGCATTTGGCACAAGTCAGCTGCAGATCCCGGTTGATATGAGAAGCCCATTTATGAGGCACGTGAAACTACCAGAACTTCCCGGTTGGCAGGGAACGCAGGTTTGTGTATTTACTATTCATCAGTCTATCAGAACAGAGAAATGTAGACATGGTTTCATATTCTTCATGGTTTTTGCCATGAATAACATTATAGTGTAGTCTCGTAGCCGCGGGGTTGGGGGGGGGGCAAAAATTATTTTAAAATCATGCAGTTTCCACCGTTTTGAATACTTTTCAAGAGATTCTGGGCCAACATTGTCAAGAAACAATTTGTTAAAGACTGAATCTCCTTGGCAAAAGTTAGCTACCTGAACATCGTATCAATATTAACAAGGTTTTGATGTTCCCCAACAACGCTGTATTACTATGAGGTGGATTGTGATATTTACCTCTGATGGAACAGAATGTCATACTTCATCATCTCCCTTGTTTTATTACAGGATGATGCTATCAAGCTTATGAATACACTGTACGAAAAGGGGGTACTTGCAGCAGTTGAGTGTATCGAGGATGAACTGTGGTTAAGAATAAGCGCCCATGTCTACAATACTCCAGAGGATTATGAACGACTTAAAAGTGTAGTGTTGGAAATGGCAGAAATAAAATAGGTTGACTAGTCCTGATATTAGTCAATGATATAATTAATATAGAACCTGCCAAATGGAACACTTCTGTAAGTGGAACACCTCACATGGAACAGAGTTCACTTACACTGGTTCTACTGTAACATATATATTTTTGGGTTGAATTATAACCAAAAAATATATGAAGAGAAAAAATGATGGATATATTCTTTAAAGCATTAAACTTTGAAAGCAAAAATAATTTTTCATTAGGGACTCAGATACTCCAGTACCTTTATGTCATGGATCAATATATCTATTCATAAAAATGTCAACAACTCCTGAACTAATGTTTCCAATAAATAATAATAAAAATATGATATTTAAATCATCAGTTTTTATCCTTTAATATATTCATGTTAAACACTTCAATAACATTATTGAACAAGGCATTAACAAAATACAGTAGAGCAGGAGAAAAGTCCAACATGCCACATGTTTTTTATTATTATAATTTAATAAAGCGTACCTATTTGCTGGTGACTAAAACAACACTTTGAAGTGCTTGTGATGGAATGGTCCTTGCCAGGAATGATTCTGTATTTAATTTGATTCTGTATGGTAATTTAGAATATCATTATCAATAAAGAACAATGACTGTATATTAAGGATTTGAATAGCATATTCTTTAATGATGACTACGTACTCTGTCATTATACTATTTTTGATAATTCATCAGTCATCACATAATAGTCTTCTGGTGAATCATAAATAAATAGTTTTCAGATGACTTATTTATTAATTCACAAGTCTGATGACTTTCTAGTCAACCCTCCTATATTTAGGGTCAACAGCTGAATTCTCAATACAGTTGCTTGATCATGCCTGGTATCTTGATTATATCCTGTTGTTCACCTTGATTGTCTGTGTTGGGTGAATGTTCTTGCTTTTCAGGCTTCACCTGTACAATGCTGTTGTGTTGGGGTGACCCAGATATACCTGAAAGTAAATTATCAAATAAAATAAGACGTTCAGTATTACATGACATACCTTGTAATGACAGCAAAGGTTATGAGTTCTCTAAGCTGACATAGATGTGCTTTTTCCAAAAGGAAATAGTCCCATTATCAATGTATTTCTGGTATTCTTTTTTTCTAAATACAGGAATTAGTTTTATAAATGGTGTCAAATAATCCAAAACCAAAATGGTGAGTTTGGATAATCTTTCCAAAGGTAAATCACATTAGGTACCATATATTAAGGTTTTAGCTATAGGGGAGGGGGGGGGGACTTAATTGACAACTTGTAGGTTATTTTTACTCACTTGAAAAGTCAGTTTTAGGAAACATATTTTGCAGAAGTATCTCAAATTGACTTTGAATCTTGTTGCAGCTTTCAATAATGGGGGTTCCTTCCTGAAATACAGAATCAAAACTATCAGTTATGTCTCCGTCACATTTGTTAAAGGAAAATGTACAGTCTGACTTTTCTCTAATGGTCAATAGCAATCCGACATGTACAGATGCCATTCAATGTCAATGGTTACATACTTCAGTATTCACATATGCTAACGCAACTCTCCAGTCTGATATTTCTATGGTCAATAGCAATCCGACATGTACAGATGCCATTCAATGTCAATGGTTACATACTTCAGTATTCATATATGCTAACGCAACTCTACAGTCTGATATTTATATGGTCAATAGCAATCCTACATGCACAGATGCCATTCAATGTCAATGGTTACATACTTCATATTCACATATGCTAACGCAACTCTACAGTCTGATATTTCTATGGTCAATAGCAATCCGACATGTACAGATGCCATTCAATGTCAATGGTTACATACTTCAGTATTCATATATGCTAACACAACTCTCCAGTCTGATATTTCTATGGTCAATAGCAATCCGACATGTACAGATGCCATTCAATGTCAATGGTTACATACTTCAGTATTCATATATGCTAATGCAACTCTAAAGTCTGATATTTCTATGGTCAATAGCAATCCGACATGTACAGATGCCATTCAATGTCAATGGTTACATACTTCAGTATTCATATATGCTAATGCAACTCTAAAGTCTGATATTTCTATGGTCAATAGCAATTCTACATGTACAGATGCCATTCAATGTCAATGGTTACATACTTCATATTCACATATGCTAATACAACTCTACAGTCTGATATTTCTATGGTCAATAGCAATCCTACATGTACAGATGCCATTCAATGTCAATGGTTACATACTTCAGTATTCATATATGCTAATGCAACTCTAAAGTCTAATATTTCTATGGTCAATAGCAATCCGACATGTACAGATGCCATTCAATGTCAATGGTTACATACTTCATATTCACATATGCTAATACAACTCTACAGTCTGATATTTCTATGGTCAATAGCAATCCTACATGTACAGATGCCATTCAATGTCAATGGTTACATACTTCAGTATTCACATATGCTAATGCAACTCTACAGTCTGATATTTCTATGGTCAATAGCAATCCGACATGTACAGATGCCATTCAATGTCAATGGTTACATACTTCAGTATTCATATATGCTAACGCAACTCTCCAGTCTGATATTTCTATGGTCAATAGCAATCCTACATGTACAGATGCCATTCAATGTCAATGGTTACATACTTCAGTATTCCCATATGCTAACACAACTCTACAGTCTGATATTTCTATGGTCAATAGCAATCCTACATGTACAGATCCCATTCAATGTCAATGGTTACATACTTCAGTATTCACATATGCTAACGCAACTCTCCAGTCTGATATTTCTATGGTCAATAACAATCCGACATGTACAGATGCCATTCAATGTCAATGGTTACATACTTCAGTATTCACATATGCTAATGCAATTCTACAGTCTGATATTTCTATGGTCAATAGCAATCCGACATGTAGATGCCATTCAATGTCAATGGTTACATACTTCATATTCACATATGCTAACGCAACTCTACAGTCTGATATTTCTATGGTCAATATCTATCCTACATGTACAGATGCCATTCAATGTCAATGGTTACATACTTCAGTATTCCCATATGCTAATGCAACTCTCCAGTCTGATATTTCTATGGTCAATAACAATCCGACATGTACAGATGCCATTCAATGTCAATGGTTACATACTTCAGTATTCCCATATGCTAATGCAACTCTACAGTCTGATATTTCTATGGTCAATAGCAATCTGACATGTACAGATGCCATTCAATGTCAATGGTTACATACTTCAGTATTCCCATATGCTAACGCAACTCTACAGTCTGATATTTCTATGGTCAATAGCAATCTGACATTTACAGATGCCATTCAATGTCAATGGTTACATACTTCAGTATTCACATATATTAAGGCAACTCTAGTCTGACATTTCTATGGTCAATAGCAATCTGACATGTAGATGCCATTCAATGTCAATGGTTACATACTTCAGTATTCCCATATGCTAATGCAACTCTCCAGTCTGATATTTCTATGGTCAATAGCAATCCGACATGTACAGATGCCATTCAATGTCAATGGTTACATACTTCAGTATTCCCATATGCTAACGCAACTCTAAAGTCTGATATTTCTATGGTCAATAGCAATCCGACATGAACAGATGCCATTCAATGTCAATGGTTACATACTTCAGTATTCACATATGCTAACGCAACTCTAAAGTCTGATATTTCTATGGTCAATAGCAATCTGACATGTAGATGCCATTCAATGTCAATGGTTACATACTTCAGTATTCACATATGCTAACGCAACTCTACAGTCTGATATTTCTATGGTCAATAGCAATCCGACATGTAGATGCCATTCAATGTCAATGGTTACATACTTCAGTATTTACATATGCTAACGCAACTCTACAGTCTAATATTTCTATGGTCAATAGCAATCCGACATGTACAGATGCCATTCAATGTCAATGGTTACATACTTCAGTATTCCCATATGCTAACACAACTCTACAGTCTGATATTTCTATGGTCAATAGCAATCCTACATGTACAGATGCCATTCAATGTCAATGGTTACATACTTCAGTATTCCCATATGCTAACACAACTCTACAGTCTGATATTTCTATGGTCAATAGCAATCCGACATGTACAGATGCCATTCAATGTCAATGGTTACATACTTCAGTATTCCCATATGCTAACACAACTCTACAGTCTGATATTTCTATGGTCAATAGCAATCCTACATGTACAGATGCCATTCAATGTCAATGGTTACATACTTCATATTCACATATGCTAACGCAACTCTACAGTCTGATATTTCTATGGTCAATAGCAATCCGACATGTACAGATGCCATTCAATGTCAATGGTTACATACTTCATATTCACATATGCTAACGCAACTCTCAAGTCTGATATTTCTATGGTCAATAGCAATCCTACATGTACAGATGCCATTTAATGTAAATGGTTACATACTTCAGTATTCACATATGCTAATGCAACTCTCCAGTCTGATATTTCTATGGTCAATAGCAATCCGAGGTTTCTAGACAACTCATCCCAAGACAACTCATCCCAAGACAAGTCATCCCTAAGACAACTCATCCCAAGACAAGTCATCCCCAAGACAACTCATCCCAAGACATCTCATCCCAAGACAACTCATCCCAAGACATCTCATCCCAAGACAACTCATCCCACTTGTATAATTGATAAATTATTTTGTCCTCTATATTATATATATCCCTTTTTCATTTTTATGATTACAAAGTGATTTTTGATTACACACTCAATTTTTAATACTGATTTTTAGCGTTTTGAATGGTACTTGAAAGTTATGTTTTACTTGTTAGTACTGCCGCTATTTTGATTAATTCTGAGTTTTTCTAAATATATTTGAGAATATAGAATTGAACATAAAAGTCATAGACATTATTTCCAAATTTAATCATCATAAATCTTAAAGTTTGAAATTGGCTAAGGCCAAAATATTTTTAAACAAAGACTGAATTAATCTGAGAGAATTATTCTGATAGCACCTTGGATAAAACATTCTAACTGAGTTAATCCTACACCTTTGATGATCTTTGATTTAATTATCAAAGTATATATTAATTTGAACATGTTTAACTTTATCCCAATCAGTCGACAAAAATTAACTAAAACTAGGCTAAACCAACTACAAAATACAAAAATATTAAGTAAATACAGCATGACAAAATATAAAATGTGTCAATTTAAAATACAGCATGAAAATGTATATTATAAAAAAAGATATTCCATGAGTAGTGTGCTAACTGCTAAAATCTCTAAATATTTTTCATTCTTTCAAAAGTGAAAATTAATTGTATAAATTATGTTTTATTTCAAGTTGGGTAGAGTTGTCTAGGGGATGAGTTGTCTTGGGATGAGATGTCTTGGGATGAGATGTCTTGGGATGAGTTGTCTTGGGATGAGATGTCTTGGGATGAGATGTCTTGGGATGAGTTGTCTTGGGATGAGATGTCTTGGGGATGAGTTGTCTTGGGATGAGTTGTCTTAGGGATGAGTTGTCCTGTTACCCAATCCGACATGTACAGATGCCATTCAATGTAAATGGTTACATACTTCAGTATTCACATATGCTAACGCAACTCTACAGTCTGATATTTCTATGGTCAATAGCAATCCTACATGTACAGATGCCATTCAATGTCAATGGTTACATACTTCAGTATTCACATATGCTAGCGCAACTCTCCAGTCTGATATTTTCATGGTCAATAGCAATCCTACATGTGCAGATGCCATTCAATGTCAATGGTTACATACTTCAGTATTCACATATGCTAATGCAACTCTACAGTCTGATATTTCTATGGTCAATAGCTATCCTACATGTACAGATGCCATTTAATGTCAATGGTTACATACTTCAGTATTCACATATGCTAACGCAACTCTAAAGTCTGATATTTCTATGGTCAATAGCAATCCTACATGTACAGATGTCATTCAATGTCAATGGTTACATACTTCATATTCACATATGCTAACGCAACTCTACAGTCTGATGTTTCTATGGTCAATAGCAATCCTACATGTACAGATGCCATTCAATGTCAATGGTTACATACTTCAGTAGTCATATATGCTAACGCAACTCTACAGTCTGATATTTCTATGGTCAATAGCAATCCGACATGTACAGATGCCATTCAATGTCAATGGTTACATACTTCATATTCACATATGCTAACGCAACTCTACAGTCTGATGTTTCTATGGTCAATAGCAATCCTACATGTACAGATGCCATTCAATGTCAATGGTTACATACTTCAGTAGTCATATATGCTAACGCAACTCTACAGTCTGATATTTCTATGGTCAATAGCAATCCGACATGTACAGATGCCATTCAATGTCAATGGTTACATACTTCAGTATTCCCATATGCTAATGCAACTCTACAGTCTGATATTTCTATGGTCAATAGCAATCTGACATGTACAGATGCCATTCAATGTCAATGGTTACATACTTCAGTATTCACATATATTAAGGCAACTCTAGTCTGACATTTCTATGGTCAATAGCAATCTGACATGTAGATGCCATTCAATGTCAATGGTTACATACTTCAGTATTCCCATATGCTAATGCAACTCAACAGTCTGATATTTCTATGGTCAATAGCAATCCGACATGTACAGATGTCATTCAATGTCAATGGTTACATACTTCAGTACTCATATATGCTAACACAACTCTTCAGTCTGATATTTCTATGGTCAATAGCAATCCTACATGTACAGATGCCATTCAATGTCAATGGTAACATACTTCAGTATTCCCATATGCTAATGCAACTCTACAGTCTGATATTTCTATGGTCAATAGCAATCCGACATGTACAGATGTCATTCAATGTCAATGGTTACATACTTCAGTATTCCCATATGCTAACGCAACTCTAAAGTCTGATATTTCTTTGGTCAATAGCAATCCGACATGTAGATGCCATTCAATGTCAATGGTTACATACTTCATATTCACATATGCTAACGCAACTCTACAGTCTGATATTTCTATGGTCAATAACAATCCGACATGTACAGATGCCATTCAATGTCAATGGTTACATACTTCAGTATTCCCATATGCTAATGCAACTCTACAGTCTGATATTTCTATGGTCAATAGCAATCTGACATGTACAGATGCCATTCAATGTCAATGGTTACATACTTCAGTATTCCCATATGCTAATGCAACTCTACAGTCTGATATTTCTATAGTCAATAGCAATCTGACGTGTACAGATGCCATTCAATGTCAATGGTTACATACTTCAGTATTCCCATATGCTAACGCAACTCTACAGTCTTATATTTCTATGGTCAATAGCAATCCGACATGTACAGATGCCATTCAATGTCAATGGTTACATACTTCAGTATTCCCATATGCTAATGCAACTCTACAGTCTGATATTTCCATGGTCAATAGCAATCTGACATGTACAGATGCCATTCAATGTCAATGGTTACATACTTCAGTATTCACTTATGCTATGGCAACTCTACAGTCTGATATTCCTATGGTCAATAGCAATCATACATGTACAGATGCCATTCAATGTCAATGGTTACATACTTCAGTATTCACATATGCTAACGCAACTCTACAGTCTGATATTTCTATGGTCAATAGCAATCCGACATGTAGATGTCATTCAATGTCAATGGTTACATACTTCAGTATTTACATATGCTAATGCAACTCTACAGTCTGATATTTCCATGGTCAATAGCAATCTGACATGTACAGATGCCATTCAATGTCAATGGTTACATACTTCAGTATTCCCATATGCTAATGCAACTCTACAGTCTGATATTTCTATGGTCAATAGCAATCCTACATGTACAGATGCCATTCAATGTCAATGGTTACATACTTCAGTATTCATATATGCTAACACAACTCTACAGTCTGATATTTCTATGGTCAATAGCAATCCTACATGAACAGATGCCATTCAATGTCAATGGTTACATACTTCATATTCACATATGCTAATGCAACTCTACAGTCTGATATTTCTATGGTCAATAGCAATCCGACATGTAGATGTCATTCAATGTCAATGGTTACATACTTCATATTCACATATGCTAACGCAACTCTACAGTCTGACATTTCCATGGTCAATAGCAATCTGACATGTACAGATGCCATTCAATGTCAATGGTTACATACATCAGTATTCACTTATGCTATGGCAACTCTACAGTCTGATATTCCTATGGTCAATAGCAATCCTACATGTACAGATGCCATTCAATGTCAATGGTTACATACTTCAGTATTCACATATGCTAATGCAACTCTACAGTCTGATATTTCTATGGTCAATAGCAATCCGACATGTAGATGCCATTCAATGTCAATGGTTACATACTTCAGTATTCACATATGCTAACGCAACTCTACAGTCTGATATTTCTATGGTCAATAGCAATCTGACATGTACAGATGCCATTCAATGTCAATGGTTACATACTTCATATTCACATATGCTAACGCAACTCTACAGTCTGATATTTCTATGGTCAATAGCAATCTGACATGTACAGATGCCATTCAATGTCAATGGTTACATACTTCATATTCACATATGCTAATACAACTCTACAGTCTGATATTTCTATGGTCAATAGCAATCCTACATGTACAGATGCCATTCAATGTCAATGGTTACATACTTCATATTCCCATATGCTAATGCAACTCTACAGTCTAATATTTCTATGGTCAATAGCAATCCGACATGTACAGATGCCATTCAATGTCAATGGTTACATACTTCATATTCACATATGCTAATACAACTCTACAGTCTGATATTTCTATGGTCAATAGCAATCCGACATGTACAGATGTCATTCAATGTCAATGGTTACATACTTCAGTATTCCCATATGCTAACGCAACTCTAAAGTCTAATATTTCCATGGTCAATAGCAATCCGACATGTACAGATGCCATTCAATGTCAATGGTTACATACTTCATATTCACATATGCTAACGCAACTCTAAAGTCTAATATTTCTATGGTCAATAGCAATCCGACATGTACAGATGCCATTCAATGTCAATGGTTACATACTTCAGTATTCACATATGCTAACGCAACTCTACAGTCTGATATTTCTTTGGTCAATAGCAATCCGACATGTACAGATGCCATTCAATGTCAATGGTTACATACTTCAGTATTCCCATATGCTAATGCAACTCTACAGTCTGATATTTCTATGGTCAATAGCAATCCGACATGTACAGATGCCATTCAATGTCAATGGTTACATACTTCAGTATTCATATATGCTAACACAACTCTCCAGTCTGATATTTCTATGGTCAATAGCAATCCTACATGTACAGATGCCATTCAATGTCAATGGTTACATACTTCAGTATTCCCATATGCTAATGCAACTCAACAGTCTGATATTTCTATGGTCAATAGCAATCCGACATGTACAGATGCCATTCAATGTCAATGGTTATATACTTCAGTATTCACTTATGCTATGGCAACTCTACAGTCTGATATTTCTATGGTCAATAACAATCCGACATGTACAGATGCCATTCAATGTCAATGGTTACATACTTCAGTATTCCCATATGCTAATGCAACTCTACAGTCTGATATTTCTATGGTCAATAGCAATCCTACATGTACAGATGCCATTCAATGTCAATGGTTACATACTTCAGTATTCAGTATTCACATCTACTTTGGCAGCCATACAGCAAATGGTCCCAATGTATCATTGCCTCATACATTAAGAATTTAAGAAACCTTGAAATATGTTAACCTGCTTATTTGAACACTTTGGCCAGTCCTAAGTTGCTGAATCGAATTAGATGGGCTTAATTGTATTTAAAAATATAAAGTTCATGAAGATGAAGCCACTTTTTGTGGAAAAATGAAAAATTGAGTGGTTGGTATTGTAACTTAACAAATGTTTGATAAGAATTTATAAACATGGTGGGGGCCATTTTACATAAGTTTCCCTTAATAATTGCCTACCTTGTTATAAAGCCTACAGTTCCAGAATATTCTGCGCATATCACTGACATAATCCATAAGGTCTCTATAGGAGCCACGGCGCAACTTTTGAGCAACCAACTTCAAATACATGGGGAACTTCACAATCTTAGGGTAGTCTGGGACCTGGATTTAACAGCATATATCATGTAAAGCTTATTAATAGTATAGGACACAAATGAAGCATTGAGAATGTCTCCAACCTGTCTGATCAAGGTGATAAAACAATTGACTTCGAGGCAGGCTATCATGACCCTCCTAGAAGAGCTTCAATAACCCCTGCCATCTTTCGCTACACTCAGGGAATCTGGAAACAATTATTCTCACCAACAGCTGAACACCAACCCCTGTCCACAAAAAAGTTGATCCAACAGCTGAACACCAACCCCTGTCCACAAAAAAAGATTCAAACATGAACTAAGGTAGATACAAATGCATTTTGATACTCAACCTTTTAGCAATTAAAAGTCCCTGCCTATCCTAATTTTTTTCAAAAGTCGGATGACTTTTGGCATTGGTATCCAGCTTAGTTTTAATATGCTATCCAATGGGAACGTCTTGTCAAACTTATGAAGGGTAGTGTAAATCATATGAACATCAATGCACAACTGTTATCAAATGTTTTACCTCTTTGGATGTGATTTCATTGTGGAACATCTCACTCTCTGGCATATTGAAGACCTTATTAAGTATCTCTTCACATTGCTAAAATAGAAAACAAATGTAATACATAACATTATAATGAAGAAAGTGAGCAGTATTTATCAGAGTGATATCGACTAATATTTCTATTTTTCAAAACAAATGAAATGGTTGAAAGAATTAAAACTGTTGAAATGGTTGACAAACATATTGAAATAGGGGAAATACTGCAAGTATCGAAATAACTCAGCTGATTGAAAACATAGAAACATATATTTCATATAAAGTTCAGGGCTGAGGAATACAGTTCTCACAACTTACATCTTTAAATACAAAGCTCCTTGTAACTGGAGGAGGGATGATCTCACCATAAGACATAGACCTCCTAGTGCTAGTAGGCTTCAGTCTACAAAGCTTGATGTAAGGTGACCGTCTTCTGCCACTTTTGGTAAGCAAGATATCACGTGATGAGCTGGATTGTATCTCAGATGCTTAAACGAGAATGGGCTATCATTTTAGTGGTGGATTTTAGGAAGGTAGAATACTGCTACACAGCAAGATATCACGTGATGAGTTGGACTGTGTCTTAGATGCTTTAACAGGAATGGGATATCATTAGTGGTGGATTTTAGAAATTTGGGATATGGCTACACAGCAGGATATCACGTGATGAGTTTGACTGCGTCTCAGATGCTTTAACAGTAATGGGCTATCATTAGTGGTAGATTTTAGAAATGTGGGATATGGCTACACAGCAAGATATCAAGCGATGAGTTGGATTGTGTCTTAGATGCTTTAACAGGAATGGGCTATAATTAGTGGTAGATTTTAGAAATGTGGGATATGGCTACACAGCAAGATATCACGGGATGAGTGGGACTGTGTCTCTAATGCTTAAATAGGAATGGGCTATCCCTATTGATGGACTTGAGGAAGGGGGATATGGCTACAAAATACACTCAGTTAATTGTCAACAGAAATAGCATACAGGTTTAACATTCCATTTTTACATCAGAATTAGTTGATTGGCAGCTTTTAACTGAATGGCCAAGAAATTACTCTAAATTACTGTAATTCTAGATGAGGCATAATGATAATGATTAAGAACAAGAAACAAACTTTGACATGCATAATTATGATATGCGTGAAGATAATCCAAGTGTACATGGATTAAATGATATTTACCTGTTTTGGGTGGGGTACTAAAGCTGGAAGATCTCGAGAGTTCAGGTAACCTTCCACCAATTATTGACTCTGTGCGGTGTTCTGATAGAGATTCAGTCCCTGCTTGTTTGATATTTATCACTGTTTGACCAGCTTTTCCAGTATCATCATTATTTTCAATAGTTTCAATCCTACCCTGTTCTAGATTTCCTATATCCAGCTCAATTAGGTTGTTATTTTCATCATATAGACCTGATTTAAATTTGTTGGTCATTAATTTCCCCCTGTGTTGCAGAGAATGTTCACATTCGGGTTGGACAATATTGGACCTCACTCTCTTTGCTGGCAAATTGTGTTGATCAGAACCAGGATTTGAAACAACATGTAATTCATCATTATTGATATGTCTCTTTTGTACCCTGGGTTGTGTGTACACATGTGACTTCATCATTTGATTATCTTTCTCATAAATTCCCACAAGATACTTATCTTTAGATATTTTTGGCCTTGGGGTATCCACTTTAGTTTTCTGAACTTTTCCCTTTTGCGTTGCCTTTCCCTTTTTCTTTTTTGGTTTTACTTTTGAATTGTTATGTCTCATCTCAGAATTTGATCTTTTTAGGGAAATAGAGTTTTCCTTCCTTTTAACTTTGAGTTTTACTTTTATCTTTGGTCTAACATTAATATCTGGAAGATCCATTTCATCATTTCCTTCACTTACACAGGAACTGTTCAATGATTTATCATGAATACCAGTTGAAGGTGACATAACTGTGGTGTTGGTTCGAGGAAAATATTTATCTATGTTATTTCTCATGTCATTTTTCTTATTTGTCATGTGGCTTTGCCCTTTTTTCAAATCACTCAAATCTCCACATTCTTGTTTTATCTCACAACAGCTGACAGTCTCTTTGATGTTAAGATTGTATAATTCACCCCCATCCTTTTTCATGGAGGGCTCATCTGCATGACTTAAACGTTTTTTCATTTTAGGGGTTTCTTTTGTATACTCAGATTTGAGTGTGGTCTGAGCTGTTGTTCCCATTTTCCTTCCTCTGGTCTTGTCCTTCAACATGACTTTTAAGTCTCCAGACAGCTTGGCACATGATGCCATTGTTTCACTTAACTGTTGGACAGTCTCAACCATGTCACTACCTCCCTCAAGGTCAAACTTCCCATCAATGGTTTCTATACATGAATTAATATTTTGCATAGTAATATCAGCATAGGACAACATCCCTCTCACCATAACACCCACTTGTGCATGATGAACACTATCTCCAGATAATCCTTCCTCATTTTGGGAAACAGTTCTCTCCAAATACTGACTTTCTGTTTCATAAAATATGGGCAATGGTGAAGAAGATGTAGTTGTATTGGATATTGATGCTGTTGGATTACTCATCTTAACTTGGTAGTAATCATATGGATACAATGTTGGTGGGGTGTGTCTAATCACATTCAATTTTTCATTTATTGGAATGTTTTCTCCATCTTGGGTATTGGAGCTTGTAACCAAATTGGTCATGTCAATACTGAAGGAAGTTCCAGTCAAATTAGACCCAGTTGGAGACTCTTCATTCCATTTGGTTTCATTTACAATAACATGTTCTGAATTGTCTTCATTCATTTTTGAATTATTGTGTATTTCAACGGATGTACCCAACTCTGATCCACTGATGGCATGAACTGTTTCAATTTTAATGTTAGATTTTGTTTTGCCATCTTCAGTTAAAGTCATAGGAACAAGGTTTTCTTCATTTTGGACAGAGGAAACTTGGGCATCAAATCCATCAGAGATTTTATCAGGTGAAAGAATATCATCAAGAGTGCTTGTGATGTCCTCTTGGCAATCAATATATGTAGATTTGTCCAATGTAGAAATGTCAACATATTCTGGCAGACTTTCCAATATGTGATTTTCAACATCAGGGTACACATAGTCAATAGTTGAACCAGATTCACTTATTATGCTGTCATGTTCCATTTGTTCAGGCTTGTATATCTTAGTGTCATCTGATTTACTCTGTAGTGATATAGGATCACCGACTACACATATGTTGCCCTCTCCATCACTATGTTTATAAAGTCCTTTGGGTTGGTCTTTGCTCCCTTTCAGTGATAGATCACTTTTACAGGTCTCAGCTAACTGATTCTCCTCTACATTTCTTTCCTTGATAATCCTCTCTGAATCTTGTTGGTGAATCCAGTCATCTAAGGTGATCGATTCAGGAGAACTGCAGCAGCATATGCTTGTCATTGTGCTAAGTGTTCCATCGGAATAGCTAGTGAGTGCTTCAGTTTCTTCCTTGTTTGGATCATGTCTACCTCCACTGACGATCTTCTTTTTAATTTCACTAGTTTCCAAATCTGTTCCATCTGTATGGATGGACTGACTGGTTGAGTGTAGTTTGAAGTGTTCATCATTTAGTGCAGGGGCCATCTTGTTTGTATCAGGAGTTCCCCAGCCTTTACCATTGCCAGTCTCCTCTGCATTTGGATCACTACTAGTTGCTTCTTCATATTTTAGCTGCTCCTCACATCTGATGTGTCCATGCAGTCTGTCATCACTTCTAGGTGAATTTAGAGAATTTGTGCTCTGTGGCTTAATAAGTTCAACATCAGTTAGTTTATCTTTAATCTCTTGGACTACATTTACATCATTTGTTGATGCACTACACCCATCGGTGCTTTTATCAACCATAGAAATATTCCTGGGCTTCAATTTTGATGTTGTGAATTTAAAGTGTTTCTTCGGTAGATATGTGTCTTTTGCTATAATATTGTTTGTCATATCAGCATCAGTTACAACTTTTTGTGATGTCAGTTTTGAATGTTTGAGTGTGAATTTATTACAAGGAATTTGTTTAACTAGGGTTCGTTTTTCTTCTACAGCTGACGTGGTGATACAGTTTTTAACTTGTTCTTCATCACAGTTATAAATATCTTGATAGTGTTTGACTGACTTAAAATTAAATCTATTGTCCAATTTGTGTTTTAGCTCTTCAGTCTTTTTGCTTGTACTATTTGCTGCAGAGGATGCAGTTGATACCTCATCTTTATAGCTTGTATTATTTGCTGCAGTGCGAGCAGTGGATACCTCATCTTTATAGCTTGCATTATTTGCTGCAGTGCGAGCAGTTGATACCTCATCTTTATAGCTTGCATTATTTGCTGCAGTGCGAGCAGTTGATACCTCATCTCTATAGCGATGTGCGACATCTACCAGTACAGCAATATCTCTGTCACCAGTGTGAGCATGTGTTGCAGTTGCTTCATTTTGATTAATCCTAGGTTTGGAAGTAGTTATTGGTTTGATAACAAGTGCCTGCTTTACAGTGACCTTTGGTAATATTTTTCTTGGAGATGTAGTGTTGTTTCCTAATAGGTGTTGCTGTTGACTTGGATAACATGGCCTTGCTTGAATGAGATGACTCAATGGGAGATTGATTCCAGCTGACTGGACATAATGCTTTGGAGGGGGATATACTGAAATGTTTGATGCTCTGACAACAGCGGGAAATTGCATAGGTACCCAAATCTTTCCATCTGGCTGTGGGACAAGAACAGTACTATACATCCCCAGGTTTTGATTTTCAACTACTTTCCTTTGACTCATGTCTTCATTGAATTTTTCACCTTTAGTTACAGTTTTGTTTTTAGAACATTATTATAAAGGATATTGAGGTCAAAGTTGCTTGTTCTCTTGTTGCTTGTTCTCTAGACATTTCCTGGGATGCAATAAAAAGACCCTGCAGCTTGTGGTCTTCTGCAAGGCAAAACATGACACATTGACTAACCTAGATGATTGTAATAGAGATTAGACTTATTGAACCTAAATAACCATAATTGCATACTTTGCAAAACATGACACATTAATAGATTGTTCAGATAAACCCTGCCGCCTTTTGATATATCAGAAAACTATGATATATTGGCTAAATTGATGATGTCATAGGTTGTAGGTAGAAATCTGACCATGCAAAAACAAGATTAACTTATTGCTCATTTAAAAAAAAAACCTATATGTATGACTGTATGACATCATAAAGCTAGCCAATGCAGAAAACCTGAGTTACATGTACATGTAGTTAGTGAACACATCTCTCACCTATCTATCTCACCTAGTGAACACCTATCAACAGTGAATGTTTTTTTCGACAAAACCTTTTTCTCCCATTGACTCCCATGTTAAAGTACGATCCTAAAGTTAACACCTACCTACTGTGAACAGTGAACACTAAATCTTTGCAAAATCAGTTGAATTATCCTGTCTCTGGTGAACATTGAATCAGATATAAGATTTCTCGCAGATTTTCTGCAAGTGCCTTATTAGAGTACCCTTTGCATTCGTTTGACTTCACTTCTTAAAAGAGAGCTTCGTCTTCACTCTTTCAAACTAAAATAAACCTGTGAACTCACCGCGCCAATCAGTGTTCGTCGGCCAAATTTGACCGACGTTCTATATATGGTCATTCCTTCTGACGTCATCGTTGAGCCCGGAATTGACCAATGACATGCGCATATTTAATTAGAACGCAATTGGCGTATGTTTCTTTAAGCTCACTGAATGGTTGAAGAAAGGCCAGCACATAAGTCAGAAGTGATTTATTAGCCAAACTGTCACAGGTACCCGTCGTGGGGGCGGGGCTACTAAACTGTAATTTGGTCTCTACTAGGCAGAGTGTAGTTTAACTAGACTCTGCACGCAGGGAATATTAGAGTTAAGCAGTTTATGTTAATATTAACTGCCAAAATAATCAAAATGTCAATTAGATATCTTGATCTCATCTTCTGTTGAAACAGGTGTGACTAATTATAATTATTAATAAGCTTTGTTTTTGTAAGACAGGATATTCGTCTAGCATCCATCGTTTTGGGGATAATCTGGTTAAAGTCCCCGTCTAAAGTTTGAAAATATTTTTTTATCATTCATTTACTATTTGTCATGACTTAAAAAGTTATTTTAGAGATTTTTGAAAAAGAAAAATTTCCCGCCAATTTTCAAAAAAAATTTTTAATCATCAAATATTTCTTAATGCATTTCAAAAAAGATTATCTTTTTAACACCAATGCAAAGCTTGAACATTTGCTTCGATGTCAATCTTTTCTAAATATGCTAGACTTCAATAATAAACCAATGTTGATTGTCTAACCGGGTTAAAAGGAAGAATATATTATGTTTCAGATATCATTGTACCATTGGTTTCTATGAGAACTAAAATTTTGAAATGCATTTTTCTCGGAACCATTTTCATTCACTGATAAGTTCATTTCTCGCTTATTTATGAACCGATTTTCTTAATTTTTTCGGCAAAAAACATGGGAGGATAAATGCTATGCATTGGTATGAATTGTGGCTGATTAAAAGATATGTGTGACCTCTAAAAGTTAGTTTTAAATAAATTCACAAATTTGGGAAAAAAAAGTCTATCAAAAACCACTTTTTGAAATTTAAAAAAAAGTTTCACATATCACACTTTGATAACATTGGGTAAGACTACAATAAGCCAAAGTGGTTTAAACTTTAGATGGGGACTTTAACTATTATTACCTCGACCTGCTAAGTCCCAATTTAATATTTTTCTCATCCCCATCAATTTGAAAAATAGATTGGACTTAAATTAAAATGATCACCCTTTATTGACTCTATCATGTCCTTTGATTAATTCAATAAAGTCCTTTAACTGACTCAAATGTGTCAAGGATTCCACTATTTAAAGGATCATCTCAATTGAGATTATCATAAAACAACAAAGAATTAAAGAGATTAAAATTTGACAATAAAAGGATGAACCATTCAGATGACAGTCAGTCTAATATGAGTCAGTTTATATAACACTACAATAGATCAAAAAATTATCGCTAGAGTATCCTGGGTTTTCATGGGTAGAAAATACAAATCAAAATATTTTTCACTTTCTGTCTGTCAGTCGGAAAATCAATTTTTAGAAAAAGTTAAAATGCCTTAATCGAATCATTTGGTATATTTACTCATATTTACATGACTTATTTTTTGAAGTCAAATGTGTGACTATTCGCATAGTCAGTAGGTAGATTCACGAAATTGGATCAAATTGCAATAAGAAACTCAGTCATTTTCTTGAGAAAAGTTTCTCCTATTTCTCTGTTCAAGTGACGTCAGATTCCAAGAATTTGCTAGAATTCCATAAATGAACTACGGTTAGATTTTTGAAGGGGTGATAAATATTCAGAATAATAAATAAACAGATTCAAATGTGATAATCCAGTTTACAAACTATTCTAAACATATGTAATTTCACATAATGTAATAAATGTAATTAACAATCTCAAGTCTCAAGTCTGATTGTAAAGTTTACAAAATATAATGACTTGTCATGTCATGTAATTTTTTTGAATCATCCAACATTTTGAAATTAAGAGGATTAAGAAGTAGAACATGTAATTGGACATAATTTTACCCAGCTCTCTGCGAAAGGCAGGAGGTGAAGATAAGTCATCAGCCAATTTTTTTATATATGGGGGAAAAACGTAAAAATACGGCCAAATGAGATAAAAATTAGTACCGTGGGTACTGGGCTCACATGGTGTTGCTCAAAAGTGAAAATAAAAAAGACGGGTATAATTTTTTGCAGATTTTTTGTGACAAAATTATTTCATACAACTACTCTTTACAAAGACATGTTTTTTTACAATGCAGGACACCTGAACTTATTTGTAAAGCTAGGAAATGGGCCAAAAGTGAATTTCCTGAGACAAAAATGGTGGCCTTTTTGAAATTAGGCGAGATTTTGAAGCAGGAGTCAGTTTTTTTTTCTTTATTGATGTTGAACAAAATTATTTTAAATCGGGAATCCTATCTACAGAGGATTTAAAAAGTGTTGACAGAGGTTTAAAACTTGCCACTTTTTTGGACTGACTGAGAGACAGATGGACGAATCAATGTTAACTAAAATGGCTGAAAATAAAATAAAAAAAACTGATATAATATTTTGCCGTTATTTCATACAACTACTCTTTACAGTGACATGGCTTTTTACAATGCAGGACAGCTGAAATTATTTGTAAAGCTAGGAAATGGGCCAAAAGTGAATTTCACGAGACAAGAATGGTGACCATTTTGAAAATAGGCGAGCTTTTGAACCAAGAGTCATAGGAGAGTTTTTTGTATTGATGTTGAACAAAATTAACTTAAAACAGGAATCCTATCGACAGAGTGTTTAAGGCAAATGGTCCAAAAGTGGATTTTGCGAGACAGATGGACAAATCAATGTTAACTAAAATGGCTGAAAATAAAAAAAATGGATATAATTTTTTGCTGATTTTTCGTAACAAAATTATTTCATACATCTACTCTTTACATTGACATGGATTTTTACAATGTAGGACACTTGAAATTATTTGTAAAGCTAGGAAATAGGTCAAAAGTGAATTTCGCGAGACAAAAATGGCGGCCATTTTGAAAATAGGCGAGCTTTTGAGCCAGGAGTCATAGGGGAGTTTTCTGTATTGATGTTGAACAGAAATAACTTAAAACAGGAATCCTATCGACAGAGGTTTTAAAACGTGCCACTGTTGTTGACGGAAAAGTGGATTTCACAAGTCAGATGGACAAATCAATGTTAACTAGGCTGAAATCATTTGTAAAGCTAGGAAATGGGTCAAAAGTGAATTTCGACAAAAATGGCGGACATTTTGAAAATAGGCGAGCTTTTGAACCAGGAGTCATAGGGGAGTTTTCTGTATTGATGTTGAACAGAAATAACTTAAAACAGGAATCCTATCGACAGAGATTTTAAAACGTGCCACTATTGTTGACGGACAGACGAACGGACGGACGGACAGACAGACGGACAAGTGAGCGATTGCAAAAGCTCACCATGTGAGCTAAAAATAAATGGATTTTTCGACCGTCGGACAGCAACTGAAAAATATTTTAAGTTGATATTTATTTTATTTTTTTAATTGTATTTTATTATATATATTTTTTTTTAAATTATTTATTACATTGTGCTAAATTACAATTGTTTAGAATAGTTTGTAAACTGGATTATCACATTTGAATCTGTTTGTTTATAATTTTGGATATTTAGTCTTTCACTCCCCCCAGTTTTCTGCAAGTTAAAATGCTCAATTCTGCAAGTGAAATTAGTGAATTCTGCAAGAAGAAAGGGCTAATTCTGCAGAAATTCCGCGGATATTCGCGGCATTTTTTTGCGGTTATTAAAATAATATAAAATAACTGTTATTAATTTATGTCTTTGTTTAACTTTCTGACGAGAACCGAAAGAAAAACTAATGGTTTTCGAACCAGTAAACGGGAAAATATCGTGATAGTCAGGTAGTCAGTCACTACATACATGCTGCCATCTAACGGCAGAAATCAAACGATGGCGTTTAGAATTTTCACTTCGCATAATTTGGGTTATTTCTGCAAGGGATTTGACTGAAAACGTGTCAAATTGTTACAGGTAAGACTGACTTTTTAAACTTTTGGAAAATATATGGATTCTGCGGAAAATTCCGCGGAAATTGACCAAAATAGTTGATTCTGCAATTCCGCGGGCAGAGGCAAATTCCGTCCGCGCTCTGCAAACACGGAATCCTGGGGGCAGTGGTCTTTGAGCAAGACTAACCAAAAGGTAAAATTTATCAATTTTTCTCTCCACCGAGTCCTTTATACCCGCTTTTGGAGAGTTTGAGATATGAAACTTAGAATTTAGCTCATTGTGACAACTTTTGATAGTTGAGGTTTATTCATGCAGGCCCGTGGCCAGGGGCAGTTCGGGGGCCAAAATCCTTTCAAAATTACATGATGCACTTTTTCACCATTTTGACTAATTTTTGAGTGATTTTTGGACAAATTTGCCAAAGTGAACCCCCCTAGAATATTTTGGAAAAGTGAACCTCCTTGGAAAATTCTGGCTACGGGCCTGTTCATGTCTCCCACTTCAGACTTTAGATCTATGGAATTGAAAGAATCAGCATTTTCATTGGCGCCGGTAGACCAATAGACTATATCCTCTTGTCTGAAATTTTTTTGAAATTTGGAATGAAAATATTCAGACTGAATTCTATTGGCCTCTAGCCTAGATCTATTGGATATAGACTAGGTAGACCAATGCTGAAGCTCCAGTGGTTGGTTGATTTGTCTACAAAATCTAACACACTTGAGGGAATGTCACCAGATAAAGTTCTCTAAGTGTTTCCTTCCAACAGATGCTAAGGACAAGTTCTAAATAACTAAAATAACGTTTACCTTGCAGGTTTCGCCTTTTGACATTGGTCAACTTCCGGCGTTTAAATTGCGCGCGCAATATTTTCTGAAACCTGTCATTCTGGTCAGAGTTGTCAAACCTTTTGATCTCGAAATAGTACAATGGTGAATCGTCAAGTGATATACAGGTAAATCAAAATAATGATTTTTCAAATTAACTGTTCTTAGTTTGAAGAGAAGGTCATCGAAAATGACTAATATTCATTACAAAGAAACTTAAGCATAAGTGATCGCTGTAGGAATTCCTCGGCCTCGTTTTAAAAAGCTTAGGGATTTCCCATATTTTGGAAATTCAAAATAAAAAGTTGTCTATTTTAAGTTTTTAGGTCATATAAGTCTTATCGAAATGTGTATATTCGTGTAAATTTATACAGGCAGGTTATATCACGTCCAATGTAGTCAACGATCGTGAGATAAACATGTGAGTATCCAACAGATTTACATAATAAATAATGTCACTCTTTTTCCTATTTTTATTCAGTCAGACACAACGTTGCATTCACAGGATCTTGTATCACCTTATGATGACTGATATGGGGCTGCCTGATATGGGGCTTTATATAGGGCCTATCATAGTGCTCATCTCATATCATAGTGCTACATGTCTCTGTGGTTGCATTCTCAAAATTCATTTCGTTCGTTGCGTACCTTCACTTTACTCGAGTCTCTAGCCAATACTTGGCTAGAGGTGATTTCATCTGGAATACTGTGAACTCCATTTGAAAAAAGCTGGCCGCAGTGTCATAAATTTATTGAATATTTTATCAATTGAATCGTAACAGACTCAACTCCTTGATGAGATTTGACATGATTTCGTCAGGATTTCGTCTAAAATTAAAACATACACTGTAATGGCTCCAAGAAAAATGGCGATATTCGAAAAATGGACGAAATGTCGTTAACGTCTGACATTAGTAAGTTAGCGATCCAGAAGATGTGAACTAATATACTGATCACTTCATGTGTGTTTTGGAATTTTTGGTGAGGTAATAAGACCAAAACTCGCAATTCAAATTGTGATGTGGAAAAATGGCGGACATATGATTTCAAATTTTATGATTACGACATGACCAATTGTTCATGCAGGAAATTATCTTTCCAGGAAGGCCATGATACAGTGGCCTTAGAAGAAGGTAACCTTCACTACCTCTCGAGGTAAGGCACTGTAGGTACGGATTGAACTGGACAAAATTCAATCTTATTTCTTTATGTGTTTTTCTCAGAGACATGTTTTATATGTCTCTGGTTTTTCTGCTTTATTAAGTATTTTGTTAGTGTTTTTGTATCTGTGTTAGATCTACAATGCTGATACAAATTAATTGATGGCACATTTTCTTGAATTTTAACATGACGTCCCAAACTCCCAAAAACTGCAGAAAAGTATACACCGTTAAGCTTATGCATAATGCATTTGTCATGAGTTTGAGCTGAAATTTCGCTAAAATGAAGTAAGGGTAATCTCCTGTTTATTCATGGGCTCTATTGAATGCCCATGGTTTATTGTGGTTAGCTTTTAATAAAGTGCTCAGAAGCAAAAAAATATGCGCAAAATAATCAAATAATCTGATTGGTTTAAACTTTAATGCGCATGCGCACAATTTGGTGTTTTACCCAACTTTAGGTTAAATATATTTCTGACTGAGCTAAAGTAACCATTTTGGATATTTTTCGCCCTTTCTCTTTTTTCTTCCTGGCTATGACACTGGTAGTCACTGGTTAAAATGATAACATGCATCATTTTGAACACGCTTGCACACTTGCGCACTGTTCAGTATGAAATGTTTGATCCCAAGCCCATTGCTTTGTAGTGGTATGGTATGGTATGGTTCTTTATTTCCTCCAATTTGAAGAGCAATTTAATACAAAAACAAATGATTAAATTACAATATATACATTAGATACAAAATAACAATATATGGCAAAATGAGTAAGATAAGGTAATATTTACTTACGACGTGAATTCTTTAAGCATAGCGCTTATTTGATTGGAACAAAGGTAAATTGTTGCCATTCAGCAAAATCGTAATTCTGTAGTACATCTGTGCGACTACCAAATAAACATTCTACTAAGACATCATCGTCAGAGTTTAAGATTGAGTCTTCAACAGGTAGTTGTTTTGGCACAGGCTAGGCAATACATGTACTGTTCTTCTTCAGTAGAGAGTACAAGTAGCTATTTGAGAGAAAAAGGTAGTGATGATTTTGATGAGCGTGAACTTTATTCTTATGACTTTCCAACGCAATAATAAGATATTACACTGTATTGCATGCATATTTACCCGGATATTACAACGATTTACTGCAATGTGCATATACATTTCATTGATAGTAAGGATGAAGTCGATTATGATTGGTCAGCTTTTGTGCAATATTGTAAAAGTTGTGAGTCAGTTCATACAAGAAAAAACAAAGATCAGCTGATTGACAAATTACTAATTAGTCTTGTTAGATGAGGTACCAGTGAAGTTTGCTAGCTGGAGGAAATGGCAAGTACATTGTAGTGTTTGAGGTAAAACAGGTAGCAAATTGCAACCTTCGCAATGCAAATTTCAAGGCTTGTTATTTACATGTATTTTTATTTTCCATAACTGTGCCCAGTTACCCACTTTTACTTTCCTTTTTGCTTTCATATCACTTTCCATCACTTTTATGAGTATTATTTGTAATGTCACTGATTTACTTTTAGGTAATAGCGAAATGAAATTAACCCTTGTTTTTGTCCATGCTATATCAGGGAAATAAAAGAAAAACTGACATGTTGATTTTACATAGCTTAATCACGTGACACACTATGTGACCTATGTACCATGTTGTCAATGTGACCTTGAAAGCAACTGAACTTTCAGAAATTAATTACACATATTTCCTGGGCCTTGAATATAGATCAATTATAAACATGCACTTATAACATGCATACACCTCGTGGAGGAGCGATCATTTCCTATTATAGTCCATGTGTCACCCCTATACATACTATAGTGAACCTATGAATTGTTAAAAACACGATGTTTTATGGTTAATTTATAATAACAAGGGTTTTCTGAAGTGATTTAACTGGGTTGGACAAAAAGTTAGTTTGGGGAAAAAAGTATATCGGCTAATTAGGGAGGGGTGCATTGGCTTAACATGGAGTTGACTATTGACTTAGCGTCGGGATACCACCATGTATTGTACCTGGTATGTTACCATGGTGATATAGATACAAAAATTTTCCCCAACGTTAATTTTTTGGCAACCCTGCTAAATCACTCCAATAAACCCTAATGATAGTATTTGCACAGAAAAACATCATGTTTTTAAATATTCATACGTTATGAAAATGACAAATGGACTATTAGTAAATTGGCGCATTAGTGCATAGTGTGCTTTTCATTATAACTGTAGTCACTATTCCCTATTGAATTGTTTTTCTTTATCAATCAAATCTAAAAAGTAAGATTTTAACTAATGATTGCAAACTGTGACTTACCTTCCAGGATTATGGAAACACTCACACATGTTACCAATCAAGTATAGCTAGTACACATAGATGATTAAACCAGGAACATGATTCTCACGAGACATTCCACATTGACATTTTCAATAATCAGAAGTCATTGGAGAACTTTGAAAAGTCTACACATCAAGCCTGACATTAAGCAACATGTGACAAGATGTTTGAAACACTCCAAGGCCACTTCATTGTTCTGCAATAGGCTCAAAGCTGTAGGTGAAGCTGCAGTGGTTGAGTTAGATCTCAATATGGACGTCTTAGTTGATAAGGAGTCATACCTGAGAATGTGGAAGAGTATAAACTCAAGAGGGCTGGTTCATTTAAAACTCAAAGACATGGTAAGTTAATGTTACGTTTGAATGTGTGTTAATATATCTCATTAGGGAAACACTTTTTTGTGGTCTTAGGGCAGTTCACTAAACAGGTTTGCTGTAGCTTTAGAATTGATTTCATGGAGATTTCTAAACTGTACATCAGAGTCCAGTAGGGATATATTTCATAATTTATCTTTACCATTATCATTACAACATGTACAGTATATGGGCTGAAAGCCATGTTTTAATCTGATAGCTTTTTCTATGATGAACCAGGAAAATACTCAATGAAATAAAAAAAATATTGATTTTTGATAAGCGACGTCATATTCAATCCATTGTAATTTTCTCTTGATTCAATTTTTGCGTGTCATTCAGTTGAGACGACAAAGCGATTCTTTTGGCTGTAGACTGTAGGAATAAACTGATTTAACAGAATGACTTTTGCCAAGATCTCCCAAGAAAAAGATTCAAGCATAAACAGTTAAATAAGACAATCAATGTACATGAAGCATACGATTATTATTGAGATTATGACACCATTAACATTAGAATAATAATTTGTAATAATATAATATTATACTCAAACGTTTAGGTTGTGAAAACAATTGCAAGCTTAAACTCTCTAATGTCAATAATTAAAACCATTGCATTGTACCCTCAGATTAGACAAAAATGTATCAGATTCACGCTATTTGTCAAATATGTCCAGATCGTCAATTAAATCACTTTTAATTTCATTTTATATCGAAATTGTGGCTACTGCATATTTTATTCAATTTTGTTATATATTTCTGCTTCAGTTTACTAATGAACTGCTCATAGGACCATGTCTTGTGTTTATTCGGGTTCTTCATATGGTGAACAGTCCTACCAAGTGTGACCAAAATATGGGATTCATTCATTTTGGACAATATCTTTTTGTCATCTTCTTCTAAGATATCATCTAAGTTCAGTCTTAGGGGTATTTGAGGGTGGAGCCAAGTTGATGATTTTGACAGATATGTGTTGTACTTATACATCTCATCTGCTTTGCGTAGCTTAGTCAGTCTTTTTAACTCTTCTTGGTTTCGATCTGCACCATCCTTAAGTTGTTTTGAAATAAAATGTGCATTTTGATCAAGGTTCATGCTTTTCATTGATCTTTGATGTTGTCTGAGTTTTACTTTTCTATTCTCCTCATTCTCTTTCTCAGCATCTACAGGACAAATTTGTTTCTTGCCAAAAGTGCTGATCATCCCAAACTGTTTTGGTTTAGATATTGTTTGATTCTTTTTCATGTATTCCTTGGTTGTTTCCCTTGGCCTGTAGGGTAAGTGGCCCACTAATGGTGGCATGATTTCCTGCCATAAGTAATCGTTGCGTCTTAAAGCAAGGTGCATAGCGCCATCTGTGTACCGATTGAACTCTTCTAATTGGCTAAGTGTCGTGTTTGCCTTTTTCGTAGGCTTTTTATATCTTTGAATCTCTACATCAGACACAGCATTGTCCTTTTCTGTATGCTTCTTAACAGATTCTCTGCTCGATTTTATTGTACTTTCTGATTTAGATTCTATTGCAGATCCTTGTGTGGATGACATCACACTTGATGATTGGTGAATTCTTGGAAAAGTACATGTGTAAGATGATCTTCTGCTAATCGTGTTGTTCGAATTGCATTGAGTCCCAGTCTGCCATTGGCTCGTTATGCCAGGTGAATTGTCATTATGGGATGTAAATCTTGAAGTCGGGTTACCATAATTCCTACCGTTTCCAGAGTTTGTGTCTTGTTGTGTCGATATATTGTTTGGTGATTTGCTCTGAAGCTTTTTCATTGATATCACAAGTTTTCTACATTCGTTAGCATGATGATCTATTTTCAGTAAACTCGTCTCTTTGAGAAGATTGGTCAGTTGAGATTGCTTTAGTTTTTCTATAGTGTCTAGTTTAGCTTGTAAATGTCTGTCCTCCTTTTCCTTGGCAAGAATTACTTTAATTTCTTTAGGCATCTTTGTTTTAGGCATCTTGCAAACTAAATTTTTAGGTATTTTTCAATTGTTTTAGTTAATCAGTAATACATATTTAATAAGAAGTGTAATATTCCTTATAGTTGCTTATTGTTGCAGTTCCCATAAGTGTTGACTTCATCAGTTCATCTTAGCAACATACAGTGGACGTTAACTTAAAATAAGTGAGCAATTTATTGACTCTCTTGGAAGAATCAATATAAATTCCTTTGATATTAACACCCATCAATTATTATGTCATCTAATTGACATATATGGACTTTAGAGTAACAACATATTGTCATGCTTCTATGGCAATTCAATAACTAAACAAATATCTGCATCTATTTATGCCAAATATAATAATCAATTTGGAACTTATTGTTCAAAATATTTAAACATTCTCCAGACATTGTTGGAACTGGAATTGTTGTTTCCAAACTAACATTGATTGTTTCAAAATTATGTACAATGTACTAAACTACTGATGCTTCCATGGACATGAATGTTGTTTACCTGCTCTTAAATTTAATTTTTGGGTGACATCTTTGTAGTGACTCATTTTCCTTGTGCCATGATCTAATATACGATATTAGATAAATTATTTATATGTTTGCAGAAAGAAACCTATGCAGAATATGATGAGCTGAAACAGCAGAGAGAAAATTTGGAGTTAGAAAAGGATACCATATCTCAGAAGTTTAGTGAGCTTATGAAAAACAAGGTGATTCAAATACAGGGTGCCTCTTAACAAATTCATGAATTAATATATCAGAAAATCTCTTGCCTTAAGTAAATGTACATATTTGCAGGATTTCTCTTTGCTTAATAGTCATGATATTCACGTTGGGAAAGGGTTAATAGTCATGATAGGATTGATAATCTGACTGCATCCCCCTATTAAGGATATGGATATCAAAATTAGATTTGCTTTGGAAATATGTTTTGCCATTCAAATACTTTTTCTCACAGTTGAATTAAGTGTTCTAAAAATGTTATGAAAAAGTGGATATTGTCAAACTTTCAAAACTGAATTTTTATCCCTCCTAGTAAACAGATTTTTTTTATGACTTCCTTTATCCCATATCACATCTCTGTACCCCTATCAGCTTCACTCTCAGTGAATGGGGTGTTAACTGTTAAGGGGAGGGTGTCTGAAGGGCTTAAAACAATTAAACATTTCTTCATTAATGTTGCTGACTATCCATAGGATGCTGTTGACAAGAAGACTTTAGATGAAGAGAAGAGGCTGCTGCAGGAGAAAGGGAAGGAAGTGAAGCAACAACTGAAAGACACTCAGGTTGGTTAAACACATTCTACCCTGAATGTATTTCAAGAAGTCTTATTTTCCTCTGACTAACACAGAAGGTTGTAGAGCTTTGCTACTGATATGATATTATATTATGATATGATATCAGCAGTCTGCTTCATGATTGCATATAGGGTTGTTTGAATTTGACATGAAGTTACATGAAGAACCATCTGACATTTAACGGTATGGGTTGTGAGGGTTTTCATAATTTCACTCACGCATATGCTTCTTTGAAAGATGGCAGCACTTTCACTTCTTATTTTCATGGAAATGAAGTAAAATGTATATTAGATGTTAACTGAAAATCCTATGCTAATAATTATGATACATGTAGATCCTAGTTTTAATTTTAATATACTTACTTTGTTTTGTTTTTATAGGTTAAGTTTGCTGATTTAGAAGAGAAAGTGATTACATTTGTTTTACAGCTGCCCAATTATGTGCATGATTTAGCAGTAAGTGTTTCATTGTATCATAGTATTGGCCTGGGAGTCTTCGTTGTAGTATAGTGATACTTTATGACTAGTTTTGTATGTTATGTATTGTTGTAACCATTATGGCATTGTTTAGACATGAAATATTTGAAATTAAAGAAAATATCTTTCACAAAAGCTGAACTTGTCCACATGAGAAATTATTACTTAATCCAGCCGATATACAATCAGAATTTGTCGTCAGAAAATCACAGCCTATAATGAGCTTGTAAAAAGCTGTGAAAGCCACATTTAAACTTCAAATGTTTATTTGCCAAAAAGGTGTCCCATCTTTTCATTCACAGGCTGGTGTTCTTAGTGTGTATCAGAGTATATAAGGTTCTAATTTGATTTTACAGCCAAAGGGTGTGTCAAGGAGGCATTTAACTAGACAGTGGTATCCTCCTAAAGGTATTTCCAATTGCTATATTACATTTGATTGATTGAAATTATCCAGTTAAACGGAAGTTTTCAAATACTATTTGGTATATATATACTTGCTATGTGTACCCTGTATTTATACAGTATTCTTCAAATGGCATATGTAAAATGCTGATAAGCCAGTTTCTCAGAAAATAAGAAGTGCATCATAATATAATCTAAATTAAGTGACCTTGAATCTATACTGACTTTGAATCAAGTGGAACATTTATAATAGAAGTTAACATAAAAGAACTCTAAAAGGACACCTTTGTGAATCAGTAAATGCAATTCATGGATTACTATGGGGTTTTGATAGCATTCATTTTTTACACAATATTAGCTCAAAGTTAGTCTTGATACTTGAAGGACATTTAAAATATTCAGAGCAGCACTAAATACAGCAAAATATGAAATGTTTTAGATTCATAGACACTTACATTTAACTTTCAGAGTTTGACTTTGAAGCCAAATCTTACATGGAATTGTGTGGAGAAAATCTGGAATTCAGGTAATATTAACAATGCATTTAATTACACGTACATGTATGTCACTTCACCATGCTCTCAGACAAGATATTTAAGTGTGTTAATTGAAAAAAATTTGAATATGCTAAATTGATGGCTCTCATTGCAAAGGTATTTACATTTCTTTGAAAAAGTATTTTTTCAGAGAAATTAAAGTAGGATTTTTGCATAATTAACTAATTAAACTGTCCTAAAAATAATTAAGGGCAATATAAAATGAGATAAAATATTTTCACTTGTAGCCCCATGTCCCCCAAAGCTTACTACCTGAAGGGTAAACTGGCCATGCTAGAGCAGGCCCTCATACATTATACAACAGATCACCTTCTTGAAGCAGGCTTTGAGCAGATGTCATGCCCTGATATGTTCAAGACACCAGTACTTGAAGCTTGCTCCTTGTATTCTGAAGAGAAGAAGAAGGTACATTTACAAAGTTACATGATTTTCACACCTG
>CAIIXF020000006.1:5323488-5491576 GCA_903813345.2 Owenia fusiformis
AATTATGTTAATCGACATTTAAAAATTGCTTGTTTATTTTAGAATCCAAAGTCAGACACCAAAGCACCAGACGCCAAACACATTGGAAAAAAGACAGCGCCAAAGAGAACCTTCAAAAATGCTATAAAAAACAAGTAATGTAAGTGTAGATAAATAAATTGTTTAATTAATGATTGCGTTTTAATTTATGCTTTTTTATTTATCTTATTTCTATTGAGTTCTTTTGCATAAGATTACCTGTTATCAGTCGATCAATCATCAATTAATATAAATCAATAGTTGTATTTCAATTTATCTTCAAGCTAATTTTTATGCATCTTTATTAGACGTAAATACCATGCTATATTTAACCCGTATATGAAAGGATAAATTTAATAGGATTCAACAAATAAAAATGGTTAATGTTTTTAAAGTGTACGTCAATAGACAGAAGTTTTAATTCCCACGTATTATTTCAGGGAAACAGTGTAACATTTTAAATGCAGCAGAAGCAAGCGCGCTTGGGGCATTAAATGTAACCTGATTGATTTTTATTAACTGAATCGCCGTGTGATATATAATTCATATATCTAAGGTTACGAATGTATGACAATGGTGACACACATGTAATAATCTCACAATTATTATTATTTTGAAATGCACTAAAATGAGAGCTACTTAAACAAAAGTGTTGCGGTAACATCATCAAATGACTTATTTAAATTCTTTCCGATTCTTATTAATTATCCAATTATGTTGTATTATTCCATCATTAAATGTATAACAGTTGATCATTTTCAAAATATATATGTTTAGGGGGGTTAGGTTAGGTTGAGAAGACTTAACCCCTAACCATACCCTGGGTAGGGGCGTGTTGGGGGAGGGAAATAGGGTCGATCTTTGGGGGCTAAGAAGCCTCTTATCGTGGGGTCGGTTTGTTGACTTAAAGGCTTTTCTCGAATGGATTAGTAGAGATAAGCCAAGAAGTCAATAACACTCAAGATATCTATACGTGTACCTATGTAGTTAGCGTGTTTGTAGCTCACAAAGTTGATGCTAGATTTTATAATCTAATGAATGGTATTGAATACAATCAACAAGCGTACCATCGGGCATATACGGTGCATTCAGAATTATACAACTCTTCTTCAATGACCACGCGAATGGTGCACAAACTTTTTACATATGCTGTTAATCATCAACATTATCTCATGCTTCTCCTCAGAAACCTTGAACAAAAGAGTCGCGGTGTTGAAAAACTCATTGAAGGTTATATTACTCCTGACTTATTAGAACCAGAAGAATTAGCTACTGTATTATCTAGAACTAGAAGACTACATTCACAAACACCATAAAATACCATTTCAATTAGAATTTGATGATTTGAAAGATTATTATCAATTACAAGATCAAAACTTTATTTAACTTTACAGTTCCCCTTGGCATCTGGAGAGGTTGACAATCAATTGACCCTTTACAGAGTAGAGTCTGTACCAACTTTATTCGGGGCTAAACTATACCCCTCATTTCTAAGCGATTTACTGGAACTTTTGGCCGTTCACAAAACAAATTCTACATTTTTGGAACTAAGAGAGCAGGACACAAAGTTGTGTAATTTTAAAGACAGAAAAATGCTGTGCCCTAGGGTTTTGCCCACACTCAGCCGACCAACGTGCACCTTTGACTTATTTCTTGGAAGATTGGATTCCACTTGTGCAAGATGGAAGTCCAAATTCAAAATCAGGGCTTTACGCCAATAGCTTTTAGTCCATTTGTCATTTTCTGAACGTATGAATAGTTAAAAGTATGATGTTTTTCTGCGTAAATACTATCATTAGGGATTATTGGAGTGATTTAGCTGGGTTGCCAAAAAAATAACTTTGGGGAAAAATTTTGTATCTATTCCCATGGTTACATACTAGCTATATGGTGGTATCCCAACGCTAAGTCAATAGTCAACGCCATGTTAAGCGATTGCACCCCTCCCTAATCAGCCTATATAATTTTTTCCCCAAACAAACTTTTTTGGCAACCACGTTAAATCACTTCAGAAAACCCTTATTATCATAAATCGACCATAAAACCTCGTACTTTTAACAATTTCTAGGTTCACTATTGGATGTATAGGGGTGACAAATGGACTATTTGACCCAAGGAGTAGTTTATTCCCCCCGTAGTGGTAGGAATTCCTCTTGTACTACATGTATTTACCCCAGACAATGTAATACATCGTTAATTTTAAAATAATTTGTTTTTCAGCCTAGTGTGAGTGCTTGTCCAGGTAATGTCACTTCACAATCGGAAGGAAGTTACGTTCATGAGCCTTTAGTGAGAAAATTAAATGATGCCAACAAAAGCTATCTTATGAATAACTTCTCTTTTACAGAGCGCTCAGATGACGGGTCATTGGACAATATCCTGCTAACCGACAAAAACGTAGGAATTGATATGGATCGCTTAGTAAACATTATCTCTAGTGATAAACCTTCTTTCCTTACACGCGCCGATTTTTTAGCGGATTATTTACAAGACCTAGCCTCGAACCCCATTTTGGGACTTTCCCCAGTGGTCGTTCTGTGCACGTTAGCTGCAGTCTTACTCATATGGCTGGTAATATTAACCTTCAAAATGAAGTGATTGTATTTGACCTTGCTTGCTTATGGGGCAATATTAGGGAAAGTCGATGCCTTTCCCACGTTAACTGACACAAATAGAGCCTGTAAACCAGACTGGCCCTATGTAGTGGGTATTATTCTTTTAGGATATATTTTAATTAAATTAGCTAAGTATTTGTTTTCTGTCAGCTCTTAGTCAAGCTTTGTAGACGTAAAGAGACCTCTGAGATCCCAGTTGAAGGACCTGAATATATAAGGCTGGAAACAGCGACACCCCATCCTCCTACTGACAACCCAAATCCCCTTAACCTTTCCCCAGAAACCGGAGAAGTGTGAATGGAATTTTCTTGTTTTTGCACTTTTATGAGTGAGAATGAATTGTGAATGAAATGAATTGAATATGTTAATGAATATTGGATTATGTCTGAGACGAGTATGTTTGTTTTTGCTCCTGAATTTAAATTGTTTTCCAGAACAAGGAGCTGTATTTTGTGAGGTCTAGTTCAACGACCTGTAATTTTGATGTAAATGTTTATAAGGGTCATTGAGGTAAACACAAGCGTGATTTATTTGTTGATATGAGTTGTTTTGATAAAGCGCTTAGCCTTATGTCTTAAAATATTTGTGTTAATGATATGTTCCTATTTAGGACATTGTACTATGTATATAGATTAAGTAAAAGATTGAAGCGACTATTGTTAATAGAATCAAAGGAGTGCCTGAATATGATATTAAAAAAGAAGTCACAGATCAGGTGTAGTGCGAATCTGCTATCCAATACTGGAGCCAACTACTAGCATCAAGAGACACTCATCAGGACAAAGCTTAAAAACGCAGTTATTGCATTCATAACAATTTTAGTGTGTTCTACTTATAAGCTACTTTTGAGTTTAAAAATAATTTTATTCCCTACTAGTGACTATTATTGTCGCTGATCATTGTTTTACCGTGTGAATTAGACGTTTGACCCTTTCGTTAAATAGAACTACCACTGGTCTTACAAATATAGAATATAGTATACTGATGTGAGGCTTTATAACATTTAAAAAGCCATAAACCCACTGAGATCTGAGCCTAATTTAACATTTACAGGCTTAAATAATAACAAAGAAAAAGTGAAGTATCGTGCTATGTGTTACGAACACTAAAATATCATAAGCCACATCACCTATAAGCAAAAAAAAACAAAATACACTGTAAAATAGCCTGTTTCTAAACACTAAAGGAGTCAAACAAAAGTATTCACACCTAATGTCCATTGAGAACTAGTGAGTAAATTATAATTATACTCAAAGGTAGACTTATTGTGTAATAAAACACACGAATGGATGTGAAACACCTTATTGGACTTTTAGATCTGTGACTTATACGTAATATTTTTATATTTCCAATTTTTATAGAGATATTTTCTATTAAAAAAAGGCACATGATTGTTAATTGTATTGCATATGGTTTTAATTTACAAATAAATATACGGTGTCTTACAGGTGTACCTCATTCAGTCCCATGTTACCTTCCTGGTTTCTTTGAGTGGCTCGCAGGAGCTCACCCAAAGAGATCCGGGGGTATTGTTGTGAAATTGATTTTTTATAGTAAATAGAATAACCCCTCCCATTGACCTTCAATATGTTCTTGTATAAGTATCTCTTGGTATGAGCTGGTCAGTCAGATAAGAGTTATAAAGTCAGCAGGTTTTATTGTTTAATCATATTGATGTAAGGCCGCTCTTATCAAGACATATAAAAGCCCGTACACCTGTAGATAGCGAGGAGTTGAGATTGAAATCTAAAACAACACGTTGGTTAAGTTCATCTCCCTGGCATATCAGATCTCCAAGGCTACATTACGATCATTAAAATACAAAAATACCTCTCACAGAAAACAACTGCAAATCATAAAATACCTTGTGGTAAGCATGATTGTGTAAAGATGTTTTAGCTGTACTTTTTTCTGTTACATGGTGCAATGATGAAGAACGCATTTTTTAAAATTTTACTTAAGGTGTGCTCATATGGTCATACAGGCGTTATCGTTTGGTGAACGCGGCAAATCGCCACGCAGCTTTAAACTTGTGTCAACTCGTTCAAGGTGCTGAATTTGATATGCTAGCTGGTGATGAATTGAACCGCAACGATGAATTGCATCAAATTCGAGTGATGCCGAAACAGAAGTGGATCTTTCAAGTCCAGCTGGTCCCGCTTTAATACTAGATCCAAACCATCCACTTTCCAAGAAAAATGTGCTCAACAAGGGCCAGCATTTAACACCAGATCCCAAGTGAACATCCCAGTAAGGAAATTATATTTAACTTTTCTTCAAAGATAATCTCATGCTTTGTTTACAAATGTAGACATTCTGTGAACAATACTCAACAAGACATAACCACTGTCAAGTAGATAAACATTTATAAAGAGTTCAAATTTCACAAACAGCTACCAGTCAGCTTATGCTTTAACTGCTGCACTAGTTTAACTATGTGCTACTGATCTAAAAGTGATTGCAATAAATTAATAATAATAATAAAAAATAGCCCTCACATGAAATGTGCTTTGCAGTCAACTCAGATTTATTAAATGTGTATTTACTCATTTGTTTTCTAAAAAGTTTTTTTGTCTACAGGACGATTGGGACGTGTAACAGTATGTTAAATGGAAAAAATGAACAGTGGGGTGATCATTGTTGGATATTTATTATGTGCAAAAGTTGGAAAGATTACATCAAACAAAATGACGTGAATACCTGGGATGTTGTAGCATTGTATATAGTAGTGTATATATGTATATATTGTTTTTTTATTGTTACAATAATAAACCGTTATGTGTATTTTAAAAGTACTCTTCTAAACTTTGTGCATTCATTATTAGAGGCAGGTGTCATTGTTACAAATGTGCCCCTGTGCATAATATAATTATACTTAAGTTTCTTGTATAGTAGGTTTGACCATTTTGCAATAAAACTCTTTAACAAAGTAATGATTACGTATTGTACCATACCCAACATTTCCATAATATTTGAGCGATAATTTACACCAATTACTTTTACGACCTACATATAAAATGTGGTAAATTAAAGCATTATCACCACTGAGTCTTACGATAGCGCCTTCAGCTTTGCAAACCTGAGATACTGACTAAAATTAGATATACACATACAAGACAACATGAAATATTTTTTAAGTTTTGGAATATTAGTATTATTTAGCATTTGCGTGCCAGCAAATGCTATTTTTGCGTGTCCCCCATGCCGCGAGAATTGTGCCACGTGTAACTGCCTCTTGCTTGGAAACAGAATAAACGCCGAATGCGAAAACATTATTACAATGTATATTTATAGGATAAACTGTGGATTACCCCATAGTATCAGGCAACTGTTTTAGTAAAATTGCCATTATTTCTATTATACAGGCGATGAAATACATATTTAACTATACTTAGGCAATAGCTTAAAAAAATTAACGGATATAGCATTTATTCGATGAATAAGTTTAATTCACTTAATAAAAGAAAAAAACCTACATGTAAAAGTGACAACTAACAAAGAAAGAAAGAAACACAACAAACAAACAAAGAAACAAACAAAACTGCTTTTAAAAAATTTAAAAATACACATTTGACATTATTTTACAATCATTTTATGACGTTTAATAGATTGTATGGATTAATTGGATAAATTGTTTATATATTTGTATTATTTATTCATTTCTGGAGGCGGGTAAAGGCAAAACACAAGGAACACAGGGTGCGAGTAACAAAGGTACGCCATTTACCACCAAAGCAGTAAAGGCAGGCCGAAACACAAAGGTACATGCTGTAAGTAAACAATTTTTATTTTTAAATATTAAACAAAAGTTGTTATGATATATTTTATTTCAATGCCATTACTGTCATGTTTCGTTTGGAATGTTATAAAACACAACTTCTGACTTGATTGGCACACGTATCATGAATTATGAGCCAGAAACATAACATTGTTGTGCTTGACTTGAGAGGATTTGTGGATTAGTACTAATAGGTAACAGGGTCAGTAATTAGCATGATCTGGCTAACAAAACTGAACAAAAAACATTAATTGTATTTCTTACTTGAGCTTCATTCTCAGACTGACTTGGCTGTTACTGACATCCCAACATTTTTTACAAATCATGAGTATGACAGTCAAAGACATGAGAGTTCCTTTGGGGCACCACAATATTGAAGACTTACAAGAAATGCTACACAGTCACTTGGAACTTGAGTCTAGGAGACTATGATGAGGATATGGTGGTCCCTTATGATAGAATGGAGCGGGACACACTACGGGGGGAGCTGACTCAAGAACTAATGAAGGTAAGGGCATGTTTGGGGGAAATTGAAGAATTTCAATTTGAGGGCATAATAAATCTGGAATGTGCAAATGTGAGCTTCAATAAGCTCATAATTGGCGAGAACAAGATTTGGACCTTCCTACAACTGATTTCAATGACAAGCGATAGACTTGACCAGTAATTTATTCTCCTCGTGCATTCGCTCAACTCCATTTGCTTAGAAAAAGTCATTGGTCATTATAGCAAGGGATAGAATTTCTTTATTATATTTCGTTTATAGAAAAATTTAATTCCACACTTCGGCATTTTATCACGAATATCTTGAAGGGACCAATAAATTTCTAAAATAATCAGTAATGGTCAATTCAAGATTGTAGGCTAAGGACCTTAACCATTTATATGGTCCATTGCCATGATTTGAAGTGAGGTAGAGAGATAGGAAACGTTTGATATTGGGTATTGAGGAGGCAATTAATTTTCAAGTTTGCTTGTTAAAAAATCTTGGCAACATTTTGACACAAAGATGCTGCAATTTTACGCAACATTGAACATAAAGCACTTTACTTATTAATATAGTCCATATTGAGCACCTCATTTCGTCGAATTCTTAAAGCCGAGATGGACGTCAGTTTTTACTTGTTTTTACTTTTGGTTTTTATCCATAATTGCAATGCAGCTGAGTCTTTGACCGAACGCCATCCAGGCGTGCAATTTACAGATAGTGGAGTTTTCTTAAACACGGATAATCAGTGGAGGCACACATTTGTTTTTGATTTGAAACCAACAAAGGTAAGAAGTTTCCTTCAGAAACCTAGATCTTGCACTAGCAAAAGTTAAACCATACACCAAAATGCAATATGTTCTGCCTTTCAAACAAATATCCTTGATTATGAAATCCAAAGAAATCATATACTAAGAGAGATTAGGAAACAGGAACGTTTGACAAAAATTTTGCTAAGGCATAAAACTTCCGGGAGACGCACTGCGCGGTCCCCTTTTGACTTTATATCAGACATTTCCCAATCATTATTTGGATTCGCTAAAGACTCAGATGTTCGCATTTTGACCAACCACATTAATCATTTGGAAGAAATTGCCAATTCTTCAGCGGGAAACATATTTGAATTTAGGGAACAATTTAGTAGTTATGCGGTGAAAATGGACGCAAGATTTGGGAATTTAATGACAGGCATAAAATATAATTGTTCCCTGATTGGGTATATATTCAAAGTCCATTTGGTTACACCATCATTCATTACATCATTGTTCTGAAAGAAACATCCCAACATTTTTTTTACAAATCATGAATATGACAGGCAAAGACATGAGAGTTCCTTTGGGGCACCACAATATTAAAGACTTACAAAAAATGCTACACAGTCACTTGGAAGCCGCCAGGTTAAACATGAGAAAAACAGAAGATGCATTCGACGGAGGTTACCTATCTAACTCAGATGCAAGGTGTTCATATTATGTTGCTGAGGCAAGTAGTCTCAGATCCACTCTATACCTGCAAATTCTGCAGCAAGCAGCTGAGTGCCTGTTGAGCCAAGTTCATCTGGAGGAAGACGCCCTGTTGGGGAACTTGAGTCTAGGAGACTATGATGAGGATATGGTGGTCCCTTATGATAGAATGGAGCGGGACGCACTACGGGGGGGGGGGGGAGCTGACTCAAGAACTAATGAAGGTAAGGGCATGTTTGGGGGTAATTGAAGAACTTCAATTTGAGGGCATCATAAATCTGGAATGTGCAAATGTGAGCTTCAATAAGCTCATAATTCGCGAGAACAAGATTTGGACCTTCCTACAACTAATTCCAATGACAAGCGATAAACTTGACCAGTAATTTATTCTCCTTGTGCATTCGCTCAACTCCATTTGCTTATAAAGAAAAAGTCATTGGTCATATAGCAAGGGATAGAATTTCTTTATTATATTTCGTTTATAGAAAAATTTAATTCCACACTTCAGCATTTTATCACGAATATCTTGAAGGGACCAATAAATTTCTAAAATAATCAGTAATGGTCAATTCAAGATTGGAGGCTAAGGACCTTAACCATTCATATGGTCCATTGCTATGATTTGAAGTGAGGTAGAGAGATAGGAAACCTTTGATATTGGGTATTGAGGAGGCAATTAATTTTCAAGTTTGCTTGTTACAAAATCTTGGCAACATTTTGACACAAAGATGCTGCAATTTTACGCAACATTGAACATAAAGCCCTTTTCTTATTAATATAGTCCATATTGAGCACCTCATTTCGTCGGATTCTTAAAGCCGAGATGGACGTCAGTTTTTACTTGTTTTTACTTTTGGTTTTTATCCATAATTGCAATGCAACTGAGTCTTTGACCGAACGCCATCCAGGCGTGCAATTTACAGATAGTGGAGTTTTCTTTAACACGGATAATCACTAGAGGCACACATTTGTTTTTGATTTGAAACCAACAAAGGTAAGAAGTTTCCTTCAGAAACATAGATCTTGCACTAGCAAAAATCAAACCATACACCAAAATGCAATATGTTCTGCCTTTCAAACAAATATCCTTGATTATGAAATCCAAAGAAATCATATACTAAGAGAGATTAGGAAACAGGAACGTTTGACAAAAATTTTGCTAAGGCATAAAATTTCCGGGAGACGCACTGCGCGATCCCCTTTTGACTTTATATCAGACATTTCCCAATCATTATTTGGATTCGCTAAAGACTCAGATGTTCGCATTTTGACCAGCCACATTAATCATTTGGAAGAAATTGCCAATTCTTCAGCGGGAAACATATTTGAATTTAGGGAACAATTTAGTAGTTATGCGGTGAAAATGGACGCAAGATTTGAGAATTTAATGACAGGCATAAAATATAATTGTTCCCTGATTGGGTATATATTCGAAGTCCATTTGGTTACACCATCATTCATTACATCATTGTTCTGAAAGAAACATCCCAACATTTTTTTACAAATCATGAGTATGACAGGCAAAGACATGAGAGTTCCTTTGGGGCACCACAATATTAAAGACTTACAAAAAATGCTACACAGTCACTTGGAAGCCGCCAGGTTAAACATGAGAAGAACAGAAGATGCATTCGACGGAGGTTACCTATCTAGCTCAGATGCAAGGTGTTCATATTATGTTGCTGAGGCAAGTAGTCTCAGATCCACTCTATACCTGCAAATTCTGCAGCAAGCAGCTAAGGGCCTGTTGAGCCAAGTTCATCTGGAGGAAGATGCCCAGTTTGGGAATTTGAGTCTAGGAGACTATGATGAGGATATGGTGGTCCCTTATGATAGAATGGAGCGGGACGCACTACGGGGGGAGCTGACTCAAGAAATAATGAAGGTAAGGGCATGTTTGGGGGAAATTGAAGTACTTCAATTTGAGGGCATCATAAATCTGGAATGTGCAAATGTGAGCTTCAATAAGCTCATAATTCGCGAGAACAAGATTTGGACCTTCCTACAACTGATTTCAATGACAAGCGATAAACTTGACCAGTAATTTATTCTTCTTGTGCATTCGCTCAACTCCATTTGCTTAAAAAGAAAAAGTCATTGGTCATATAGCAAGGGATAGAATTTCTTTATTATATTTCGTTTATAGAAAAATTTAATTCCACACTTCAGCATTTTATCACGAATATCTTGAAGGGACCAATAAATTTCTAAAATAATCAGTAATGGTCAATTCAAGATTGGAGGCTAAGAACCTTAACCATTCATATGGTCCATTGCCATTATTTGAAGTGAGGTAGAGAGATAGGAAACCTTTGATATTGGGTATTGAGGAGGCAATTAATTTTCAAGTTTGCTTGTTACAAAATCTTGGCAACATTTTGACACAAAGATGCTGCAATTTTACGCAACATTGAACATAAAGCCCTTTACTTATTAATATAGTCCATATTGAGCACCTCATTTCGTCGAATTCTTAAAGCCGAGATGGACGTCAGTTTTTACTTGTTTTTACTTTTGGTTTTTATCCATAATTGCAATGCAACTGAGTCTTTGACCGAACGCCATCCAGGCGTGCAATTTACAGATATTGGAGTTTTCTTAAACACGGATAATCACTGGAGGCACACATTTGTTTTTGATTTGAAACCAACAAAGGTAAGAAGTTTCCTTCAGAAACCTAGATCTTGCACTAGCAAAAATCAAACCATACACCAAAATGCAATATGATCTGCCTTTCAAACAAATATCCTTGATTATGAAATCCAAAGAAATCATATACTAAGAGAGATTATGAAACAGGAACGTTTGACAAAACTTTTGCTAAGGCATAAAACTTCCGGGAGATGCACTGCGCGATGCCCTTTTGACTTTATATCAGACATTTCCCAATCATTATTTGGATTCGCTAAAGACTCAGATGTTCGCATTTTGACAAACCACATTAATCATTTGGAAGAAATTGCCAATTCTTCAGCGGGAAACATATTTGAATTTAGGGAACAATTTAGTAGTTATGAGGTGAAAACGGACGCAAGATTTGAGAATTTAATGACAGGCATAAAATATAATTGTTCCCTGATTGGGTATATATTCAAAGTCCATTTGGTTACACCATCATTCATTACATCATTGTTCTGAAAGAAACATCCCAACATTTTTTTTACAAATCATGAGTATGACAGGCAAAGACATGAGAGTTCCTTTGGGGCACCACAATATTAAAGACTTACAAAAAATGCTACACAGTCACTTGGAAGCCGCCAGGTTAAACATGAGAAAAACAGAAGATGCATTCGACGGAGGTTACCTATCTAACTCAGATGCAAGGTGTTCATATTATGTTGCTGAGGCAAGTAGTCTCAGATCCACTCTATACCTGCAAATTCTGCAGCAAGCAGCTGAGTGCCTGTTGAGCCAAGTTCATCTGGAGGAAGACGCCCAGTTGGGGAACTTGAGTCTAGGAGACTATGATGAGGATATGGTGGTCCCTTATGATAGAATGGAGCGGGACGCACTACGGGGGGGGGGGGGGAGCTGACTCAAGAACTAATTAAGGTAAGGGCATGTTTGGGGGTAATTGAAGAACTTCAATTTGAGGGCATCATAAATCTGGAATGTGCAAATGTGAGCTTCAATAAGCTCATAATTCGCGAGAACAAGATTTGGACCTTCCTACAACTGATTCCAATGACAAGCGATAAACTTGACCAGTAATTTATTCTCCTTGTGCATTCGCTCAACTCCATTTGCTTATAAAGAAAAAGTCATTGGTCATATAGCAAGGGATAGAATTTCTTTATTATATTTCGTTTATAGAAAAATTTAATTCCACACTTCAGCATTTTATCACGAATATCTTGAAGGGACCAATAATTTTCTAAAATAATCAGTAATGGTCAATTCAAGATTGGAGGCTAAGGACCTTAACCATTCATATGGTCCATTGCTATGATTTGAAGTGAGGTAGAGAGATAGGAAACCTTTGATATTGGGTATTGAGGAGGCAATTAATTTTCAAGTTTGCTTGTTACAAAATCTTGGCAACATTTTGACACAAAGATGCTGCAATTTTACGCAACATTGAACATAAAGCCCTTTTCTTATTAATATAGTCCATATTGAGCACCTCATTTCGTCGGATTCTTAAAGCCGAGATGGACGTCAGTTTTTACTTGTTTTTACTTTTGGTTTTTATCCATAATTGCAATGCAACTGAGTCTTTGACCGAACGCCATCCAGGCGTGCAATTTACAGATAGTGGAGTTTTCTTTAACACGGATAATCACTAGAGGCACACATTTGTTTTTGATTTGAAACCAACAAAGGTAAGAAGTTTCCTTCAGAAACATAGATCTTGCACTAGCAAAAATCAAACCATTCACCAAAATGCAATATGTTCTGCCTTTCAAACAAATATCCTTGATTATGAAACCCAAAGAAATCATATACTAAGAGAGATTAGGAAACAGGAACGTTTGACAAAAATTTTGCTAAGGCATAAAATTTCCGGGAGACGCACTGCGCGATCCCCTTTTGACTTTATATCAGACATTTCCCAATCATTATTTGGATTCGCTAAAGACTCAGATGTTCGCATTTTGACCAGCCACATTAATCATTTGGAAGAAATTGCCAATTCTTCAGCGGGAAACATATTTGAATTTAGGGAACAATTTAGTAGTTATGCGGTGAAAATGGACGCAAGATTTGAGAATTTAATGACAGGCATAAAATATAATTGTTCCCTGATTGGGTATATATTCGAAGTCCATTTGGTTACACCATCATTCATTACATCATTGTTCTGAAAGAAACATCCCAACATTTTTTTACAAATCATGAGTATGACAGGCAAAGACATGAGAGTTCCTTTGGGGCACCACAATATTAAAGACTTACAAAAAATGCTACACAGTCACTTGGAAGCCGCAAGGTTAAACATGAGAAGAACAGAAGATGCATTCGACGGAGGTTACCTATCTAGCTCAGATGCAAGGTGTTCATATTATGTTGCTGAGGCAAGTAGTCTCAGATCCACTCTATACCTGCAAATTCTGCAGCAAGCAGCTAAGGGCCTGTTGAGCCAAGTTCATCTGGAGGAAGATGCCCAGTTTGGGAATTTGAGTCTAGGAGACTATGATGAGGATATGGTGGTCCCTTATGATAGAATGGAGCGGGACGCACTACGGGGGGAGCTGACTCAAGAAATAATGAAGGTAAGGGCATGTTTGGGGGAAATTGAAGTACTTCAATTTGAGGGCATCATAAATCTGGAATGTGCAAATGTGAGCTTCAATAAGCTCATAATTCGCGAGAACAAGATTTGGACCTTCCTACAACTGATTTCAATGACAAGCGATAAACTTGACCAGTAATTTATTCTCCTTGTGCATTCGCTCAACTCCATTTGCTTAAAAAGAAAAAGTCATTGGTCATATAGCAAGGGATAGAATTTCTTTATTATATTTCGTTTATAGAAAAATTTAATTCCACACTTCAGCATTTTATCACGAATATCTTGAAGGGACCAATAAATTTCTAAAATAATCAGTAATGGTCAATTCAAGATTGGAGGCTAAGAACCTTAACCATTCATATGGTCCATTGCCATTATTTGAAGTGAGGTAGAGAGATAGGAAACCTTTGATATTGGGTATTGAGGAGGCAATTAATTTTCAAGTTTGCTTGTTACAAAATCTTGGCAACATTTTGACACAAAGATGCTGCAATTTTACGCAACATTGAACATAAAGCCCTTTACTTATTAATATAGTCCATATTGAGCACCTCATTCCGTCGAATTCTTAAAGCCGAGATGGACGTCAGTTTTTACTTGTTTTTACTTTTGGTTTTTATCCATAATTGCAATGCAACTGAGTCTTTGACCGAACGCCATCCAGGCGTGCAATTTACAGATAGTGGAGTTTTCTTAAACACGGATAATCACTGGAGGCACACATTTGTTTTTGATTTGAAACCAACAAAGGTAAGAAGTTTCCTTCAGAAACCTAGATCTTGCACTAGCAAAAATCAAACCATACACCAAAATGCAATATGTTCTGCCTTTCAAACAAATATCCTTGATTATGAAATCCAAATAAATCATATACTAAGAGAGATTAGGAAACAGGAACGTTTGACAAAAAATTTGCTAAGGCATAAAACTTCCGGGAGACGCACTGCGCGGTCCCCTTTTGACTTTATATCAGACATTTCCCAATCATTATTTGGATTCGCTAAAGACTCAGATGTTCGCATTTTGACCAACCACATTAATCATTTGGAAGAAATTGCCAATTCTTCAGCGGGAAACATATTTGAATTTAGGGAACAATTTAGTAGTTATGCGGTGAAAATGGACGCAAGATTTGGGAATTTAATGACAGGCATAAAATATAATTGTTCCCTGATTGGGTATATATTCGAAGTCCATTTGGTTACACCATCATTCATTACATCATTGTTCTGAAAGAAACATCCCAACATTTTTTTACAAATCATGAGTATGACAGGCAAAGACATGAGAGTTCCTTTGGGGCACCACAATATTAAAGACTTACAAAAAATGCTACACAGTCACTTGGAAGCCGCCAGGTTAAACATGAGAAGAACAGAAGATGCATTCGACGGAGGTTACCTATCTAGCTCAGATGCAAGGTGTTCATATTATGTTGCTGAGGCAAGTAGTCTCAGATCCACTCTATACCTGCAAATTCTGCAGCAAGCAGCTAAGGGCCTGTTGAGCCAAGTTCATCTGGAGGAAGATGCCCAGTTTGGGAATTTGAGTCTAGGAGACTATGATGAGGATATGGTGGTCCCTTATGATAGAATGGAGCGGGACGCACTACGGGGGGAGCTGACTCAAGAACTAATGAAGGTAAGGGCATGTTTGGGGGAAATTGAAGTACTTCAATTTGAGGGCATCATAAATCTGGAATGTGCAAATGTGAGCTTCAATAAGCTCATAATTCGCGAGAACAAGATTTGGACCTTCCTACAACTGATTTCAATGACAAGCGATAAACTTGACCAGTAATTTATTCTCCTTGTGCATTCGCTCAACTCCATTTGCTTAAAAAGAAAAAGTCATTGGTCATATAGCAAGGGATAGAATTTCTTTATTATATTTCGTTTATAGAAAAATTTAATTCCACACTTCAGCATTTTATCACGAATATCTTGAAGGGACCAATAAATTTCTAAAATAATCAGTAATGGTCAATTCAAGATTGGAGGCTAAGGACCTTAACCATTCATATGGTCCATTGCTATGATTTGAAGTGAGGTAGAGAGATAGGAAACCTTTGATATTGGGTATTGAGGAGGCAATTAATTTTCAAGTTTGCTTGTTACAAAATCTTGGCAACATTTTGACACAAAGATGCTGCAATTTTACGCAACATTGAACATAAAGCCCTTTACTTATTAATATAGTCCATATTGAGCACCTCATTTCGTCGAATTCTTAAAGCCGAGATGGACGTCAGTTTTTACTTGTTTTTACTTTTGGTTTTTATCCATAATTGCAATGCAACTGAGTCTTTGACCGAACGCCATCCAGGCGTGCAATTTACAGATAGTGGAGTTTTCTTAAACACGGATAATCACTGGAGGCACACATTTGTTTTTGATTTGAAACCAACAAAGGTAAGAAGTTTCCTTCAGAAACCTAGATCTTGCACTAGCAAAAATCAAACCATACACCAAAATGCAATATGTTCTGCCTTTCAAACAAATATCCTTGATTATGAAATCCAAAGAAATCATATACTAAGAGAGATTAGGAAACCGGAACGTTTGACAAAAATTTTGCTAAGGCATAAAACTTCCGGGAGACGCACTGCGCGGTCCCCTTTTGACCTTATATCAGATATTTCCCAATCATTATTTGGATTCGCTAAAGACTCAGATGTTCGCATTTTGACCAACCACATTAATCATTTGAAAGAAATTGCCAATTCCTCAGCGGGAAACATATTTGAATTTAGGGAACAATTTAGTAGTTATGCGGTGAAATTGGACGCAAGATTTGGGAATTTAATGACAGGCATAAAATATAATTGTTCCCTGATTGGGTATATATTCGAAGTCCATTTGGTTACACCATCATTCATTACATCATTGTTCTGAAAGAAACATCCCAACATTTTTTTACAAATCATGAGTATGACAGGCAAAGACATGAGAGTTCCTTTGGGGCACCACAATATTAAAGACTTACAAAAAATGCTACACAGTCACTTGGAAGCCGCCAGGTTAAACATGAGAAGAACAGAAGATGCATTCGACGGAGGTTACCTATCAAGCTCAGATGCAAGGTGTTCATATTATGTTGCTGAGGCAAGTAGTCTCAGATCCACTCTATACCTGCAAATTCTGCAGCAAGCAGCTGAGGGCCTGTTGAGCCAAGTTCATCTGGAGGAAGACGCCCAGTTGGGGAACTTGAGTCTAGGAGACTATGATGAGGATATGGTGGTCCCTTATGATAGAATGGAGCGGGACGCACTACGGGGGGAGCTGACTCAAGAACTAATGAAGGTAAGGGCATGTTTGGGGGAAATTGAAGAACTTCAATTTGAGGGCATCATAAATCTGGAATGTGCAAATGTGAGCTTCAATAAGCTCATAATTCGCGAGAACAAGATTTGGACCTTCCTACAACTGATTTCAATGACAAGCGATAAACTTGACCAGTGATTTATTCTCCTTGTGCATTCGCTCAACTCCATTTGCTTAAAAAGAAAAAGTCATTGGTCATATAGCAAGGGATAGAATTTCTTTATTATATTTCGTTTATAGAAAAATTTAATTCCACACTTCAGCATTTTATCACGAATATCTTGAAGGGACCAATAAATTTCTAAAATAATCAGTAATGGTCAATTAAAGATTGGAGGCTAAGGACCTTAACCATTCATATGGTCCATTGTCATGATTTGAAGTGAGGTAGAGAGATAGGAAACGTTTGATATTGGGTATTGAGGAGGCAATTAATTTTCAAGTTTGCTTGTTACAAAATCTTGGCAACATTTTGACACAAAGATGCTGCAACTTTACGCAACATTGAACATAAAGCACTTTACTTATTAATATAGTCCATATTGAGCACCTCATTTCGTCGAATTCTTAAACCCAAGATGGACGTCAGTTTTTACTTGTTTTTACTTTTGGTTTTTATCCATAATTGCAATGCAACTGAGTCTTTGACCGAACGCCATCCAGGCGTGCAATTTACAGATATTGGATTTTTATTAAACACAGATAATCACTGGAGGCAATTTTTGGCATATCGCCCCTTTTGATTGCGGTTATAGCGTTCGTTGTTGTTTTTTTTTGGTTGAGTCTACTGACGTAGAAAGTGAATAAAAATGATGTTCGCTTAATCACTCATGGCACCATGCTAGGATCGGCATCATCGACAAGTATTGGTATTGTCGCACCATATTCGGAATGGCCAAGTTTTATTATGTGTATTATAATCTTATATGTAAGTTTGAAATTATTTAAGTTTCTTTTTAAATGCTCAAAGAAAATGTTGTTGAGCAAACTTAAATCTAGGACTAATGGAAAGGAACCTCTTATTAACCCCCCTGCAAATGTTGAACCAGTAGATGATTGCATTGGCCATGAAGGTTCAAATCTATCTATACACACACTTTAATTGCCTTAATGTACTTTCTACCTTTTCTCCTAGTGAAATTCTTAATTTCACTTTAGATAAGTGGGGGGAGAATGTGGAATGTAGTATGTATATATGTTTTATGTATGTAGATGAAATGTGAATGGATAGGGTGTATTCAGACAGTGTATGGAAAAGCGTGTATTATGATGTATAAACCATATAATGTATATAGTATAGTATTAGAAATGGATTTTTCTTCTTTTAAAAGAAAAATCATTTACACAAGTGTCCTATTTAATGATTCAACATGACAATTTATTTTTGTAAAGTAAAACAGGAGTAATTGTTGAATTCAAACAAAATGTTCTAATGATGTAAATTGCTGAGTTGTAAAACTTTTAAGTGGAGTCCACTTATCACCACTACTCCACTAGAGTAATAGATATAATTAAATAGGCAATATAGTTAAGGTGTATGACATTGTAAAGTGCCAGTAGACATCAACTTGAAAACTTTATACTTGTACTTTTTGTTCATAAAAATAAAAGTACTAACAGAAACCCGACGGACAATTTTTTAGTAAACAAATTAAACAAGACGGAATATTTGAGAGCCACATATTAGATGTTGCGAAAATTTTGGGTACAAGAACAAAATAAAATTCAAAAGAGGGACAAGCTCCTTAACACATTGCCACTGCAATATTCTATGAATAAATTAAGATAATTATATTTTTTTCACTTGCAACCATCTGACAAACAATAAACCAATGAGCTGCACTCCACAGTGACAAAACTTAAGTGGAACCTAAAATAAACCTTATGGCCCGATCGCTATATTAGATCTAGGCATAAAGGAATATAAAAAGTGCAAGCCAAATACATTTTTAGTTCAGGTTGAAAAGTAGAAAAAAATAATTCATATATAGAAAGTTATGTTTGGGCAGTAAGAAACAGTGTAAAAAAGAGGTTGTCAGTTAATTTCCTCATTCGTTCAGAAATAATTTTGCTATTTGGTCATAAAAAAGGAAAACAGCTGTTATGTCCTCTTTACATTTCGTCAGTTCCTGTACGTGTCAACTGCGTACTAATACTGTTTACTAGTGCCGAAAGAAGATACCTACAACAACAACGCATATATTCTGTGACCAATACAAGGCACATGAAAACTAAGGACTTTAAAATACTATATGGCACAAGGGTTCTGTTAGTTGAGTTTAATTCCAAAAAGCAAGATATCTATAATACATTGAATCTACATTTCTACATTCTTTTGAAACCTAATATTTTTTAGGTTAACTTTGTTGAGAAAATATTGATGGCACTAAATTTTTGTGACTTTGTAAAAAAATAAATATATTATATAAGAATAAACGAATGCGTTTCCAAAGCACCTCATACCCCTAGATTAACCATACCAATATTTCCCTTTCCTATGCGGCTCGCAGGGGCTCACCATAGCGAAGTGGGGAGTATTGTTGTGTCATAAAAGAACAACTTGTATTTTTACATCATATTTTATTAGTCAAGTTATATGATAGCACATTTGCTCCCATATTCTACATTCGCTGATACGTCTACGTGTGATCAAAGAGTAATAAAACCATAAAACTACCCATTGTAAAGACTTATCAGTTAATATAGATAACAACCCAGGTGCTGAGGGGCGTAAGTCAGTCTGAGAATGAAGCTTAAGTAAGAAACACAATTAATGTTTTCTGTTCAGTTTGTTAGCCAAATCATGCTAATTACCGACTCTGATACTTATTAGTACCAATCCACAAATCCTCTCAAAGCCAAGCACAACATAGACGTAAAAACCACCTTGGCACCCCAGTAAAAAGGACTGAATATATACAGCTGGAAACAGCAGCACCATCCCCTACTCTTGACACCCAAAGCCTTTCTGACCTTTTGCCCGAATTCGGATAAGCTTGTGTGAATTGAGTTTGTATGAATTTTTGAATTAGGATGTTTGAAATGTTAGTCGGTAATAATGAATGATGCAACGTGCATGTATTAAGCATGTTAATGGAGTATATGTGTCATTGTATAATAAATCAGATTGGTCTTCTTCTTGTATTTTGTGGTAAAAAATAATTCAACGATTGTTTACGGCATTTATTATAGGACATTAGATTTGTTATGAAGACGTCTTCACAAAAGCTTGGACATAAATTAGTTTTATGTTATGTCCTTATATTGGAGTCGAGTGTAATTTATATATAAATTGTTAAGAGACCCTATGTATATTTTTATAGTGTAGTTCTGATGACACAAGCATTTCAAACTATTAAGAGATGAACATAATGTAATATTTAAGCTAATACCAAAAAGAACACATTGTAAAGTGCCGATAAGATTTTTGAACTGAAAATTAGAGAACATAAACCTTTTGTACATAACAGAACCCGTTGGACAATTATAGTATACAGTTCAAAAATAATAAAGAGTACAGAGAAAACTACACATCAGCCACAGACCTATTAAAAAAATGAATGGAATTTTTTGAGGTAAAAGCCTTTTTGTCACTTTAACTGCTGCGTTGCTACAATAACTAAGGATGTAAATTACTCCCAATCCTGTATGAAAAACAAATAAGACAGAATAAGGTTAAAGTCAAAGAATTAGGTTAAACAATTATATTGCCCTTATGGCCTGATCGCTATATAGATCAAAGGCATTTCGGTAAATAATCAAGAAAACCTAAGCTTACATTACAGTTCATTTTCGGGAGGTAATAAAAACATAAAAAAGGTTTAGTTTTTTACTCAGTAAGAAACCTTTTTGCAGTATCATGAAGGGCACGAAAAGAGCTTATTTTTTCCCTCATTATAAACTATGTCTATTTTTATTTATACTTGATATCATGACTGTTACTAGTACCAATAACACCCAGGAAGAAGACTACAACTACAATACGTATATTTTCCCAGTTACTAGTTGGTTGGACATTTTTGTTTGTAAAAAAAATCATCAGGGCACAAGGGTCTGTTATCCATGTTTTTATGAGAAACCCATGGGGTGTTTTTGTTATTTAATTGGTAATTATTACTGATTTAGATTTAGACTTCAATTTGGAAATGATAATAAAAATAATTGTGTTTTAATCAAAGTATAATGCCTTCCGTTTGCTAAACGATCACGAGTTTTTCGGAATTTGTTACACTTACGTTACACACTTATCACTTATTAGATTAACCACTTAATTAATTGATGATGTCATACACCGCTTTTTGATTTTTTTCAAATGGCGGCCATCTTTAACGGCTACGGATATACTTGTTAACCATTTGGCAAATGTAGAAAGCTTACAAACAGGCCAGAATGACAATACCAACTAACCAGGGACAAAAACACTAAATACTTTATATAGTAATTAATAAAAAAAAGGCCATGGACTTTGACTGGCCATTCAGAATGACAACCAAAATGATTCATTCACTTTTCACTTTTGCTGTGAACCATCAAAACTACCTCATGTTTCTCCCCAGGAATCTCAAACAAATGCGTGGGGAAGCATGTCTATAATCGCTTTGAAGCAATAAAAACTCTTATGGAAAACTGATAATTACAAATCATATTGCCTCGAGTGTATATTCACTTACCTACATGTGTTTCCTCCTTTATATTAGTATAAGAAGGAAGCAGAGAGCAGCGCATTGTATTTCCAATCCTAATACCAGAAAGGAAATAAAGAGTTTGTCTATTCAGTTGGAGGTGAAGAATAAAGGCGTACCTTGCTGTATGTTTGGGCCTGGGGTGGTGTCTTCAATGAATATATGCATCGTTAAGGCTGTAGCTTTATAAACAAACAGCATGTACCTCATTTCTGAAATGTAAATAATGCATTTTCACAGTAATACGTAAATTTTTATGGTCGTAGATTTATGTTTTTCAATATTGTATTGTCTAAGGTTATTCTTTCCATAAATACATTTTTGAAAAAATGCTGTTTGGAAAGAATAACCTTAACACAAAATATACGATATACATATATAAAGTTTAGAACATAAATAAATGACAGGTGGATTTTCTTTTACCATTTCCTAACCATGGTCGTCTGAAATCCCATAATTTCCGATATTATCTAGATATATATCCCTAAAAGGACCGTGAGTTGTTTGTAGAATGAACATGGGGAATTTTCTCATTCATTTCGCTTGTGTTTTTCATCTAAAAAACATCAATACACTTTAAAACATTTTATTCTAAGATTGCACCATATAATCTTGAAAAATATTTCTTATTTCAAGTATTATCTATGGATTACCACCCAGGTATTGTTATTTTTTCAAGCTTCAGAGGGCTTGTAATCGTTATTACGATCACTTTTGAAAAATATTAATGCTGTTTTAAGCATGTATTCCAATAATTCTCAAATTGTGTAAAGGGTACCTCTTCCTTAATCCCAAGAATTTTCTCTTTGAGGAATTTCCCATAGTAATCCAATAGTATAGTTCCAAGCAGATTTTGAGATAAAAGGAAAATTAATCATTAATACACACCTCATTGGCTTGTGATATAAACCAAAACTCATGTTTTTAAAATTAAAACACAAGCGAAATGCATGAAAAACTACCCCAATCCATTCAATTCGCGTTCCTTTGTATATTTTACATTTTGTATTATCTCATCCACTGGTGTACAGTGAAATTTTAAATGTTTGGAACTACAACGAATTTAAAAAATAAGCAATCAAAGGACCATATTGAAGCAGTATATGTAAAAATAGAAAAATTTAAACAGTGTGGAACATAAATAAATGACAGGTGGATTTTCTATCACCATTTCCTAACCATGGTCGTCTGAAAGCCCATAGTTTCTAATATTGTCTAGATATATATCCCCTAAAATTTGCATATTTACATTTTGTATAATCTCATCCACTGATGTATGACCTCTTGAAAATTCTCTTATATTCAACATAGGAAATCCTCACTTCAGCAAATGCACCTGTCATTTATTTATGTTCCAAATTGTACATGTCCTAACTTTTGTATATTTACGTTTGTTTTGTCGTTTAGCTATCATTTCTGTGCCCTCTTTTATTTTGATGCTTCTCTGCCATGTTATTTTCGGAAAAATTAACATGGTTGAAACTCCCTAAATTTCGAAAGGCCACAGCTATATTGCACATTATACATAAATATCTGAAATATATAAAAGTTAGGACAAGTACATATGTTTCCACTTTTACTGTTGCAATATAGTCGTTTGATTGCTTATTTTTTTTTAATTCAAAGTAGTTCCAAACATTTGAAATTTTACTGTATGGCCTCTTGAAAATTTTCTCATTTTGGGAAATCCTCACTTCAGCAAATCTGTCATTTATTTATGTTCCAAATTGTATTTAAAATATTTCTTTATGGCCTCTTGAAAATTTTCTCATTTGGGAAATCCTCAAATCAGCAAATCTAGAGTCCATTTCACTGCTTCATTTCGTCAGTAGAACGGCAAAAATAAGAAATTGGGAGACCATTGTGCAATAATATATGGAAAAGTGTATTCATAATGTACAGTGGGGATCATAAAGAATTGCAGAAGCTATGAAAATTACATGCTGTCGCACATGTAATAAATTCTTACCTCAGTGTATTCAGTGCTCTATTTTCTCCGTCTGAGTAAGTCCAAATATAGTGAATTTGTGTCCCTATTGACAAATAAGAACTTCAAAAGTTGAAGTGGATATTCACATGTTATGCCGACTCTTCAAATGTTGAGGTGATTTTGTTGCCCGATTGCGCCGGAACGGAGGATTGGCTCCAAGAATGCAACATGACACGTGCCAGCTTTCAAAATGCTGTTCCGCCATTTCACGACGGCAGATTTCGCAGCCCCAGCTGGCCATTTCAATTTATGCTTTTGACGCACGGAGTTATTGATAGATAGCGCTGTTTTTATAAAATCGATAATCACGTGATAATAAACTGTACCAATTCAAGGAAAACTACGTCACAAATACGTAGGCGAAATGTACATGCAAATCTTTAAATCTGTACTGTACAGCCGAAAATATGATTTTAATCCAGTCCAGCTGTTTGTTAGAGCATGAACTAGGCCTATACTGCAGTACTGTAAGTGTTAATTCATTTGTACTGATGAGGAAATCAAACTGGGCCATATGGGACAAAATCCCGGGATTAAATAATAAGTACGCCATCTTGTTTTTTAGCCCTCGCGTGATAGGGATATTTAGACTCTTGATCTCCCATGAAATTGTTAAGTGAGATAAATTGACAAAGTTGATTTTTTGATGAATCAAAGATCAAAAACAATTTCTGTGATTTTAATTTTTTAAATAAAACCATAAATTTCTCAAAAGAACATCATAAAAGCGACGTATTACCCGCGTAATTCTACCTTATCTTTCACAGAATGTAACTTGAGAACGAAATGACGCCCGGAAAAACGGTAAAAAGCACAAAAAACCTTGAAAAAAGTTGAATTCTGTACAGAAATCTTGCAAACGGAAGTCATTCTATGACAGAGTAATCACCGTTCCTACGGGGGCTAAATACTTGAAAATATGTTACAGCGACATCTATAAAATAGTATGAAAACCTTTTCATGTGGCCAGATCAGAGCACCAAATCGGACATCGTGTTTTGAAACCTGTCATGAGTAAATACTGTAACTGATGTTGCATCCTGGGAGTCAACCGTCCTTGGATAACAAACATGGCGATTCATGAAAACATTCATTCGATTTGGTAGGGATTTATCCATTATTTGCAGGTATGAAGCTTTGGATTCATTTATTGTGCTACTTTAGTGAACGAGAATTATTTTTCTACCGCTTGGGAGAGTTTGAGACACGAAACTTGGAAATTAGAGAGGTTAAGCTACACGCATAAATGCAAACCGTGAACCTGGACGCGTAAGTCCACGCTCAAGTACACGTTTAAGAAAATTTTCAGTTAAGCTACACGCCTGAAACCATGTCAGTAGACGTGGAGCTATATTTATGTGGTGAGTGTGTCTAAAGGTCATGTCTCTTTGGTGTAATGGATAGCACTTCGGCAAGCTAGCACTTCACGTATGTCCGTTAGGCCTGGGTTCGAATCTAGTCGCAATAAAACATTTTGTTTTTTATTTTTGCATTGGTTTCTATCGATTTTTACAAAAATACCTAAAATACACTATGACCTGAATCGATTGCAAATTAAATAATTTCACAATATGACACAAATGGTACACATCAGATGCAAATATAAAGTTTGCAATCGATTCAGGTCAAACTTCAAATTAAAAGATAATACATTTTTTCATCATTTTATTCCTACAAAATGGCTATAGAAAAATGCTTCAAAAGCAACTTTTACACTGATGAAATCCCATACAACTTTGTAAATACAAAGATTATTCTGTTATGTTTCATTAATTAATAACATATTTGGATAAGATGTAGGGATGTGTAGGATGCAAATGGATTTTGACAGACACAAAAAGACTTCATGGTTTGGCATCTCTACCCCTGTACACTAAAATGATTGAATATTGGCCCTAATAATGGCCCATTCATCAATACAGTGCTGAATATAGGTCAACAAGATACTAGTGTACATATAAATGTAATAATAAATGCAGTATATTTATTTTGAAAAATCAGATGAATTTATTTTTGTTCATGGGGAGATCATAATGGAGGGCGCACTAGATCCTTTCTTGCCCTGGTTGTCATTTCGTTTAGTATACATATTGTACTAAGCCCCGGGCATCAAATTGGTCTTGCCAATTTATATTGCACGGAATGAACAAACGATCACATTTGAAGTTGTCATTTACCCATTAAAATGTATTCTTATTTCCAATTAAGGAGTGGTTTACCGATATAACAAGCAAGATTGTCTGTATCAAATATGGGCTCCAGGGCCATCCTAGAACATAGCTAAAATCAATCACGTAATGAGCGACGTGTAATCACTCACCTACACGTAAAAGCCTGCAACTTTCACGCTAACCTGTAGATAGTAGACTAATCTGACGTGCGCGCGCATAGAAGTACACGTTCATGCTTTGTTGAATACGCGTCTGTAAATTGCACGAATATGATAATCTCATGTAAAAACCTGTAAACTTCACGCTGGCCCACATGAAATAAACAAATCTGACGTCATTTATCTGCGCGCGCATTGAAGTTCACGTTCAAGTTTTGTTAAATACGTGTAGCTTAACCTCTCTAGTAGCTCATTGTGACAACTTGTGAACGTTGAGTTTTATTTTTGTCCCCCACTGTACATGAATGACATTTGTATATTTCAGATTTTTTAGTTTTTTTGTGCAATAAGCCTGTGCCGTCTTGTAATTTGAAAAATTTCAGCCAGGTTAAGGTCAGGGTGCATGATGGGAAATTTTCTGCATTCCTCAATTACCCAAATGCGAGTAGGTAGTTACCAGTTTCACCACCAGGTGGTTGATTCGGGTCAATTAACATGGCAGGTATATAAGAAAGTTCCCTTAAACTTGAATATTATCAATTTAAGTGGCTCAATTTTAATATAACCTTTATGTGTCTGATACTTATACCAATGAAAATATGTCCAGTAAAGCAAAATATTATCTGTCCACTAAAAGAAAATATATTTCATTTTTTGTGATTTTATAGCATGGGGTCTATGGGGAATCTCCCCGAGCTAGAAGTCACATTTTCAAAGAAAATTAGTTTTTCAAAGTTGATAAACACTTTTTAAAACCACATTTCTAGAAGTAATTTTACATGTAGATTTCAAATATGATATTACTTTGACTGAATTTTGAATTTTTAATGACGTAAATCAAGATTATTTCTACTCGCATCTGGGTTATTGAGTCACATGTTATTTTTCAAACAAGAATCACTCCTTCCCTTCATTGTCTATATCTTCCAGTTTTGCACAAAGAGTACACTTATGTGCCTAGAAAAGACTTGTGAGAAGAATGTTTTGATAAAGTGTATAAAAAACAAGAAAATTCAGTGAAAAAAATCAGAAAATTTTCAGAAATTTTTTTCACTGAATTTTCTCATTTATTATACATTTTACAAAACAAACCTTCTCACAAGGCTTTTCTAGGCACAGAAGTGCATTCTTTGTGCAAACTTGGAAGATGTAGACAATGTGGGGAAGGAGTTATTCATGTTTGAAAAATAACATGTGACTCAATTGAGGAATGCAGAAAATTTCCCAACATGCACCCTGTCCTTAATCTTATTGAAAATAACATGGCAGAGAAACATCCAAATATAAGAGGCCACACACTTTATAAGCCAAACTAGAAGCAATCCAAGATATACAAATGTCATTCATGTACATTATGAATACACCTTTCCATATATTATTGCACAATGGTCTCCCAATTTCTTATTTTTGCCATTCTACTGACGAAATGAAGCAGTGAAATGGACTCTACCTGTCATTTATTTATGTTCGAAACTGTATTTAAAATTGTACTCAAACCATTTTACTCGATCTAGATATATGTATGCTATCTTACCGTATGAAGGCCACACTTTACGATGGTGAACCATCAACAATTCCAAAAGTTCATTACGGGTGTGTTTTCGTGGAAAAACTTATTTCATGCTCAGAGCATAAATACGTCACTTATGCCTTGGTCGCATTAGCTCCGATTTTCACTACGGCGCCTTGCCGATTGAGTATTTTGTTCAAAATTGAATACTATACTGAACAAAACACTCAATCTGCCGGGCGCGGGCCGATGGATCGAAGCAAATGTGACCCAGGCATTACATGACGTGTGTGGTTGAAACAATTTGCAGCGAAATACGATTTTGTAAATAAAAATGAAACCCTTGGTTTCAAGGACGAGTTATTCGCTCTTATTTTGAGCCAATTATTGTATGATTGAGGCTATTCTCATCAAGTTTGCGAAGGGTATAATATCATCTGCAATTGAGTGCGGAATCAATAGTATAGTTTCCATATAGCTTTTGAAATCTCGCTAAATCTCGTTTTTCGTGAGATTTTAAGAGACTTGCATATTAGACCTCTAATGACTTACATTACCTTCTTTTAAATGGTATATTTGAATTCAGTGGAATGTTTTCTCCTAAAATAGCTTTGATTTACACAGTTATGTAATTTGAATAATTTTCTATGACAATTTAAAAAAAGTTGGGCCAAATGTCCATAGATGCAATGCTAAAATTCTTTAAAACCGTGGATTATTTGTATGTCAATCAACATTAGCATGTTTAATCACAACATGTTCATAAACAGGGTCATCATGTGGTATATCATTCAAGTTTTATACAGATTCAACAAACACACTTTGATAAATCATGAAATTAAGCCACTTTTCCAAGATTTTAGCATGTAAGTGAATGGAGCTCTAGCCAGAGTTAAAAGCTGAATAAAAGATGGCAGCACGAGATTTCATTGATTTTTCTGCTATTTAGAAACTATCCTATTGAGCTGAAACGCTACTAAAAGCATATAACCACAGGGGCTTGTCCGGAGGGTCGGCCAAGCCCTCCGATGTGTTTGTACTGATCTAAGTAGTGAAAGGGAGGCCGATGTTGATCACCGTATGCAGACAGAGCCTGTGGGAAATATTGGGTGCGGCGCAAATGAGCGGAGGGTGCGGAGCTAACGGTCATTTTTGAATTTAAAATTGGGATATTTCTGAAACTAAGCCGTTGTGTAACAATGCGTGCGCGACACGTCAGACTTACAACTTTAAATAGACTTGAAGGTTTTGTTTCAACTGATGTGCTTAATGCCGGAAAGGACGTAGACGCAGTGATGAAGTCTGAGATATGCGTCTATTCGAAAAATATTGGCAAGAATGAGAAGAGAAGTAGCGAGATAATTAGATAATTGGCCACGTGATGGATAAACAATTCATGTTATCAATTTATTTCTAATATAAACATTTACATTCAATTACAATTACTAATTGCCAAGGTTTTTCAACATGAGCGGCAATTTAATATATATATTATATATGCATGTAGATATTAGATAATGGATAAACAATCGGAAAGGGTTTTTAGTGAGAAAACACAAACCGAAACTAGAATATGTATGAACCGTGATTTAAGGATTTAAGACCTGGACTCGGTGCAATGTGGAATGACCATACCTTGAAGATTTTGCTCTCTAAAATTTGCACGAGATGCGGAGCATCGAGTGTTAATTTTAGGAAACAACGTTTGAAAGGAATGGTAATTACACAATGCATTGAGTCTTGGGCTTAAATTATTTTCACACATTGCAAAATATTTTTAACATGTCACCTAAAAGATACGAAATCACTAAAATAACATATTTTCAATGAAAGATTTTGCAAGGGTCAAGTTGGAAAACCACCAATTTTAATCTATTGAGTGAACTATGCCTTATTGGTAATTTCACGCACAGTGCGTTTTGTGAAATACTGTGTTCGGATTGGCTGAAATCGGACACACCTTGTGCTATGTGTGAATTAGATATAATACAAGCATTGGCGAAATTGAACATTTGGTGATCATTTTGAATTTTCTATGGCACAAATCTGAAAACAATAACGTAATGGTGATCTATTCTAAAAGTCATGAAATGTATACTGATAGCCTATAGTACTTTTACGAGTAACAAATTCCACCGAACAAGAAATGTTTTGATAGATATCAACTACCTTGAAAATATATACTTGAACAGAGCTCTTACCCCTAGTTATCAACATTTGGAATTTAAAATGAAATCCGTCGACATTTGAGTTATCAAAGATTACCACGACATGGAGGGCAACAAGGGCAAGAGTTGGCTCTGTAAGTACCTCTGCCTCTTCAAGGACGCCGTGAATGAAAGGCCGGTATACCTGTTCTTAACAAACATCTCGCCCGAAATTTCTATAATATTTTTCGTAAGAGACATACCAATCAATCAATCAATAACATTTAAAATAATAAAATAAAAATTTAAAAAATTTAAAATAATAAAAAATACCAATCAGGGCGCGGGGCGCAGGATTATTCTCATTAAAATTTAAAATAATAAAATAATAATAATAAAATTTCATAGCTTCATTTGGTATGTCTCTTACGAAAAATCTTGAAATATTATTCTCGAACAGAGCTCCCCTGGCATAAGGTATTAGCATATAAAAGGATTGGCAACCAAATTGTGAACTGAATTCAACATTGTTTTCTCACCAATTATTGAAAGCACGATGTAAACACACTTGATGAAAAAATCCTTAATGTAATAGCTACTGATCGACAACAATTTAAGGTGGAAATTAATTATGTACATTGTATTTTTCATAATTGTTTTTGTGAACAATGTTCTTAGTGCAATCTTCTTTTTTGTTCTCTTGAGAATGAAATAAAATATTTATCCGAACCTTGTCATACTTGTCGGAACAAAATGGCATATGCAACATTTTCTTAGATCTCGATATATCATAGCTATTCAAAGGAATGTTGGGTTCCTTAGAAAATATCAAAAAACAAAATAAACAAAAAAATAAAAAATATTTTATTTCATTAACAATATACTTATTTTAATTGAAAATGTCTGGAGTTATTGCATTGACCTAACATGTGCACCTGTTCAAATCCTCAAAAATAGCCGAGATCTAACATATGCCTGTCTGAAATCTGTTGGAAAACCTTCCCTGGTCCTTTGAACCTAATCCGTCCTCTGGTATTTAAATGAACACATCTTACCTTATTTATTTTATGCTCACGTCCATCGCAACCAATCATCATTATCTGTTGAATGTTCATCTGACTGTCCCACCCAATACCATGATTTCTGGCTTTCGTTTCTTTCGTTTATTTGTCTGCTCCATCTCATGCATCATTCATGTGCCACACTTATTTCTTTTTTCATATTCTCGTTTTTACTGCGCTTGACCGTTACTTAAATTGTAAGGGGCGTCATGCCCAAATTAGCCAACTTTGCGAACATTTGCTCACCTTATTATTGAAACGATCTAAACACGTAGCATTATATCTTTTTGATATACAAGTCAATGTAGAAGTCAATGTCCCTGCGATTCCTAGAAACGTACGTTGGATGAATTTCTTTTCTGGTTATACATTTGGATAGCTAGCATATCTTATATCCTGCTCTCTTCCTTCTGTCGAGTAATATAATGGATCAGGACATGTGTTGGTTGTGTCATGTTCCAAAGTCCGCAGTTAACAATGCAGGCTTTAGCAAATATTGCACAAGATTATATCTGATCAAGGTTCAAAATCCCATGTTAAGAAGCCATATGGATATCTCCCGTTTTAGTGATTTCATCTTCTGTTATTTGTTCACATTACTGAATATTAATAGCATGTAAAGTATCAAGGCCCAGAGGACCTAGAAAAAACTTACGTGTAACGTTGGATACGCAATTACTGAGTATACAATTCTACCTGGCAATTAGCTCACGTGACCCCCTCCTATCTACACATCAGATCTTTTTCGAATGAAACTTTAGTATACGTGTTGCCTTTATACAAAAACTTTAAATTTTGAAGCCATGCTCAATTGAAGCCAAAATGTTAAATCTACATACAATGTTACATTAACGCCAAATTGGAATTTGTAAAGCAATTATGTATTCCAAACCTTCTGAAGTTCTAAAGAGCGGGAATATACAATGTGTCAGGTAGCGATCGCAAAGGTGCGAAGGATTATATGTAGTGTGCTTCTAATAAAAAATAAATAATCGAAGAAGTTTAATAGTAATAAAACTGATATGAAAAAAAAAATTAAATTGAACTACGTGTTACAGCCTCTTTAACCTTTGAATTTCTATTTACGTAACCTGCGATGAAAATACCTATACTGTTGATGGAAACGTAACTTGGCTTTATTTCAAATACCTCCATTTTTTCATTTTTTTCCTCAGTTACAATAGGTCGAAAATTTATGATAAATTTGATGAATTTTTGAAAATCGACATTCCCATGTTAACCAATGGGAAATGGTAGGTTTGCCGGAAGTCATTTGACAGAATATCCATCCATTCGAGTCCTTGCAAAAAATACAAGTCGGGTAGGCAATTGAATTTGCTAACTTTATTTAACAAAAAATTGCTACGTTTCTTCAGGTTCAACAAAGAACCTCTCCCATTGAAATAACACAGGAGTCGAAAAAATGTGTTTCCAAAATGACGTTAAAGCTCTTTAACTTTAGTTTTCATCAAGTAAATTATAAACTAAACACTTAGTGTACAAAAAAAGGTAAGACATTTCAATTTTCTATTCAAAAATATTTTTTCTGAATCGTTTACTGAATAGATATCCAAGATATCCTGATTTGCCCCGAACCCACCATTTCCCATTGGTTTACATGGAAATGACGATTTTCAAAAATTCATCTTTATCATCAGTTTTCGACCTATTGTAATTCAGGAAAAAATGGGAAAATGTTGAGGTATTGTCAAGTCAAGCAAGTTACGTTTCCGTCAATATTATAAGTAATCTCATCGCAGGGTAAGTAAATAAAAATTCAAACGTGAAGGGGCTTTAACACGTAGTTCAATGGGGGAGCTAAGGTTGCCAAACTTATGGAGGGGAGTGTATATATGGATATGTATTTATGTATCACTTTAAATATGCATACTAAATGTAATCAATAGTGTAAATTATTGCCGAAAACAGCAGCCTTTACCAACAATTATGTGGTGTAAAATACACCTTTCGTTAGATTCTTGATGCGTAACTTCAAATGTGTCTAATTGCTAGATGTCTAATACTCGTTTTATTTTACTAAATATCATGAGAGGCGAGCGGCCAATCATGCGATGCGATAGATGGATAGGTGCTCTTGGCACTTCTCTCCCTGTAGTAATGGCTTTTGGAAGAAATGTTGACACCCTTACATCGGTGATAACGGGATAAGATAGTGCGCTCGAAATCCTATCTTGGATTGCAGTTATCCGACCCAAATGCAACATGTGTGTGATACCTAAATGTTTGACATTAGAAAGATCAATGGCAGAAGTCAGATAAATAAAAACATTGATTCTTCGGTGTAACTGAATTCATGTCTTGAAGCATTGATATGAATATAATATAATTACATTTGTAAATGAATGTAAATGAAAGATGGCCAAACGACCAGTTGTTTGCTGTCAACTAAACGACTGGGACCCCAAATCATGAGCCCTGTACACGATGTATTTGATGATAAGTTCCTTATTTATACACCGGAGGACTGGCGTCCTATGAAATAAGGCAAAAAGAGGTGCTCACATTTTGTTACACGGTAACTAGTTGGAAGAGTGTATTACCAATAAAATACAATGCATATGATTGTATATTTTGTTCGGACTTCCATCATCAGTGAGGGATATCCATATGACAAGTTTCCCAATGAAATAGAATTATATGGAATATTGATTCTCACATTGTCGGTCACAAAGAAATTATACAGATTTGAATTATTCAGTTACGAACATGAACATTACAATATTGCATTAAAACAAGGCAAATCATATTACAAACTTTGTATTTTACAAAGTTAGTAATCAAAGGACACCTGTCGATGTTTTACAGTTAGAACACGTTCACTTATCAAGCGCGAAGACAATGAGAGGTTTTACTGACTGTTTCCTAGAATCACTATTAATTATAACATTAATATTATGTTTAATAGAAAAATGCAAAGCTGATGTTTTTACGTCAGTAGCCAAGTTAGAGGTCCTTTTATTGAAAGAGATACAGGAGTTGGAAAATATTGAAAAGTATATAGAAGCAGAGGAATTTCGAATAACGGAACTAAAAAGGTAAATACATTTTAACCAAAGTTTTTTTGTCTATATTAAAGCAAAAGTGAAATATCAAAATGTTCATATTTCATTTTGAAGTTTCATTGTAAAAAACTATAAAAACTTAGAGGCTAGCAAGGCAAAACAAAAGTCATTTAAAGTATGGATTACTATTCAATCAAGATTAGACGTATGTTGTTAAACATAGCATGTCTATAAATGTATTGCACGCCAAACAGACTTTGCAATATATTTCTAAATTATTAGGATAAGTCGAAGTATAAAAATGATGAATCCGGTTAATACAAGCAGGGATAGAGAGATGTACATCACGCACCCCATAAACGCGTTCCATTTGGTGAGAAGGGCGGCATTCGAATGGGATTATATGTATGCTCTACTGAACGACCATTCGCCACATGAACGTGAGTAAATACTTTTACTCTTATTTTGATAGTATATTATATAAAATCCCGATTCCGACCAAATGTTGGCGCGAATCGGAACGGAATCTGGATTTCAAATAATTAACAGAGAAATGATAAATCTGATTTTTTATCTAATACCGTACCCGTGTCATATTTTGATCGGTAAAATCAAAGGCTTTATTTCATACTTACACTCCCCTCCATAAGTTTGGCAACCTTAGCTCCCCCACTGAACTACGTGTTAATGCCTCTTTACGTTTGAATTTTTATTTACTTGACCTGCTATGAAAATAGTTATAATATTTATGGAAACGTAACTTGACTTTAATTCCAAAACCTCCAGAGTTTCTCAATTTTTTCCTCAATGACAATAGGTCGAAAATTGATAATAAATTTGATGATTTTTTGAAAATCAACATTTCCATGTTAACCAATGAGAAATGGTAGGTTTGCCGCAAGTCATATGACAGAATATTCATCCATCTGAGTTCTTGTAAAAAAACAATTTAAGTAGGGAATTGAATTTGCTTACTTTATTTAACAAAAAATAATACATTTCGTCAGGTTCAACAAAGTTATAGGTCTTTAAAGTCAAAATTGTTTTTCAAAAAACCTCTCCAATTGAAATAACACAGGAGGCGAAAAATAATTTTCAAAAATGACTTTGAAGCTCTGTAACGTTGGTATTCATCAAGTAAACTAAACACTTAGTATACAAAAAAGTGAGACAATTCAGTTTTCTATGTTAAAATATTTTTTGCTGAATCTTTTACGGATGAGATATCCTGATTTCTGATTTATCCCGAATCTATCATTTCCCATTGGATTACATGGGTATGACGATTTTCAAAAATTCATCAAATTTATCATCAAATTTCGACCTATAGTAACTGAGGGAAAATTGGGAAAATTTGGAGGTATTGGAAATAAAGTCAAGTTACGTTTCCATCAATATTAGTTCAATGGGGGAGCTGAAATTGCCAAACTTATGGAGGGGAGTGTAACTATACGATGAGTAGATAGACACTTTGATTGATTGCTGTACCAAAGATTATTTAAGTAAGAGAATTACATGCATTTATATATGGGCGATTGAAACGTATAGGTTGTGGCTTCAATTTTATATATGGGCGATTGAAACGTATAGGTTGTGGCTTCAATTTTATATATATGGGCGATTGAAACGTATAGGTTGTGGCTTCAATTTTATATATGGGCGATTGAAACGTATAGGTTGTGGCTTCAATTTTATATATGGGCGATTGAAACGTATAGGTTGTGGCTTCAATTTTATATATGGGCGATTGAAACTTATAGGTTGTGGCTTCAATTTTATATATGGGCGATTGAAACGTATAGGTTGTGGCTTCAATTTTATATATGGGCGATTGAAACGTATAGGTTGTGGCTTCAATTTTATATATGGGCGATTGAAACGTATAGGTTGTGGCTTCAATTTTATATATGGGCGATTGAAACGTATAGGTTGTGGCTTCAATTTTATATATGGGCGATTGAAACGTATAGGTTGTGGCTTCAATTTTATATATGGGCGATTGAAACGTATAGGTTGTGGCTTCAATTTTATATATGGGCGATTGAAGCGTATAGGTTGTGGCTTCAATTTTATATATGGGCGATTGAAACGTATAGGTTGTGGCTTCAATTTTATATATATGGGCGATTGAAACGTATAGGTTGTGGCTTCAATTTTATATATGGGCGATTGAAACGTATAGGTTGTGGCTTCAATTTTATATATGGGCGATTGAAACGTATAGGTTGTGGCTTCAATTTTATATATGGGCGATTGAAACGTATAGGTTGTGGCTTCAATTTTATATATGGGCGATTGAAACGTATAGGTTGTGGCTTCAATTTTATATATGGGCGATTGAAACGTATAGGTTGTGGCTTCAATTTTATATATGGGCGATTGAAACGTATAGGTTGTGGCTTCAATTTTATATATATGGGCGATTGAAACGTATAGGTTGTGGCTTCAATTTTATATATGGGCGATTGAAACGTATAGGTTGTGGCTTCAATTTTATATATGGGCGATTGAAACGTATAGGTTGTGGCTTCAATTTTATATATGGGCGATTGAAACGTATAGGTTGTGGCTTCAATTTTATATATGGGCGATTGAAACGTATAGGTTGTGGCTTCAATTTTATATATGGGCGATTGAAACTTATAGGTTGTGGCTTCAATTTTATATATGGGCGATTGAAACGTATAGGTTGTGGCTTCAATTTTATATACAAGCTTAAACTCTCTAATAACAGAAAGATACAAAACGCAAAGATAACAATTAGTATGCATTCTATTTGGCCGTCACCTGGTCACTATTGATTATTTGTTAGTTAAGTATGTAACGGTGTCATCGATGTTCTAGTAAGATATTGTTCTATTAATATATAATATTGTCTTAAACTATGAGATCTTTCCATCTGTTCTATATATTTCCAGTTGATGTGTTCATTCAGGCAAAAAAGTATGTGAAACCAATATAAACGATTTATAAATATCTATAATATTTCCAAATCCAATTTGTATTTTCCCATCTTTGGTTTTAGCTTTCCTAATAATCACCAACTGATTATGTTGGAGTTTAATATTTACATCGTAAAGTTAATCGCATAAAGTGGTAATAATGATAAAATTACCTCACATTGTCCTTTATCTACTAGTGTTTCGATGCTTAGAAAACAAAAAATGATTCAAGTAACTAATAATATATTAACAAAAATAAATATTTAGAAAACAACGGGTGGAACAGTATAACATTTGATAGATTTGGCACATTAATCCTCACAGATTCTTGCATTTTGGCCGATCTGGGAGACTTGAGATTACGAGATCGCTCGAAAATCATTAGTACTCCATTCGATTACGCCATTTCGGTAACAAAACGTCGGAACCTAGAAAGTATGATTTTGATTTTTATCGGAACGGATTACCAATGCAGATCTTAACCGTTTTGAAATTCCGTTTACGTAACAAAAGTGAGATATCAGGGAGTTTAAGCTTGCAATGTTTTTCACAACCTAAACGCGAACAGAACATATTTAAGCTATGCATTTGTGTGGGCGATTGGTCATATGTATAGGTTGGTGTTTTGATTGTGTATACAAGCTTAAACCTTCCTATTTAATCGACAATTGTATTGTCTTCTTAACTATTTGTTAGCAAACATGCACATATTAGGTATGAGATACGTACACACGTTTGTGATAAAAAATGGTTGTTTCGGCAACCGACATTTAATCGAGTGGACCCGTGAAAATGCAAGTTCATCGATCTGTATCTCGACATTTACCAAATACGCCAATCAATTTACAAAATTATATAATAAAACCGACTATATATTACTGATGATATGTATGAGAGGTCGAAATCTATAAATTAGTCAAATGATATATGGTAAATTGTTTTGTATTTAAAAGAGTCAATATTCATAAAATTGCAGTTTTGATTTTACACGAGAGCACGTCCACACAGAATGTTGCAATCGTTCATCATGTATACCACACATTGAAATTTAATCTAGAGAAAAAGAAATTTGTGTCACTTGTTTTGTATTAACTCAGGCAGTACAAGTAGGAAGAAAGGAAAGGTTATTACATGGTTAACAACAATAAGCTGATGAATTGTTTTGAATGAACATTTGTTAACATGACACTTTCCAAGAGAATAAAATGAGTCCAAGTATTGATTGATATTGTGTAAAATCAAAATAGGAATTGTTGGTTTCTCTATTCATAATTTGTTTCTAATCATTTACTTGAATTTCCGGAGCTATGTGCAACCATGCAAACAAAGCATATGCTTCAAATCCAAAGATAAATGGATTTATTAATAATAAGGGATTAACCACAACTTGTTATACTGTCTATAAAAAATATTTTCAATTGTTGGATCTTGAATGCGAATATAGTATTAGTTTAGCAGGCCTCGATAACTTGGCGCATTTACATTGAGCCCCGTGCTAATTTATCAATCTTGAAGACTCCATGTAGAACACTTCTAAACAGAGATCACGGTAGACGTTCGCCATTCGCCAATTGCGAATTTTCGAAAGAGGTGGCGAAAAATATGTAAAGGTATTTCGCAGTTATGGCGAATTAGAGGTGTCTCGGTTTCCCGATATTGGACCGAATTTCGGTCCAGATGCTTCGGTTCGGGATATGGGACAGAAAGGGTTAATATCGGTACATAGATTCCTTCCCTAAAATGCATAAAAACGTGTATAAATAGCGAGGAACACCTCCGATTTCGTTCTGAAAAATTAAATATTTTCACTTACCTCGTACCTAGATTACACTTCTTTGCATTGAAAAGTGTTATTAACGGACCCGCGATTTCAGGTAGATGGTAATGCTTGTTCGTAAATTTCTTCTCCGTCGTTCGCAAATCGAGTGCATTATCAGTATGCCGGATGTAGGAAAGAAATTGAAAAATCGAGCCGGCATCTAAGTCGAAAAAGTCGGCAGTTTGGAAGTATTTTGGGACTCCGATATCACAAGGTAAACGAATTGGTGATATTACACCGTGCAGACTATGTGAAATGCCGATCACATTTGCGGCAGATGCTTTACATTCAATTTTAACACTGTGGCTAGTCGATCTATGTGGATTCAGTCATTTATATGCAATGTTTCATGGGTTCCCGCGTACATTATAGGGAATGGGGTCGTTGAAAAAATATGACAGAAAATCGAGGTAAGTGATCTCAGAGTTTCTACTTAACATATTGACTTGAAATCTTGCATACATATTCAATATACATAGTATGACAATGTGTGAAAGTTTCAGCTAGCATATTCCTGTTATAGGGAAGATATTTGAACAACATTTCGTAAACGTCAACATATATGTATCAAATGGATTCAACTATGTATCATATGGATTGAGAATGGTAACAAATGGATGCTATAATAAATTATGCTTTTATCATGATGATTTATTTACAGATGGACAACTGGCCAGATTTTCTTTGTATCCATTGTTTGGATAAACATTCCTTATTCAGTGAAGTAATTAGCCACACCATTACAATACACCCTCATGAAGAATTGAAAATTGATAGACTTTATATAGACCCGTCAACTGGAAAATGCCATTACAGAAGAAAAAACTATGGTTTCATCCCTAATACTGTGAATTTGAAAAACGGGTCCATAACATGCAATGATGACAATGAAGATGTTGAAATTAGGTACGCCAATCAAGTGAATTCCGAGCCCGAGAACCATCAACCCACTGGAATACCCACAGATCAAGTTTCAGAGCCATTAACATTCCTTGAAAGTGACAATGAGCAGCCAACAGATGGACCATCTGTAAATCTTGATGATTTTGTCAGCTCAGCTGAAAGAGCCTACAGATTCCTTGAAACAAATGACCAAAATTCAAGAATTATATTATCTATTTACAATTTTTTTGAAATCGTGGTAAGTGGAATCTTTCCAATTACCAATATAGCATTATTATTGTTTTTGGACACTGTTGACTATTTCACCGCTCCATCCGCAAAACAAGTAAGATACAGAAAGGAAACTAAATACTTTTGGTTCATGGGCTTTCGTCTGTTTCATGGGAAGTTTCTGAGGTAAGACTTCATTCATTTTTACTTTTAATTCTTATGATAATAAAATATAATAAAAAATGGTCCTGATGAACACAGGCTTCGCTATAAGTATTGCAGTAGCACATTGGTGGAGGAAGCCATGGTTATAATATTTCGTGATTTAAACATTCGGTGTTATAGAACAAAATGCTATTTAGGATTGCTTTATTACAAATTACATATATGGTAATCCTGTTTACTGATTATTTGTAATAATATTGTTGGAACTCTGGCCGATCTAGAAACAATCGCTTTTTTATGACAGACTTGGTATGGTGGTCTGGAGTTTCAGTTGGTAAGAATCACGACTATAAATTATACTTCTAAATTCTAGGTGACAGCAGATACACTGACAATAAGCATGAAGCAATGGTCGCCGTATCACTAAGGAATTTTATTTATTTATTGTAAGACAAAATATATATGTATATTTATGTATAAAAGTGTGATTTCTTCTTTCCAGATTTATGCGTGGTGATACAACGACAGATAATTGTGCGCAAACAAAGAATTTTGCAGTTCCTAATACAGAATGCCTACGAGGGGAAAGTGCTTTTTGTTCAAGTGATATGAAACCTGGCATACAACACAAGGTTCTTGAAAAGCTTGCAGAGTGTGATAGCAGACAAGACAAAACATATAAAATGTGCTGGGATGGTAAGGCAATGACAACATTTTTGAAATGTTTTGAAGACACAAAATCTATGTCCATTTTTAAGAAGCAATTTGCCCAAAATGCATATGAATAAAAATGATGATAAATGTGCCTAATTGGAAGACTTTCTTCACACTTTATTGAATATTGACCTATATGTCATTGATAAGTTGTGATGATATATCAGTGTTTACTACTTGGTAAATTCTGGAATGATTAAATGTATTTATTATTATCCCATTGAACGACAATTGGAGGGATATAAAGAACACCTCCGTCCGTCCGTCCGTCCGGGCAATAACTCAGATACCGTTGGCCCGATTTTGTTCATATTTTGTACACATATACCCTATGGGGGTAGAAGTTCTGCTCGAAAGCTGATTTTCAAAATGACCGCTGGTTTAAAAATGGCGGCCATTTTAGTGCCGATTTTACAGTAATTTCGGTGCAATATGTAAAACTGTAATTGCAATATGTTTTAAATGTAAAAAAATTATGTAGGACATTAATAAAGCTAGGTATTTTTGGTATATATTTTGGAATATATTTGGTACATCTAGAAATGTAGATATTAAAGAACCAAATGGCAGCCATCTTGAAAAATGGTGGCCTTTACTCGTTATTTTACTATTTTTGTTGTAACTTGAAAAGTAGTGGAGCGTTTTTTTCATATTTGGTATGTGAATACTATAAGCATGGCACACTGTCTAATGACACTTTTGCTAGAAGGCGGCCATTTTGAAAAATGGCCACCATTTTAACGTATTTTACTATAAGTCGAAAAGTAGTGGAGCAATTTTGTTCACATCTGGTATGTGAATACTATAAGCCTGGCACACTGGTTAATGACACTTTTGGTAGAAGGTGCCCATTTTGTAAAATGGCCGCCATTTTAACGTATTTTATTATAACTCGAAAAGTAGGGAAGCGATTTTGTTCATATTTTGAATTTTAATACTATAAGAATGACACACTGTCTGATAACACTTTTGGTAGAAGGTATTTTGAAAAATGGCAGCCATTTTGCTATATACTTTGTTTATAAAAATACCATACATGGCTGTTCGATGGGATTTGATAAGCTTTGGCGTTGCTGTTGTTATTGTTTAATAAAAAATCATATATTTCTAATGGCATATAAAGCCACTTTTTTGAATCATTGTTATGAAATGAGATTAACACATATTTAACAGGTAAAAAGATAAACGTCGGCCTGACAGCAAAGTATGGAGACGTTGATTGCTTTGGTCATGAGAATCCTAATTTTGAGCAAAGGCAAAAGCAATTGAACCTTGAAACAGAGAGCATTAAAAGAGTCAGTTCAAATTCTACTGTTCCCAAATCTTCTCATATTTGTGAAGCTGTAGGTATTGTGTCAAAAAGGATACGTGATCTCCGCAAACTCAAAGTTAAGAAAGAGGGTGCAATAAAAAGGTGGAATGATGTTGCTTTGAAAGAACCTGAAAAGCTCGAAAAAATGAAGTATGCAGTAAGTCAACTTACAGTTGACATTGCTTCTATAAAAGGTTGTATTCAAGAATGTCTCTCTGTCAATGATGAATTGTGTGATATTGGTGCAGACATCAATGCATTGGATCATCTGATTGGAAAAGGTGAAGTGGATCTAGGAAGTCAAGAAAATTACATCTGCCTGGCAGAACATTGCAACAGCAATGAAAATCGTCATATAAAGCAGAGGTCCGAGAAATGGCATGAACTTAGAAAAACAGTAAAAGTGACAGGTAAGGGTTCTTACAATATGTAGTTATATATATGTTGAGAAACAAGCTAACATTCTAAAATGATTTTAAACATAACCAACTAAGGGTGTATCGTCAACTTTATATTACCTTATTTTAATTTCGGACTAGGATTCAGAACAAGATGTATTACTTGTTAGCTGAGGTTAATAGAAACAAATATATGTATAAAAGCTTTATAAATATTGAAATCTCAGTAAACATGATTTTGTTTATTTTATTTACCAGGCAGTACATTGCACAATGCATTGGGACTTCGGTCTTTACAAAAGCAAAAAGAACATTATGATCAATGTAAATATGGCGTCGCTCAACCAAAACCCTCACCAGATCAGCAGTCAAATATGCAAAGAGGTACGGATAATGAACCACACGCAATTGCAACACTTTGTTCCAGAGTCATGCCATTGTTTTTCCCCAAATTGGCATATGTTGAACCAGGAATAGAAACAATATACAGAGAGGATAGGGTAAGTGTATAATAATGATAATGCAAATTTACTTGCATTTACATATTTCTAATGTTTTTTTTGGAAAATAAAATCAGAAATATAATTTGAATCCATTGTTCACACTCAAGGTTAGAACGACAAGGTGAATGCTCAAATGATGAATAACACTAAATGTAATAAAAGTCAAAAGTAATATTTCAGGAATCATTGATATTTCAACTGACATATCTTTTGTTTAGCCCTTCATGATGGTGAGCACAGATGGACTTTTGATGAGAAATAATGACAAATGTGAACAACCAAATGTTATTGATCACGTTGTTGAAATAAAGAACCCAAGTGATCGTGTTTATCAGACAAATGTATTCTATACATTACCATGGTATTATGCATCGCAGATTTTGTCAGAAATGGCATCAACTGGAGTTAAAACCTGTGTCGTGGTTTGTTATACCACAGAGTCCACTACTATACTACACGTTCAATATGATGAAGAAGTGTGGGCTTTGATATACAATGAGGCTTGTCATATTATTGATGGAGACAGACGACCTAACAAATTATCAACCAATGTCTCTACAATAAAGAAAACATTAAAGGATTTTGTTGAAAGTCATTGCACATTCCTCTGTGAGGTCTCCTCTGTAACATCCTTTCCTTGTTGTCACGTAGATGTAGATGATAGCAGTGACCTCGGCCGTCAAATAAATCCCTATAGAAAACACGAGGCTGATACAAACTCAGCATGTCCTCGATATGAACAGACTGAAATTGAAGTAGTTGTGCAAAAGGCACTGGCGGTAGTTAACCAAGCCTACCACTTATGTAGAATTAAGGCTTCTGAGGTACAAGTCTGTGTAATGTCTGATCTCGACCGTGTTACTCAGAATGGCCACCATGCGAGCCCTATTGCTTATGGAAACTCGGGATTTGGGATAACACTTGACGTTATGAAAGGAATGATGCTTGAAACGTTACTTGCTGCAAAAGCACTTGGGCTTTATTGCCCAGTCCTTTCTACTGATGGTCAATGGGCTCCAATAGCCTTCCGGGGGTTTCAGGATCGACCATTATCAATGATACAACTTCAAAAGGATGCTTTAAAAAAAGCAAGGTCGATTTCCAAAGCCCAGCTTCTATCTGAAATCAAACATTGGTCTTTTGGCAACTTAAATCATTTCAAGATGAATTCCAAATTGCAAGAAGTGTTGACTGACATCGGGAAATCTGTGAAAGAGGCAAATGCTGCTCAGTCCCAAGGTGTTTCACAACATCCACAATCAACTAATCAAGCATGCAATAATGACATTGTAAGTATACACTACTTATCCTGCTGGTTATTTCATATTTATGTAGATTTAATTGTATCATATGGAATGTCATACATACTGTAACATAATAGTTTATTATGAAAATATAATTTAATCTTATATTTTTTTAGATGCCAGTAGATGATGAAATGGACCAAATTGATTTGGATTTCAGTGAAGTGTTTATCCATGATGATGAGAATGAGGATTCCATAGCATTTCAAGAGGAATGTCTTCAATCACCCAGTAAAATGGACAACAGAGAAATTGCCAGCAACCACAATTTAGATGAGACTAGATCAACCCTCATAGAAAATATGGTCCATGTCCTGAAAAGAGAAATACCAAGAGGAAAAAGTGAAATAAAGCCCAAATGGAAGCAAATGGAACATACCTACATTAGTGAAAAGTTTAAATCCTCAGAAAGTATTAACCAAACTTTCACAAGAGAAGAATTAGTAATGATGATCCGTCCTATTATAAAACAAACCAATGAGACGTTTGGTGTGAAACTGAAATTAAACATGAAAAAGCATGAATTGACAAATGCATTGTCAAAATGTTTTGGAGATGGGTCATCGACAATTGAAAAACAGAGACGAATACCCAAACTGGAATCTGCAACATCATTGAAACAACTTGCACTCTCAGTAATTTCCAGGTATCCCAAATCAGCACTTTCATTGGTATATGCTACTTTTGATTATCCCCAAATGTTAGAGGAGTGGAGATCAAAGAACCATATCAAGGTAAGCTCCCTCCTTATCATTGTCAAATGTATAATTACAAATTCATTAAGTTCAATCCTTAATACCTCTTAAGATGATCTTAATTATTAACAGGACACGGTGAAAGTTGAAAACTTTGAGGAACCCCGTATATGGATAACTCAGCCTGAGTGGGTGGATTCATTGGATATGCTTCTATTCGTGGTCTTAGATGGGCACCATCTCTTGACTAATATGAGAACGAAGGTGTGTTCTACTGGGATAAGGAAGGCAGGTAAGCCATTGTTCAAACACCATTTTCTAAGTTACCATGCACTTTCTTATGAGTCATTGGCAATATAGTTCTACTATTTTTAAGATATTTCACGAGAGGCATGGGTGAGAGCGTGTTCCAACGAAAGTGCCAACCTTAACATGGCTATTGTTGACCTCGTTGATAAAATGTCTAATGGGTTTGCCAGACGCATTTTTCACAAAGACGTTCAAAATGTGATGACTGAAAATGGGGATGTCAATGAAGCTATGTTGTGCAATACTATAAGAAACTGGTATGATGCCATTGATGAGCCTGGTATACCCATCAAACAAAGATACCAAAAGCTCATCGATATGAGATCATGGCTTTTACAAGGTAATTTTGTTTCAACATTTGATAAATGTGTTTTTGTATGTCTACATATGTGTAAAATCACAAATCTAGTGATGACTACATCAATTTCATTCAATGTACCATAAAGCCACGTCCATCCTCTTTGCATTGATATGTCACTCATTCACATGTGGTCATGATTGGATGAGAAATCCTTCCATTTGCACAATGGGTCAAAATCGGCTCTTCAGCAAGTTTCAGATATTGCAAAATGTTGTTTTCATAATTCATATGTACAGTGCATACTTATAGGTGTCTGTTTGGAGACTTTCAATCCAGATATCAACGGTAGATACATCAAAGACATTCCATGTATACTGTTTGAAGGACTATTGACCAACATAGAGAGGAGAATCCAATTGATTCCATTTACAAAATCTGGATGTTTCAACCAGAGAGCCATATCCTCATTGGACAGTGAGACATTCTTCTCGGCATTTCAAGATATTGACCCAAAGGGCAAAGGCGTTCTAAATCCAGATGATATTCCTGCAGCGATGAGCGCTGCTTGTGACATAGCTTATGCAAGATTAGATCCTAACAGGTACATCACATTGTTTGTAAAAAGTAAACACGTTTAAACACATTAAAGTATTTATTACAAATCAGTATGATGAATTTATAGTATTTAGTTCAAATAAGTTTTTAAATATGCGTTTTGAGTCGTATTTGTCATCAATCAGTACCAATGCTGCAATAGTAAACCTATTTTTGAATTTCAGACCATTCTCAATGGCTACAAGTCGGAAAACACGAGTCTATCCCATTCATCCGTTCCAGCAACAATTAGGTCCAATGGTTGAAGAATGTAAATCTCCCAAAACGTGGACTCCACCTGACTTAAGTAATTTAGGACCGATTTGTCTCAGGTACACATGTTTATATTGAAACATATGCACATTTAAGCGTAATGATTATGCAATATATGTATTAAGTATAGGCCATTACATTCATACTTTACAGGGACCATTTTGTGTTCGACAAAGATGATGGTAAACATAACCGTAAACGTAAAAGAACAACAATCCATCCCCCTGGAATGCCAGCTGCTGGGAAACGGACAATGAGATCAGAGCATCACTCGCTTGATGAAAGCAAAATTCTTGCGTCTGTCAGAGCTGGAACAGCATCGATTTTGAAATGAATCGTGCAAGACTATTTAGAAAACTTAAAAAACACTATATGAAACAATATCATATGTGTAATCAGACAAAACACTTGTATTGGGTATACGTGTACAACAATATATTTATTGTAGAGGGTGAATGTGTATTCAACATATTTCATTGGTCTAATTTATTATTATTTAATTATCATTAATTGCATGGCTCTTTGCCAAATGTTGTAGAAGGTTCTTTCTATATTTAAATGTTTCAATACAGCCTTCAAATGTACAGGTTATACGAGATCCCTCGTGCTCTACTCTGACGTGGCGGTTTCGATCAGCGTTTCTAATGTATCGCCTGTTGCACTCTGGACATTCGAATTTTCCTGGGGAAGTTGGGATCCCACTACACGTGTTCTTTAGATGGTTCAAAAGTGTTGCTTTGCTACAGAACGTTTTTGTACAGGCCTCACATTTTAACCTTTCTCCCCTGGTATGGATGCGCTCATGTCTAGTGAGCCTTGAATTGGATGCTAGCACCTTCTCACATCCCTGTAAAATAGCAATATCTATAAGTTTTGAAGTATCAATACCCCTGGTTTGCAGGCTGTGGCTCTTCAATTTATGAATGTGATGTTATCCGTTTTAGTAACGTTTATTTAGTTAAAATAAAACATTTACCTCAAATCTGCACTTTTTCCCCAGGCCATGTTGTTCTTTACCATGCGTTTTTAGCGCGCTTTTGCTATTGAAAAGGTTGCCGCATTCATCGCACATGTGGCGTGTTGGGGCAGTTTCCTCCACTGGCTGTACGACAACCAGATCCATCTACAAAATAGTTGTGATATATATGGAAAATAAAATCAAGATGTCCATCATCTTGAGTAAACATCAGATTATCGTCGGGCATCAAATATTCACCATATACTACTGTAAAATTATATTTTGGTTGAATTATTGTCCCAACTCAAGTTTAAATGTAACCATAGTTGTTTCTTCCTGATGTATCCAATGAGAGCGTGTAAGAAATATATGTAAAATACACACATTAAAAATGATTCAATTAAAACCTAGCCAGTCTGTTCATTGAATCCAATTAGAACGTCTACTAATCCACATGATACATCATAATTAAATTGCTTTTTTAAAGCGGATATTTCATACCATAACTCCAAAAATATTCGACAATGCGTTGTATTTGTATTTTACTTCACACAGACATATTTGTGTACGTGAAATAATTATATTACTTGAATTTTTTATTCCCCATTATAAGGTAAACCTATGGCAATTATACATACCTTCTCACAGCTATGAGCGAGGTGATAAAACTGGTCGGGTGAAGTCGTTTGAGTTATCTATTCGCTGTAAAATTATCAGAGAATGTGTGTTTATAGCGTTGCTTTGGTTTGGTAAATCGATGAAGTATGATATACACGGATGAGTAAATATAGATTATTTAAACAAAAGTGCCAAATTCTTCCATTGAAAAGTACAGAGGGGGGTACTCATGAAACATTACATGTGCTTGACTGCATCCACATAGATCGACTAGCCACAGTGTTTAATGGACGTTTTTTTATTTCTGAATATGATTTTGAAAAGTGAAACTGTCATCATCAGACATTGCATCATTTTTAATGTTCTGTCCCGTCCCGTCCCGAAAGTAACGTGTCGAGACCATTTGTACCGTTCCGTACCGAAATTTTCTTGGACCGTGTATAACCGTGACACCTCTATTGCGAATTCCCTTTTTACGGTTTTTCAAAATGGCTAATTCATATTTTGGTTGGCTAAAAAATTTTTGGAAGATTTAGCCATAATGGCTAACAAGTTTTTTCAACTATCGTGATCTCTGCTTCTAAAGTGATAAAGTTTTCGAGGCCTGCTATAGCGTCAGAAGTGGCTCAAAATTCATTAGTATTTCATTAAGATATAGTTGTAAATGTTCGAAATAATCTTCAAAGAATAAAGAAATGTATTGATTTAAATGGTAGAAGCATCGAATATGAAAATAAAATATCAAAGCAAATTTTCAAACTACCAAAAAAAAGTTTTAATAAGAAAAGAGCTAATGTTCCATAGTTCAAACTAATGATTACACCACTACAAAACTAAGTTCATATGTTCTGACTTTCTGTACATTTCGTGTTTGAAGTTTTCATTTTTATGTTCGAACTTCAAAGGTATTCTGCAGTTTGAACCTGCGAGTATTTTCTTATTCGATCTTTCAATTTTCTATTTGAATTTTTTTGGTATTCTGCAGTAGAATCTTTCTTTTGCGCATGTGCTAATTTAAGGGTTTGTTCCGTTGTTTCGAATATTCCAATTCGCGCATGCGCTCAAAACTTACGGGCGGAAAATGATAAGATCCGCGTGCGCCTATTATAAAACAACACAACTGCGCATGCGCAAATACCATTTAACCAATAGAATTTTGATTCTCAAGCTAAATTGTCTTGATTTGAACTTGGACTATTTTTGTTTGGACTTTTTGTACCATTTTGGTCAGATATATTTTTAATATTTTGGTTTATATATACCTGAAGCATGTGCAATTCTCGAGTTTTATAGACCAAACTGATTCCACTATATAGATAATTGCTATTCATAATTCTATCCTAGTTTCATAGTATCAGAGTGTGGGTGGTACCCGATCTCATTGGCTGCGTATTATTTGCTTTCCTAGTCAGAGTAAAAGTAAAGACGTTATAGGGCTATAGATGTGTGATATATGTCGTTTTAATCCTCCATTTATCGATCATTAAGGCTTTACGAATGATACAACCCATGTTGAGATAGGGGACAATGACTATATTGGCTCCATTGATGCCTTACTTCGTATACAGAGTGTCTATGAACTCAACACATCTGATATGGCACTGGGGAAAATCTCCGGGCGAAGGTCCATTGAGCACGTATCAGCAGAGGAATGTATTGACATAGCTCGTGTTTCGGCAGAATCACCGCTAATACCAAATGCTGCTGAAATAAGTGGAATCTGGGCCAAAGAAGCATTGCTTCACAATCCATCAACATTGGACAGATATGAGGCGATGTTAATCCAGGCGGAGTCATTGAAAAGGGTTTGTTGAAAAGCTCCTCTTTGATGTTTCCAAACTCATAAATATTCTTTGTTGGTATAGATACAGGGTGTGTTCTTTCGAAAATATGTTGCTATCTTTCATCAGTCACAATCCATCGCCCTCTCTGATGATGTTAATATTTGCCCCTGTACTATATCTGAATACATAATCTAATGCTTTTCTGACTATGCCATAGTCAGAAAAGCATTAGATAATGTATTCAGGTATATCACAGGGGCCATAATGGCACATACTGTATATGTGTGCTGTATGTTCTCAACTTATATAAATTGTATATATTACATTTGTTGCACATAGCTTCATTCTAAATGTTTTGACACTGCTTCAATCCCAGCTGATTATTTTCGATATCATTGATATTACTGGTACTGGGAGTATGTATAATTTATATTCAAAGATTGGACGGATAAAAGAGTCAATGTTGATTGCGAACAGAACAACGAGACTACAAATTGCCAACAATATAGATTTGTATAAGGACTTTGACGCTAGATGGGATGCTATAGGAAATCAAACCTCGAACGACCATGGCTCTGATAAAGACCATGAACCACGTGGCAATCATAACCCCATAAATGAAGAGCAGTGGCTTGAAGATGAATACAGAAGTCTGTGTCGTGGAGAAACTAAAAAGGTTTGTCTTTGTCATTACCATATTGTTTCTGATGTATGTATTTCCTTGTTAATGAATTATCTGCGCGTTTCGTTATATTATTTTCATTGATTATCAGATTGCACTTTTTTTCAAGTCAAAATGTTGCAACATTTCTTGAACTCGAAATGAATGATAGATCGGTTATGTTAAAGATTACACTGTTGTAATGTATGACATGCTTTCTATAAGAACAATGTTTAGAACTAGTAGAGTCGAGTAAACAAGATGAGGCCATGGACCTCTAAATGAGACTTGTAATTTGTCTTGGGTTACATTTCCCAATACTGTCTGTATGCAAAGTTTCCGTAGAAGAAAGGTGTACGGAATGCCATCACATCTTAGATCTACTTGGAACATTTTGTTGTGGATGTATTGCTCGTCGCATTTCTCATGAAATTGTATTTACGTGCATAATGAATCTTTAATGCAAATGACTGATTTTAGACACCGTTGGAAAGTAAAGGTTTGATATGCCAATACAGAAAAGGGGCATATGCATATGCCGTATTCAAAGAGGAAATCCTACACACAGATCCTTTGATTGCGATGTTCCATGATGTTATTACAGACGAAGAAGTCGCGTTACTTAAACAGCTAAGTCTTCCAAATGTAAGTTACATCCCCCTATATAAGTTTGGCAACTAGAGGTTGATATTTTCTTAATCGACTTTAGGTTGCTGGAGTGGGTTGTATGTTCAACCAAACACAGAATAGTGTTAACAATAAATTGAGTTCAGAGAAAATTTAATAGGAATATGCAGTTGACCATTACTGAATCCAACTTCGGCTTAAAAGTTTCAGTTCTTCGTGTCCAATCAAATCCCGAACGGTTTAATATCAAGTCCTTAGGGACATTGTCATCATTTCCCCCATGAAATCCCAAAGAGTTGAAACTTTGAGGTGTAACATTGCAGTGAAAACCGAGTCCTTAAGATGTAATAATACACGTACTAGTAGACCATTGTATGAAATGTCTGGTTGAATTTATTCAATTTAGTTTTAGCCTACATAATATTATAAAGGTTATAAAGCTCATGTTGGAAATGTTTTAGCTTGACAGAGCTCGTGTTGGTGATGACGAATTTTCTGATATACGAATTAGCCAAGTGTGAGTATGTCAAACAAAACAAAAATGTCCAAACGTTCACTTGTGGAAACCATATAAACGTTTATCTATTTATGCATTTCGTCAAATAAGGAAATAGTTTTTATTATGGGTAAAGGGTTAGCTTTTATTTTAATCATGATGGATTGAGAGAGCATAGATGTAAAATTGAAAAACGCGAACTTGCCAAAGCTTTATTGAAACACATTAAATGTTATTCTTGAAAAGCACTCTTCATTTGAACTGAAATATAATCTAGTAACTATATCTGTAGATCTTGGATCGCTGATGAAGATGATCCGCGCGTTTCGCGTTTAACCAGGAGGATCAAGCACGTGACTGGACTGGAGACAGAAACTGATAACATCCTTTTACCAAATGCTGAAGATTTCCAGGTAAAATTACCTATCGTCATAATTACAACATCATTTTGTTTGTTTGTTTAGTGTAAACAATACACTTAAATACTAAAATACTTAATTTTAAGACTATTTGGATACGCAAACCGATCGATCGAGTCCGTTTTGAGCCAGCCCCAGTCAAAACAATAAGGCAAACCTATATTTTTCAATTTATTTAGGTGCTGAACTATGGCATGGGAGGGCATTACGAGGTGCATTTCGACTTTAATAAAGTGCGTATTAGTCCATATCTTATACATTTTGCTATAATTTTTATAATGATGCTTTCATTGCTTCAGAAATTGCATTATGCTGCAAAATATTTTGCAATCCCTCTAAAATAGCATTAGTATATCCTCAGAATTATTTGAGTATGAAATGGTACCAGACAGCAATTGTATGAATTCAAGTTAATTGCAAAACTTGCAATTTTATAACTTTTTGATATCATGTTTTCTTGCAACATACATGTATGCTTAAACTTGAAGAAAGGTAAAAAGTATCTACAATTGATAACAATGATTTTGTTGTTTTGAAAACTGCTTTGAAATCTAAACATAGGAGGATGAAGGTGGTGGAAATATATCAGAGCATATAAGGCTGTCTGGTGATAGACTGGCGACATTTCTATTCTACGTAAGTGTACATCATTTGCATACATTACAGTATGCACCATATAGATGGTTTTATCGGGACATAAATATCTAAAAAATAATAACTATGGTTCTGTTCTTATACATTTTATTGACCAGAGAGTTGGGCGATTGCATTTACATGTATGCACTTTTGTTATATTCGTTGATAAACATATATTTAATATCGTATAGGGCAAATTACATATTAAAAAAGACGCTCATGAACTACGTTCCAGCTGAATGACGTAGAAGCAGGTGGGGCAACTGTCTTTCCTCGTGCCAAGGTCCGAGTTCCTCCGGTAAAGGTATGCAATGTACTTAATAGTCCTCCTTCTAGATATAACCTTGCCAGATACAAATAGATATTACCTCCTTGATAGTTCGAGTATATTCATCAATCTGAATTTAAAATCGTTCCGGTTGTGATACTCTTATAACACACAAGAATGTCCATTCCGATGTTTGTGATTTTAGAAGTCCTCTGACAGAGAAGGTTTTATACATGATTGTAAAAACGAGTCTCTTTTAGTATAATATTTCATTTCAGAATGCCGCTGCTTTCTGGTTCAATTGTAAACGAAGTGGAGAGTTCGACTATCGGAGTCTACATGCAGGTTGTCCAGTCATCGTTGGACAAAAATGGGGTATAATAACATTTAATATTAATTGTCCTTGCTGGTATGTATTCTTGCATTCTTGATATGCCTGTCGGCTCGCCTGCCTTGGAATATCAATGATTAGTAAGAAATAAACCAAGCGATTCCACGTAAAGGGTAAGAAAAATCTCAAACTTCAACCTTAAAAGAATAACTTTGAACATGCCTATATCCTTGTTAATTCTGATGTAGTAATTTATCCTTGCTCAAAAATATGTCAATATTTTACATAGACAGGAAATCCAGCTGGGGTTCCAGCACAAGGTGCACTAAATGCAATGCAACTAATGCATTCGACTTCTTTCCAGTGGCTAACAAGTGGATCTTGGAGAAAGGACAGATATTCGCACGTCCATGTGGTTTATCACCTTCAACACGAGACGTATAGTGCATCAAGTAGCAATTATTGCAGAGGAGACCCATATATGTCTTCGTAATATATCTGCGTAATGTACCTGCGAATATACAAATGTGCGAATAGCTTCAAGGGATAAAAGGATGGCAGCTAGAGCATCGCAAAGAGCGCAATAGAGAAAGCTTTGGCAGTGGTGTACCTGAGTTATTTCCATCAATCGCATAGCTCTCTTTTGTTATATAGCTGAAGCCCAATTGAGGGGTTCGTATGGGCGTAGCCAAGATCGAAAAGTATTTTATATCGCTAGCATTGGACATAAAAACTGTTCACTAAACTATAAGTATTTTGATTTCACTTTTTATCACACCATCAGTGAGGTATTGTTGTCATGATGACGGCGTGATCGTGATCGTGGTCGTGAACGTGATCCTGGTCGTGATCGTGATCGTCCCGCTTTTTGTCATCGCAAACACTCATCAGATTTTCTCCAAACTAGCACACATAATAGAGGATATAAAGTTCTAGACCTGATTAACTTATGGGTGGCCATTTTGTTTTCTGGCGGCAATTTTGAAGGTTTCTCGATAAATCTTTTCATAGCAATTTCAGACAATGCGCTCATCGGATTTTTTCCAAATTCGCACGCGTGATATAGAATATCAAGTTCTAGAGCTGATTTACTTTTTGGCGGCCAACTTATTTTCTGGTGGCCAATTTGAAGATTTTCGATAAATCTTGTCATCCTATTTTAGGGAAAACGCTCTTCAGATTTTTTACAAACTCGCTCACATGATAGAGGATATCGAGTTCTAGTTTCTAGAGCTATTCAACTTTTGGACGGTCATCTTGTTTTATTGCGGCCATTTTGAGGTTTTTCGATAAATCTTGTCATCGCCATTTAAGGAAAACCGCTAATCGGATTTTCTCCAATTCCGCACATATGATAGAAAATATCAAGTTTGGCCATCTTGTTTTTCTGGTGGCCATTTTGAAATTTATCGATAAATCTTGTTATCGCGATTTTAGGAAAACCGCTCATCGGATTTCCTTCAAACTCGCGCACATGATAGAGGATATCGAGTTCTAGGTTCTAGAGTCTATTTACTTTTGAGCGGCCATCTTGTTTTCTGGTGGCCATTTTGAATGTTTTTAATAGTGTGATCTCGTTCACGTCATATGCGTCTTGTTAATACCCGTTGTATTTTAGATCCTTGCTATTGTTTTCACTTTTATTTAAAAGATGGCAGTTTAAACAGTTTTTCTAAAATCATTTGTATCTATATCTATTTATTTTATTTATTCATTTATTTATTTGTATCTATATCTATTTATTTTATTTATTCATTTATTTACCTAGTAATATATTACATAATAAGTCAGACATTGAATGTTCATGCTATCAAAAATGAATACAAAGTAATACTATTGTAACACTGTACATTTAAGCTATTTTTATATCTCGTTGCTATCATGTGATGCTATTCACAACGTTACCCAATTAGAAAGAACAAGTAGCAATGCGGTTGGTGGCTAAATTTGCTTGTATTAACTTTCACAAATAATAAATAACGTATACATATACATGTGTATAGTCAAATACAAAAACAATATTATGTAATATTATATAATGCATCTTCTTTTCATGCTTACTTTGATGAAATCTAGATCTGGAATATCATTGGTTAGATTCACAGTTCATGATATGTAAGCATTTACTCTCATTGGCCATATATTTAAGATTATGTAATATTGTAATTCATCTTCTGTCCTGTTATCCTGATTATTACATTGCTTACATTGTCTACAATTTATATCATTAAGATATACATGTCTACCTGTGTATGCAAAAATGCCCTACAATCAAAACTGAATAGATACACACCGTCCTTTTTGTACAATTCATAGATTGCAGTTAAAAAAACGTCACATTGTGAGTTGATCGAATTTTGTAAATTGAAATATGTGTATGCACCAGGACCCCTGCGGTTGGTTCATTATGGGTCAAGATTGCAGTAAAAAATCCCATTGACGACCATTATCAGGGGCGGATCTGGTAACCAACAAGGGGGGGGGGCCCAACTTCTGGTCTGAGAAAAAAACTTACGCTTGCGCGGAAAAAAATTTGGGCCCCAAAAACCCAAAAGTGGGCCCAAATTTTGAAACTTTGAGGCCCATTTTCTTCAATATTTGGCCTAAAATTAAAAAATGAGGCCTTAGTAGGCCAATTTATGACCAAAATGGCCTACTTTTTGGTCCCTTAAGGCCTTTCTTTGGCTCAAATTTTTTTTTGGGCACAATTTTTTTCTTTCTGGGCCCACCCAAGGGGGGGGGGGGGCCTGGCCCCCCCTAGATCCGCCAGTGATAATAACGTTTCATTTCATAATATATTCATGGGCACAGATCTAGCTCAGCGAAACAGTGCCCAGTGTTCATTGGAGTCTTGTCTAGCTTGCCGTTACAAAATAAGCATATACGGTGACCACACCGTTTTTGAGATAACTGAATCTGGAGAGAGCTACCACCGTAAAGCTACCTGTTTCAGAAAATTATTCTGCTCTACATAGTCTCAAAAATCACTCCGCCATCTATAAAAATTCTGTTTCTAACCAAACTTGTAAATGTTTCCTGATAGATTAGTACTTACCCTATCGAAAATAAACCTTGATTCATTTATCAAACACTAGATGGCGCTGCGACGGGACAGAAAAGGAGAAAAGCTTTTTTATACAGAAAACCAAATAACCAACGGTAACCGCTAGTATCCCTACTCCGGACTATATTCTATAGACAGAGTATACCATGCAGCTAGTACACAATCACTGTCCCAAATCTAGTTACTTTGACGGAATGTTAATGTAACAAAATGGATGAACTTCCTGGATACAAGTGTTTTGGAGTTAAACTTACGTTTAAGTCAGATTATCATTTGGGACAAAGTTCGACAATATAGTCTAGCTTTTAGAAATGCTCTCGGTTTGGAATTTGATTTTAAATAAAGCTGTAGTTGATACATTTAGACCATCGCTTTTGTAAGTCGTTAAAGTAACCTACATTGTTAATATAATCGAGTTCCGCCAATGCAACAAAAGCGAAGGGCTAAACATATGAATTGTAACTTCAACTTCATTTACGAAAAATTCAAAATCGAAGAAACTTATTAAAACAACACTATATTTTCTAGCTTTGTGCCAAATTATAATCTTCAAGTTGACTTATAAGTAGGTTTAAATCGAGAAAACAAAAAGCTTGTAACCAGGAAGTTCGGCCCTTTTGTTACATTGACGTTCCGTCAAAGCAACTAGTTGTAGAACAGTGGGCATTATACCCTTTCGGATAGTAAGTTATGCATTGGCCATTTTACCCCTTCGACTAGAGCAGGACGGGCATAGTACCCCTGCTATTTAAAGGCCCCTTCATATTTGAACGAATCCACTAAACGGAGTCTTTAGAATTGTGAACTCTTGCGATTAGGAACGTAAAGGCTTACGGACAACTCATCCCCTAGACAACTCATCCCTGGACATCTCATCCCCTAGACAACTCATCCCCTGGTCAACTCTGAAACCGCGAGGGGTGCTTTGATAAAATATGTTTCGCTAGGTGGGATGTATATCTCCGTGGAGTTGCTGTTGTTCGAGTAATACTGCAAATAAGAACGTGTGCAATTCAAAGTCTATAAAACGGTTGCTGGATAAATAGTTGTAGACGTTCGACAATAAGGCAATATAAAAAGTCTGAACCGCAATTGCAACCCCCGTTATAAGTTAGGAATTTTTTTAGAAGTGAATGTGAATTACCTACATGTACGTACATGATTACAACGGTTTTTAATCGTCTTTTACAATTTGTAATTTAATAATCAAATAATGAATCTATATTTTGTTTAGGTCATGGGTTTAGATTTTGTCTAGGTCTAGTATTGGTTTCGATATATGTTGAAATTTATTTTGCTAATTTATGCGAATATCAACACAAAGAACCTTCAACCAAATGTATTGAACAAAGTAATAATCAACGACATATTGGGAACCCCTCACGTACATCAAATCCAAAATATCGTTATAGATGGGTAACTTTGACTCCCAAAAGAATAGACCACTATTTAGCTTATTTATATTTGAATGGGAATTTTCCTGAATCCATAATTATGTGGAGAGCTGATAGCTATGATGTTTCCAAACGTTTAACAGTAGGACGACACATTGAAAAATGGTAAAGTGGAGTGTAAGTGTAATCCACCATGTCATCACACAAACTCTTATTTCAATGATTCTATATTTTGGTCTGAATAATTCAACATGGGAATGAATGGAATACAACAAGCTCAAATCTCAAATCAAAAGATATATCCATATTGAACACGACTGCACATCAGGATTGAAAATAAACCAGGTAAGTCATTTCTGGCATTTTCCTGTATTTTTCCCTTTACGTATTTCATGATTTTTATTGCCATTCCTTACTTTGCAATTATGTTCTGTTGAATATTCTATGAGGGGAATGAGGATTGTATTGGACGAACAAAATATGTGTTGGGACATTGAATGTTTCTAAATATGGATAATGTGTTACCAAATATGGAATTAAAAAACTTATAATACCCTACACTACTTAGTTGGTTATTTTGATTTTATTGAACCGTGCATTTTAATTATGATGCTTAGATTATTTCGAAAAATATGAATTGGAATAAAACAAAAATGCACAAGAAAATGATTTGCTGATTAGGAAAGAATCAGGACGACACATCGCTTTAAGCCAATATTACACTTCTAGAAATCTGGACATTTCAATTGGATCGATTGCACATACACACTTCTACATATAAAAAAACGCAGAAAACGTTAACTTCCATAAAAAAGAAGCACACAGGGTTTAGAAAATGCCTCATAGACATTTAATATCAGAACGGCCATTTACTTGAGAAACATCTATATCTAAATCACACCGGAATAGCCTGACTACGGCAAAGTCAGAAGCCGTTGTCACAAATGCCGGACATAACCGTCGCTTCAACTGTTTATTACTTGGTCCTTATATCATGTGATTTTATCGTCGCCAATTCTGTGCATGCATTAAGCTCTTGTGCTAATGCATCATATGAAATCCCATTTTCGACCAAATTGGGTCGTGAATCGCCACAATATAGCGTCTTCGATATCGTCAATGACAACGGAATCTGAATTTGAGTAATTCAGAAAGACAACGGCACATGGTAATTACAGTGTCTGTTGTCCCGTATCTCATTTTGATTAGTTAAATTAAAGACTTTATTTCGACGTTAGAACATTATTAACTGTACAATGAGTATTAGGACACTTTTATTGATTGTTATTCCAAAGGTATTTAGTCTAGATGCTATACGAGTATTAAACATACAGTTCATGAAATTCTAATTGAAGCGACGGTTATGTCCGCCATTTGTTACAACGGTATCTGACTTTACCGTTGTCAGGCTATTCCGGGGTGTAAATGAAATTACGCATCATCGAGGCTGCAAGAGATGAAGGAAGACATTGACTTGAAAGTTTAGATAAACAGATTGTGTTACATATTTTATTGTATAATTTGATACGATATACCCTTTGGCCGAGTAGATATTTCAGTATTTGATACAAGACTAATAGTTTATATTATAATTATCGGGAAATTCAATTTTAATACCTCGAGATATTTTGAATAATCAAATTTTGTTTCCGTTACAAGAAATTTGATAGCGATACACGAACAAAATCGACCGTGAATCTTAATAATATTATCAATACATCATGTGTAAGGTTTATCAGAACGGCATTAACGATATTTACGTACATTGTCGCTTTCCACTGGGTCTAGAGACGGTAGGAACAATCGAAACCTTGTGAATCAAGATGGTTTACGTACGTATACATTTCTGAACGAAATTCCGAAGACATTAATGTAAATAAGCAAAAAATGCCGATACTTAGAGTAGTAACATGTTTAGTGTATAAGCAAAAAATGCCGATACTTAGAGTAGTAACATGTTAAGTGTATTCCTCCTCCAAGATGGAGTAGCTCCAAACGTAGATTTCTTTTTAAATTAAGTCAAGAAAGGCCTTGATATTTGAATTTGAAATAATCTAGTTAAAAATTGTATGTTCTGGCGCTATAATCCAGTGCATTTTCTATTGCATTTCCCCTCATAAACATGACTGGAAGCATAAATTCAGTAGAGTGGAGCAATTCCCAGTCATGAATGTTTGTATCATCTGTTGTGCCAAAACGTTATATACCTTGTTTAACTACGTCATTTTCAAAATGTTCCCACGATAAAATAGTTCTGTTTCATGACTCCGCATTTTGTTCAGTCACGATATAAAATAAATGTTTCTGGATGTTGATATCGCACAATAACTAGAATGCACGTATGGAAATAATGGTGGTTACTCTGCTCAAGATCGTGACCAATTGCACGGGTATTTTGAGATGTTTATTTAGAGAAAACAATATTTGATAAACCTCAGATTAGGGCATAAAACTTTTGGCATCAACAAAAATATGTTAAATATACTTTAGATCTAAGAATTATTTGGATGATGAAAATAACAATGCAAAGATGTACTCTCAGAAACAGATATTTTACTAAGTAGAGCAAACGGTCTTGGGGGATTTGTGATATGTTTTATTTGCCATGGCAAGATTTTCTCACGCATTTGGTCATAAGTTATATCGTTATACAACTAGTCAGGCTATGACTTGTGCAATAATTTGTTTTTCATGTTTACATCTTAGACAGATCTCGAACTATAGGCTAACAAGAAACACTACTTAGATCGTACTGGAACCCGTGTTACTCCATTTACTATGGGATGGGAATATATGATTGAAAGGACACCACCGGACCTAAACCCTCATCTTTTTGTAAAATATATTATCACTGTTCCACAGCATGGATGACTCTAACTGCAGTTAGCTTCATTCAAGATGGTTGCCTAATTTCGTTCGTTTTCGATAAACCTCCTTTTTAGCTAAACTAAGTTGAATCTGGAATGACTTGACACGATGAAAATATGTCAAGTAAAACAGAAATTCTATTTGTCTTTTTACAGTATAATCGATTGTCACCTTTACGTTTAAAATATTTGACCTTTATAATTTTTTTTCATTTTCTGTCAATTTGAGATTTATGTCAATTATTAACTAGACAACAACAACGCCAAAGTCTAGCAATCCCATCGAGCATGCGCAGCTGTGGCTGCAATTTTTACAAAATCATCCTACTACTTTTTCAGTGGAAGGAAAAATTCATCATTGTAAAAACGGTCGCTCAGTATCCAAGAGTATCACGTTCATGTAAATGTTTTTTCAAATTTGCCTACTAGCCAAGGTAGGTGGCATTAGACAGTGTGCCATGCTTGTGAGTATTCACATATCAAATATGAACGAAATCGCATATTACTTTTTGAGATATAGTAAAAAATGTAAAATAACATACCTAAAAATGGAAGCCATTTTCGAAATGGCCGCCTTCTAGCCAAAGTGTCATAGAACAGTGCGTCATGCTTATGAGTATCCACATATCAAATATGAACGAAATCGCATATTACTTTTTGAGATATAGTAAAAATAAACGTGGAATAACACAAGTAGAAGTGGCGGCCATTTTCAAATTTGGCGCCTTCTCGTCAAATGTCATAAACAGGTGGGCCATGCTAATGAGTATTCACATATCAAATATTAACAAAATAACTCCCCTACTTAATATGTTAATACTATAATCACATGTTATAGCAAAACATTCTAAAATAGCGTGTAAAGGCCTCATTCTTCAACATAGCCCCCATGTGCTTCTTAAATATCTACATGTCTAGCTTTTTGAACGTCCTCTATAAATTTGTTTTACATTTAAAACACATTGCTATTATACAGTAGTTTTATTTACTGTACCAAATACTGTAAAATCAGCACTAAATATATTTTGAGATGAGCCGCCATTTTGAAAATCGGCTTTACATCAATAGGGCACAAATATACAAAATATAAACGAAATCGGGCTAATGGTATTTTGAGTTATCGCCTGGACGGACGGAAGGACTTACGGAGGCGTTTCCTATATCCCTCCGAACTTCGCTGATGGGATAATAATAGTATACACGGAGAGCATCCAGCGTTTCACGTTAATATAACCTGGTTTACGAGGTTTTAAGCAGCATATGCGCTGTTTTTCTGCCTGACCTACTCGTATTTAAACAATGAACAGGAAATACAAGGTAGTCTCAAATGAATGATGGTACAATCGAATCATACTGTGATATTAAAGCATTGTTGGCGAGTTACCTGTTATAGCTAATTTCACCTGATTACTGACTCGCGATCGGGTTGTATTAATCAAACTAACAGCAACATTTCTTTCACTAGATACATGTAAGTACACGATGACTTTACATCTCTGCTTTACCTTGAAAAAGTATTTGTAGAAAATGTTAACGAGGAAAATTGCTTGCCGCCCCTGTGACATCACTTTTTAAATTGCTATGCATTAACAATCAAATGGTTGGAATACTGATACTTTTAGTTGATTTTCATAATCTGTAAAATAAAGTAAGGGAAATTTAAAGTTTTTTCGAACAATGTCTCAGAAAAACACTACAATCGGCTGAAATAATTTCATAGCAACATATACTTGGGTTTAATGTATTATGAGGCAGAATAATTGAATGAGTTGACACTTGACAGTGATGAAAACAAAAAGCAATTCCTATGTTGCTTATATAAAAGTTATTTGTGAGCTGACATGTGAATGTGTGAATGTTCGTTTGAAGAGTGTTTTCAGTCCCTTTTAATGGCATATACGAAACTCAACGTCAGCCTTGATATTTTACTCGGGGATGCTAAAGAGGAATAATAATTTAGCTTACGTAATAAAGTGGTAAAATAGTATTAAAAGTCATTATTTCCTACAGATGATTTAGTCTGTTGGTACTCTAGCTATCACTTAAGTATTGCGATAAGTCGCTGTATGCAGTGAAATATTCCTACAATTATATTTTAAAGCGTGCTACATGTCGTTAACATGTGATATGATTTGATGCCTTCTCGTAAAATTCAATCCGTGTTTGACGGTTATTGACGAGAAAAGCATCAAATGTATGCACACTACCCCTGTGTTACATTACATTGACGCTAAACGCCTGCCGGTGCTGTGAAAAACATTAAATCATTTAAATACGCACGTGGTCCCCGTTATATTACATTAACGCTAAACGCTTGACAATGCTCTGAAAAGCATCAAATGATTTAAATTACGCACCTGGCCCCCGTTGTTACGCGGTATATGGCATACATTCATGGTTGCGCGTTATTTGTGATACGGGTGAATATGCCATACTCACCTGCGGTATATGGCATATTCCGCAGGTGAGTATGCGATATTCCGCAGTGAATATTCGATACATTGATTTCAGTGAATACCCGATACTCACCTGCGGAATATGTCATACTCACTTGCGGAATATGCCATATACCGCAGGTGAATATTACATATACCGCAGGTGAAAACGTGATACAGAAAGCCTTGATTTGATTGGTTGCGAGAATCGACTCTAAATGTAAAACTACGCTGTATTACCATTATAGTTATAGTGCGTCGAGTACTAATATATGAATCCTGGATTGATTGAGTAAGTTTATTACGCGAGATTGGTGACTGATACACATGACAATTGCGTATTTCCGTATCACGTTCTCATTGGTTAGTTTGTATGCCATATACCGCAGGTGAATCTGTCATACACCGCAAGTGAATATGCCATATTCGTTGCGGAATATGACATATTTTTGTATCGTGTTTACCGCGTAACACCCGTTACATTACATTGACGCCCAACGCTTGACAATGCTGTGAAAAGCATCAAATGATTTAAAATACGCACGTGACACCCGTTACATTACATTGACGCTTAACGCCTGATAATGCTGTGAAAAGCATCGAATGATTTAAAATATGCACGTATCCCGTCCCATTGCATTGACGCTTACGCCTGGCAATGTTGAAATATAAAATTTAAATATTTCCCGTTGATTGATTACAAATTATACCAATTACAAACTATCTAATTTTCTTATCCTTGCTAAATAGTGTAATTTACAAACAATCTAATCTCATTGATATAAAAATAGCACGATTAACATACATCTGTACATGCACATATGCATTTTATAATACAATATCAATTCAACTATCCTGATTTATGCCACGAATTTCCCTTCCTAATCCCATAAATAAGCTCGTATCAATTAAATTGCACTAGATTAGCGTGAAGGATCCATCTTAATATAATATACATCTTGCCCAATATACATTTTCCATACAGTTGTAATGCTTTACATGTATGCTAAACTGTTGAAATTATAAATTGTATTTTAATTGTGATTGAAAAGTCCTCTGCAATCTTACTACTCTTATGACAACATAAATTGACTGAAACAGTGGCAACAATGGACAATTAGATAATAAGTGATTGATTCTTGCTGTTGATGTAATTTGTTTTCTAGAATTGCCCTCTGCGCTCCTAATCATTCGAACCAAACATATTGAATCCTTATAAATTGAAAGAATATTTTGTGAGATAACAGAACTTTCCAATTAGATTTCTGGAAACTTGAGTATTACATTTGCCATGAAACACTCTTCTCGCTTTAACTAAAAAGTAGTGGATCGCTTTTGTCAAAATTTCTTCTGTAATTAACCAGAAGCATTTCTTTTGTCAATTTGGCTTGTGAACGGTCAATGCTTAGAACTATGTTATCCTTTCCAACGACAATTTGGATAGTAAGAGGCCATTTTGAAAATGGTGGCCATTTTTGTGTGTTATCTTATGTTTTATGCTCTAACTGAAAAAGCAATGCAGCGATTTTGTTTGTATTTGAAGCATCCCACTGTCTAATGGTAAAATAGGGCGCCATTTCTGAAAATGGCGATCATGGGTGTTTGATAGGATTTGCTTCGCTTTGGCGTTGGTGTTATCAAGTAAAACTTGCTCGTGGGGAGGTGTTTCCTATCATGCAAGGTTCGACTTTCAGATTAATGGTGCTGGTCGAGTTCTGATACAGCAAGAATACCATAATAACGAAGCATAACATGAGGTTTGTTTATCCGAGAAAACAATAAGGCTTGCGTAATTCCTACATGATAAAATAATCGTCCTTAGTGTGAACCCTCTACCTCCAAAAGAGAACTTCAGGAGAATACTATCCCCCGCTGCTACGGCATCCACAAGCCATAATTTCCTAGACGCTAACAGATGGTTTTGTATTTAGTCTATAATCGAGCTATTAGGGAGCTATGGTGATGATTTGCTGCATGAGGAGACGATTTATAAAATGTATTTTCACAGTGTGTTACCTGGCGCTAACATTTGATTTGATGCCTACTACGTAAGCTTTTTTTCCGTCTGATGGCATTTGACAGTATAATAACGAAAAAACATCTAGAAATTTGACGATTGGATGTTTTAAAGTAGAAACGCGTATTGCATGCAGTAAATCTTGGCGCCTCACACGGATTATAACCACAAAGTTTGAATATTTGCCGCTGGTTAGCTACAGATTATCACATTATAAGCTAATTACTATTCACTGTATGAAATATAATCCTTTTATTTTTGGCACCATTTAATTGCAATTAAGAATATCTGAAGAAGAATGATTACATACGATATAACACCATATTAAAATATCACAACATCTTTCTTTCTAACTCCACGGATAATGGTCAGATACTGCCGATTACCTTAGTATGCCTCAATTAGTGATTACGACATGTCTTCATTGAAAACAATGTTCATCTGCCAACGCCTGTCTATATACACATGATATGGCTGATATCAATTAATACAAGAAAGCGTACCAAGTTTATTGAAATACACATTTAATCATTGTCATCATGTCGACTGTTAATAGAAGAGTTATCGCATTCATATTCTTTTTAAATCTCATTTGTATATGGTGGCATGGCGTGAGTAAAATCTCAACGAGACATTCTTTCTCGGATAAGAATTATTTAGGACAAAATTATTTAAGACATCTGTTTGGTGCGATTTATCTAATTATGCATTTGTGTTTAAAGAGAGTGTTCTTTGGGGAACCATTTGAAAACATCTTCTGAAACCTGAAAATTAGAATGGAGGCATATATGAAATATAGTGTTATGATATCTAATATTATTTATCCAATATTATAACTAATGATATTGATGAGGAAGGAAAAGAAAATTCTGTAAAATAAATTGAGGTTAGTTCATAAAAAAATCCAATCTAGTTATTAGAAATGTCATAGAGAATTAGAATTACACATCGATTGTGTAATTGTGAATTATAAGTCCACTTTTACAAATGGGTCAACATAAACTACCCCACTCTTTTTGATTGAATACATGCACAAGTGGTCTTCTTTTAGTTTTTGTGGCAGATATTCGAATTGAATATCAAACTGATTTATGCCACAGCGCAAACAGGCTACTGATATCATCATTACATTCATAAATTAGATTTTGTAATGAAAAACGGCACTTTTGATTGACTCTCTGATCCGGTTTTGTGTAATTTATATACTCCAATATTTGATAAAGATGCTCGATGAAATCATCCCAGTCTTGAATAACCCTGTTCTGGGCATGCGCATTGATCCATTGTATTGGCAGGAACGAATCGAAGACAACCGTTAAGTGCAGTTTGTCTATGTTATAACATAGAGATTTCAAACATCCGACTTGTTGCTATCGTTTCGAACTTACTGAGCCGTGAAGATATTTTGACAGAGAGTCATAATATCGATATTACGATCAATGTGACATAAGATCTCTCATGGACTGGTCCACTCTAATTTATTGAGTAAATCACCAAAGTTGTTTTGATGTTTTCAATAGGCATTCATCATTCAGAAAGGCGTTTTCACAATATTAAAACGCATCGTAGTTTTCTGAATTTATTCAATTTTGGCTTGATTCACGAGGACAATCTGACCTGCTGATAATTTGATTAAGGATTAATCTTCGGGAGGTGTACCTACCCATCCAGGATACATCCTTCACTAGATTCAGATTCAGATATTTATTACTATTTGAAAAACATACATGACATTCAATACAACATTACGCTCTCAAGAGCATATATGTTGGTTTTAACTGGACAGAAATGGGTCAGTGACGCCAACAGGTAAGACAAAATAAAAATGGAGTGGAGAAATACCTGAGAATGACACTGGCCCAAGTCTGTTGGAAATCATTTCAAAAATGTAAAAAATATTAACACTCGGGGACAGAGACACAGGGCACGAGAACGGGTAATTGCTGCTAAGTTTATAATATTTATATATATACTCATTCATCTGATAAAATGGTGCTTCGATCAACAATAATAATGGTCCGAACTTAAAAAGAACATTTAGACTAATTTGCTTAAAAACGATGCGTTTGAATAATGGATTGTGTTTGGCGTCAAACCAATTGATGATGAGCTTTGCTAAAATCATTCACTTGCATAAATTCACTTGGGATCATATTTATGATGAAATGCCCGGATTTGCGAAATAAAGAGTGCCCCAATGGGGCTATGTGACGTCTATTTTGTAGTGTACTAGACGAAATAGTACAGATCTTAACAAACAAACTGGCAAACTTAATAGCCAATTTTTTTTTTTTTCCAAAAAGGCGACTTGGTTTAACATTATAAGTCGCAGGGTTAATTAACAAAATTTATTTTAAAAAAACAATCCATTTGGTGAAGCAAATTGGTGAATAAATTAAGCATAGAAGGTTTGATAATTGCTGCTAACACTCAGACACTTACACACTTCTGGAGAAAAGAGGCACTAGTTTCAAGAACAGTTATGTTTGTAGCGTAGTTAAATTTTGAGCTGCCAAAAAGAAAGAAATTCAATTTCTCTTGTTGGGTCTTAAAATTCTTTTTATATTGGATTTCAATAAGAACGACTGACGAAATGAATGGACAAGCATTCAATGCGCGGTGACCAGACTACAATTATTTCGAAAACGCAATACTAATCACCTAAATATTCTCAATAGCGCAACATTGGAAAGTACCCTTTTATGGAATTTTTTCTGCATCTTTATTCGATTTTCACACTTTTGTATTTGATTACAACCATTCGATATTCCACTCTATTAAAATAATTCGAATCACGTAATAAATTTGTTTGTTTTTACACATTTATATTTGATTTATGTACCTATATATGCGGTAAATGCACTTGTATATGCGGTTTATGTTGTTCAGTGTTTGGTAAAATATCACATATTTAAGTCCATGTTCACACACGAACAAAGACGGTTGACACATATATTTAGAACACCCATCAAATACAAATACACTTTAGACCCAAACAATGTTCATTTACCGAACAATCATAGAGTACAAAATAGCACGGACATATAGTGACTTACCCCACATAATTAATGACATGTACTTTCGCATAAAATTATGTGGGGTAAGTCACGTGACTTACCCCACATAAATGATACATGCTGCATGTAGCATAAAACCATTCGGTAAATCACGTGACCAGTGACGTAGAAATTATTTCAAAATGAATAAAACAAGCGAAGAAAAAGAATTTGAATACGATTCATATTCACAATTCAGAGAGGAAATTGAGAAGTTATTAGATCACAGGCATGAGGCTACAAGAGATCCTTTCTTAATAGAAGATACGTTTTCGCGATTGGAGAATCACACCAGAGCTCTTTGAATATATAGATGGCGCAAGTCACATGGTCGAAGTCACGTGACTTACCCCACATCAAAACAGTGAACATTGGTTTATAAAAGCATTCGGTAAGTCACGTGACTTACCCCACAAATTAATATGTTTACCACAAATGAATATGTTTAGCCAATACGAATAGTACTTGGCATTGCACATATTTAAAATACTTATCAAATTTATATTTGATCGGGCCGAATACAGTTTTGAAGCATTTTACATATTTAAGGCAATCAATTATATGTGGGATAGTAGGTACCATTTGTTGTAACTGGTTTTGTTTATGTTCGGTTTAACTTACTCCGTGGGGTAAAAACCGAAGATATTAATTTTACGAATATTGATGCAATAAATACACTATACCCTTTGCATTCTAGTCGTTCGACTTTGCTTCTCAAAAGAGAGCTTCTTTCAAACTAGACTCTGGTCGCAGGGTAATCAAAAAGATAATTGAGTTTTGGGTCAATTTACAATAGCTGATATTATCAATCTTCTGATGTTCTGTAAAATCAGTGCTGTTTGTGTTGATACCAGCATCATAAATTGTATGTTACCTTCAGTTGATAACAATACAACGTTTATTATTACCATGTCAGGTAAAACTATTGCTTATCTCATCTTGAATATAGCCTAATTAAAGCTTGAATTTTAGACAAAATAACAACGTTTTGAAAATAGCCAATGGATTTAATCACTTAATACCATGTGCATTGAATTACATTATTCGCCAAATGATATATTTTTTGCGTAAATTATTATAGCATTCCTTAAGAGTAACTCATTGATGCGCAACATCGAATTTCTATTTGAATCTTACTGAAATAAGTTTGTCTATATACCAAATGATTTACTTTTCTATAACATAGTAATGCATTTAACCGAAAGCTAATTTGCTATTTGCCGAATGCAATAGAGCAATATTCGATAACTTTCGTTGTTGTTCGATATTTTGTCTCGTGACCTCGACTATTTTCAAAAACGCCGCGCAGCTATTCTACATCATTGTCTCTCTGATTTCAATGTTCAGGCTAATCCTGACGGTAGTGACGATGCAGATCCATCCTGTATATGAAGCATTACAATAGCGATGAAAACACGCGCCCGAGGAGGTATAGACATTCGTGTTAATTTCAAAAATGGCGGACTATAAATATATCATGTGACTGAAAGTCTCGTAAAGTATCGACGAATAACAAAATTTAACGAATGCGTTATTCGGTATTTACCGAATGTATAATGATTAATTGAATAAAACATGCGTTGGGGAAACAAATTGATTCGGTGCATCGCACAAATACATCAAATGTAAATGCCAACACAAAGAACAAGTGAAACTATTCCGCGAATTTAGTTTATATAGATTATTATATTCGGTAAAATAAAAAAAGATTGGGTAATGTTGAGTAAATTGTTTGTTTTATTTGGTATTTAAAGAATATTTAATGTACCGAATATAAGGGAAGCTGTTTAAAAACCATAACTAACAGAAATGCACTAATATTCATAGAGTGAAGCGAAAAAACATGGACGTTTTAATTTGCTCTCATGATCATTTTAATAATTAAGCCAGTAATTGATTTTAGAAATATTATCAAAATAGTAACCTAAAATACTATTGGATTTGCATTCCAAAGAAACCTACATTTTAATCGTTCTGATCTTGTTTAGATATGCCTGGATATATATTTTTGCCACGATTATACAATATTGAATGTTCCCAGCAGACAACTCTGTGTGTAAAATTAATTAATATTCTTGTTGCATGATAATTTTAATCTAGATTCCATCGGTTGTTAGTGTATAACTTGATCAATGTGACAAACCGGTCATCCACAATGTCCAACGGTTAACGAATGATATTTTACGGTATTCGCACATTTCTCGGCATAACATATCAAATACCAGCCAATCAGAACACTGTAATCGAAATAATACACATTCTATATTTTCAATCAGATTGAATTTTTTTTTCAGATATATAGTCCATGGTATGAAATCTCTAGGACGTCTAATAAAGGAGTTGGTAGCACACTATAGCACAGCGAAATTTGACCTATCGTTAACATACCTACATATGTTCCCAAATAGTTTTTATTATAGCCGTTTAATATACTTCCGGCTTTTAGGCTGAATTATGCCTGCCATTAACAGAGGTAAAAAAACTACCAAAACATAAAATCCCATTTTTTCCCAATTTGGAGTACACAATACAACAGAAAATAATACAAAATGATTTTAAATATATGATTTGGGTTTCTAAGCTATAAATAAGAGGTTATTTTTCTTATCCATATCCAAAAATTATGTAATCAGAGTATCGACGTTTTGCATTGTTTCTCAGGTATTAATAAGATAAATGTTACAAATGAATCACTTTTATATTAGAATGACAAATGCTTAAATTATTCTAGTTTTTCACAAAATGGGTCTTAGTTCGTTTTGTGATATGGACTTTTATTCAGCGGTGAACATTACCAATAAACGAGGGCATATTGCTCTTCCTTGACTCATTGGGACTACACCTAAATATATATTTCTCGTAGTATATTTCTCAGTTGCTTATAAAACAACCATCAAGACTTGGTCGAATTCATGATTAATTGAGAAAAATCGTTATCAATATCGTCCTAAAATCTGATTGTATCCAGCGGTAAGGTCAAAGAAGAAACAACCATCAGAAAACTTGATGGTAGCCACAAGTAACGTCGCAGAAGAATTGTAAGGTGTTCGATTGCATATGACTCTAATTGATTATTAGACATCCCCTTGGAATATATGGACATTCCAATACCTCTGTAACATTTAATTAGATATAAATCTTACCTATTTGTTATTGTATTATGTTTTATAAAACATGAACAATAATTTGTTGTTAGACCCCTTGCGAATTTATGGAGAAATTCTGTTAATAAACTGTTTTAAATGGTAAGAAAACTAATATGTTCCCAATCATAAATTACCTAAATATTAAACACAATTTTGTTGAATCGGCTTGGCTCATATTTGAAAAATCAAACAAAATCTGAAAAATACAGGCTTTGTTATGAAGACAACTATTTGGGTTCTCTAAATATTGTCATTTCTTTGATGAATGTAAATCGCATCAACTTGTTCATACAGTTGATTATTTCTGCCATAAAAGGCAGTAATAATAGTTCTAATCATTTACGCACGCACAGTCTCACTACGTTCAGCCGTATGGTGCTGAGTGAAATGAGATGGGTTCTAATGGCATATTAGTGAGATAAATTAGAGGGAGGTCCGTCGAGAAACATAATAACATTACTTATACGTTCATACGTTCTCTCCATATTTCGTGGTTTTGAGCTGGCTCTGGATATGAAGCTATGAGCAACTCCATGTCAAAGTATGATGAAATTTAACCTAAATCGTACTGATGGAATGGAGTGTCGGTTAAATGGATTTTCACTGTAAAATGATAACCATAAAGTTATCAGGTAATATATTTAACGTATAATACGATGACAGGTTTGACTGAAAAGCAAACTGAACCAAAATTAAATTTATATCAACAAATATAATAATTCTCGACGTACAGACCAATTAATACTGACAGGCTTTTGCCAAATGATTGCTGCACCCAATCAAACATTACTCCAAATGAGTAAATGCAAGAATACCAAAACGGAATATCGCTACAAACACTGATAAATGCAACAGTTATTGAGAGCAAGCTTAGTAAGGAACAGTTTAACAGCGATGAACTAAAGCCACGTTTAGAAGACAGTAAGCGTAACACTGTCATACATGATACCTTTCTAGCTCATCAACAGCGTGGCGATGAGAACATAGATTTATATTGCAAATCTTGATGACTTTCTTGTGATAATGACACGAAAGAAAATGAATCTGCGAGACATGGGGCATTATTGAAAGATCCTGGTGCCAAATGGATTGACATTGACCATGTAATACTTCTTAAAACCATTTGTGTCAATGAACAGACATGACTCGATTGGATACATGATCATGTCTTTGAGTTTATTAAAGATGGTACTGACAAAGTTCTATCCCCTTGAACTAACTCCGTTTGGATCATGTTCATGTTCAAAAGTAAAACCTATAGCTATACCTTGTGAAATCTATTTGACATGTTCTTTCTGACTATCATCATTTCTGACTATCATTAATATAATCATAATAATTGATTGAATTAGTGCTTATTAAAGAAGAGAGTTGTTAATTCTAGAGACTGAAATTGTAAAATAAGATTTTGAAATATAATACTACAAATAAATAATTGATAAAATTAACGTTAACATCATTGGGGACTGGCTAATTATGGTTTGGGATAGTTTGGGTTTGTTTTCCCTATGACTGGTGTACACTTAGATTTTCTTTTTCTTGGTGGGTTCTGTAACAATTTTTGGACCTTTGGCACTTGTGCGTTTATATCTGTTAGAAAAGGGACTACAACATTGATTTACCGAAATATCACATTGCATTTTTTATATTGTTCTAACAGTTACAAAGTGTAGAAAAAAGCTTCTTGCAGGAAATTAGTTAAAACACAACGGTTCCTTTCTAAAATTGGCCTACCGAACAACTTTTGATTTTTAAGAGGTTTTATGGAATTGCTTTTATTTCAGATTTATAATTTTTATGTAATTTCATTATGATGAAGAGGTAAGTTTTTGGTTGTTAGTAAATCTGAATATACAAAAACTATTTTTCAAACACACATTTTTTAAGGCTAAAAATATGCAGTTCCTGTTTCGGCCATATTGGGAACTTTACCGCCATCTTAATTGCTATCAAATCTCCTAGAATTTTTTCATGTGGTGTAATCATATGAAGTCGGAGCTGAAACGAATTGATGGAGAGGAATCCGGAACTGTATACAATTTATGTTTATGGAAAGAGTTCCGATCTAGTTATTCCGTGCCATGGACAATTAAGAAAGGCGGAGAACGATCGGTAATTAATAAATGAATAAATAGATCGTTCCACGCTGATGTACGAGGCGGGCCAATACAATTTGGAATATTAATTATTTAAAATGAATTTGATTTGAATGACATATGACAAGCAAATAACTATTTTTAATTGCTTACTAATATAAGTTATAAGGATAATATGGAGTTACTTGCACTTTGCATCGTCCGTACACTAAATCCTAACTCATTTTTAAAAAAGTTGCTATTGAGTCACTTCACGCACATAATTGAGAGATTTTGCAACTCACTTACTTTGCAACTCTTAATTTATTTATTTTTTAATTTTTATTTAGACATATGCTTTTAAAACAGCCGCACTCTAACATCTATGATGTTAGGTGCGTCTACATCAATAGCAAACATTTAACAGGAAATTACTAAAAACAATCATACAGTTCTTGGTTTAAACATTTTGACTAAAAACTGCTTGACGATTTTGTCAAGACTAAAATTTGTATCATGGCCCATTCCACATTGTTCCCAAGCATGGTCACTATCTTTTGATCATTACTTGATGCAGGTAGTGTTGCACAGAGGTCACTTGAGACATATGTATTAACATTATTATAAAAATCAGATCTTTCCTTGGTAAAGAAGGGACATAATAATAATCGGTGATGCATTGTGTCTTTCACTTCAAGTGTGCAAAATGTACATATTCCATCACTCTTACCCCATTTTTCATAATTTGTTTCAAGGCAACAATTGTTACACCTTGCTAAAAACTTTAGCTTAGCACCATAAAAATCTAAATCATTTTTCAAGTAGTCCTCTAGTTTGTAGTCAGTTTTCAAATTTTTGTAAATGTAGAAATAATCATGATTTGAGATGCTCTCATGAAACTTTTCTAATCGTTGTGCTTTGGATATGTGTACAAACGTAGAGAACCAATCACAGTCATTTCTGTATATAACATCATCTAAACCCTTATCTGCGACAGTTCTATGTATATTGGATATGAACTTCCAGTATGATTCTTTACCCTCCTTATAACATTGTAATAATGACCTTAAAACTTTGTGAGGGAGGGAAGATTTAGGTAAATCATAATTGAGATAATTTAAATACTCTAGTTGTCTTTTTTCTAAAATGTCACATAAAGGTTTCCATCTTAGATCCCCTAGTAATGCTTCTCTTGCAGGCTTACTTTTAATTTGAAAAACTGCTTGACCTGCGGAGTATTGGAATGCATTAAGTTGGATATGGCTGTCTTGGAAAGAACTCATGTTGGACAACCATTTAAGAGTGCAGGTATCATCACGATTGAATTGAATATGGTACTTCCAAAATCAAATCTTTTAATATTGCAGTGTTTTGCTAGTGTCATGGTTATGTAATTTTAAATATTTTTTGCTTTCTTTTCAATGTATTTAATGTGGGATGTTTCTTTCAAGGATCTGTTGAACATTACACCTAGATATTTATATTCATTGACCTCAGGAAGTATAAGCTTTCCCAAATGCCACTTTTTCTTTTGATCAATTCGTTTCCCAATTATCATTACTTTTGACTTCTTGTCACTGAACTGCATACCCCACTTGAGCCCAAAATCATTTGTAATAGAGAGCATTTTTTGTAGTTCCGTTTCTGTCTGGTCATAAGGACAATATCATCTGCATATAAAAGACATGGAATTTTAGAGTTGTTGTATGGGAAACCGAGAGTGGACATATTAAGGCTATCTACAAGGTCAGTCATTACAATCGAAAAAAGGGTGGGAGATAAGATACAGCCCTGTTTAACACCAGATGGCGTGTCGAACTACTCAGTGAATATACGTCCATAAGTGTAATAATGTTACGCATGTAGACAACGATTTATAAGAAAATGGAGTTTAAGCTAGCGATGTTATTCACAACCTAAACGTAAACGGAAAATGTTTAAGAGACTATTTGTATGGGCGATTGGTTATACGTATAGGTTGGAGTTTCAATTTGATAAGCAAGCTTAAACTCCCTATCATCACACTTAAAGACGCAAAGAGCTGTACAATAAATCAAACGCTAACTCCCGACGCTAATTCGCTTAATGAAATCATTAGTCAAAAAATTCATATCTGATTTTTGACACTACAACTGTTTCAAAATCTCTCTATTTCAAACTTCGTATGGAAAATACCATTGATTACACAAAAATACCATAGCTCGCTAAACCGACCAAACTCAACGAAACACGACGCGTTGTTTATCAGAAATTGCTGGGAGTTGAATTCCATTTTCGCGAGAGGGATTGGCAGGTACGTGAATTCAATGTTCGTGTAAGGAATTGGGAGGGACAATATGATTTTTCTTCAATATCGAAAATATTCCCCTGTGTTATTCGGCGCCTTCGGTGGTTACAATATGGACGCTAAATTTCATTTTTCGAAAGGTTTGTTCATCATAATACAGTCGCAACAAGAACTTCACTTCAATGATATATGGCAAATATTTGGCCCGCTAAAGAGACCTCGATCATTCTGCAATTTCGATCTTTTAACAATGACCAGTTAAAATCATCGGTCATTATTGCGCCATAAATCATAGAATCTGGGTCTTTATTTCTTGAATGCACGATGAACAATTTGCAATTATTTGACGTACTACAGGGTGACCGGAAAAAAGGAGACCATTGAAGTAATCAATTTCTCCTAAACTAGACAAGTGCCATCAATGAAATTTTGCATACACTGGAACAGTTATATGGAAATTTGTTACTGAAGGTTTCAATACAAGCATTCAACTGGTTCAGGAGCTATGATCATTTACATAACATGCTCCAAATAGGCACAATTGAGACCAACGCAGAGTTGGATTCATATGGCAAACTACCCTTACATGTTCTGCCCTCTATGGCATTATTATGGCATTACATATAGCAGTGATTGCTACCCTGCATGCAGAGTCTAGTTAAACTACACTCTGCCTAGTAGAGACCATATTACAGTTTAGTAGCCCCGCCCCCACGACGGGTACCGGTGAGTTTGGGTAAATCACTTTTGACCTACGCGCTGACCTTCCACCAATCAGCGAGCTTGAAGAAAGATGCGCCAAATGCGTTCTAATTAAATATGCGCATGTCATTGGTCAATTATGGGCTCAACGATGACGTCAGAAGGAATGACCATATAAAGAACGTCGGTCAAATTTGGCCGACGAACACTGATTGGCGCGGTGAGTTCACAGGTTTATTTTAGTTTGAAAGAGTGAAGACGAAGCTCTCTTTTAAGAAGTGAAGTCAAACGAATGCAAAGGGTAAGTGATTGCCTTCTTTAGGTCAACAATAGTCTGAGGATTGTTTTGGTATAGATTGTCTTTCAAATATCCATACAAAAAGAAATCAGCAGGATTCAAGTCTAGGCTGTAATGGCAATGAAGGGTTATCTGACATGTGGTTCATCATCCTGTTGCCAAAGTGCTGATTTACCAAATCTTAAGAGTCACTTTAGGTATTGGGCATAGTGCCATGTTACTAAAACCACTATATGGCACAATTAAATCCCATATGAAAACCAAGGGCTGCCCAAAACCTCCTTAGGATGATACTGTAACTGAGTGGGACCACTGAGTCAGAAGCCATAGGTCAGATAAGCTTCGTCTCCATACACCTCAAATTTGAATCCACCTGATTTCTTTTTGTGGGGCAATTTGAAAGACAATGTGTACCAAAACAATCCTGAGACAATTGCTGACCTAAAGGTGGCAATAAATGCTAAATGTAATGCCATAACAAGGTCGGAATATGTAAGGGTATTTGCCAAATGTATCCAGCTCTGCGTTGGTCTCAATTGCGCCTATTTGGAGCATGTTATGTAAATGATCATAGCTCCTGAACCAGTTGACTGCTTGTATTGACACTTTCAGGAACAAATTTCCATAGAACTGTCCTGATGTATGCAAAATTTCATTGATGTCACTAGTCTATTTTAGGAGATATTGCCTATTTCAATGGTCTCCTTTTTTTCCGGTCACCCTGTATATGTCATTTGCATTATACTATTTTATGATGTCTTCACAACAAATCAAGAACTCTTAATGCACGATGGTCCATTTCTGTAATTGTTTGTCCTATATTTTATTTGCATTATACTATTTTAGTATGTCTTCACAACAAATCGAGACCCAATAATGCACGATGAACCATTTCTGTAATTGTTTGACGTCCTATATTTCATTTGCATTATACTGTTTTACGATGTCTCCACAACAAATCGAGACCTAATAATGCACGATGAACCATTTCTGTAATTATTTGACGTCCTATATTTCATTTACATTATACTGTTTTACGATGTCTCCACAACAAATCGAGACCCAATAATGCACGATGAACCATTTCTGTAATTGTTTGACGTCCTATATTTCATTTGCATTATACTGTTTTACGATGTCTCCACAACAAATCGAGACCCAATAATGCACGATGAACCATTTCTGTAATTATTTGACGTCCTATATTTCATTTGTATTATACTGTTTTACGATGTCTCCACAACAAATCGAGACCTCATAATGCACGATGAACCATTTCTGTAATTGCTTGACGTCCTATATTTCATTTGCATTATACTGTTTTACTTATGATGTTTTTATTCTGATAAAGTCACTAAAACTACCTCGTTGCTTCCTAAATGGAATTTATAGTGTAACAGCTGAAATAGGGATACTTGTTTGAAATTGATAAAAGTAAATTGCATACTTGAAAATAATGCAGGAACTTTAAATTTTAGATAAGATTATCAACTTCACAAACAATCATACACAAACAAACAGTGTATAGAATAATTTGATGGATAGGAAATTACATCATTTTGTTTACAGGAAACTAAAAATCACAGAGATAAGTCATGAAGTTGTATATGTCTATGCTATATTAATATGTTAGTTTTAATGTCTAGAAGAGCCATTTACATCATATTTGTGTTCCGTTGTATCAAAAGCGGTTCCAATAGATCTTGGAATACTAAATCGTTTAGTATTCCCAGAATAGATGAATAAAAAATAATGGAATGATCAGAATATATAATGCGTGATGATAGTTTCATCGTTTAAAATGTCCATTGCCCTAAATAAGACTAAATAAATAAGACTCCTATTACTATGTATGTATGTAAATATTAAGATGTCTAATAATTTTGAAACAACAATCCAGATCGAATATGTAAATTGCGGTATGGCAATTATAATATCGTTCTAATACAAACAAATAAAACAAGAACAAGGTCAAACATTAAGAGTCTTTATATTGTCGCCATTACACAAAAGATCAGAGACATAAAATAACCATAAAACTATTGCTGGTTAAATAGTTATAGACAAGCATATACTTTGTATCTAAACCACATACATCCTCCTGCGTGTTTGTGTACTCTCCCCTACATAATTTTGGAAACAATGGTCGATGTATGAGGATTTCACTTAAAGAAAGATAGACTCGAGCAGGTGTTTTACCGACGAATACAAACAGCAGGGCTAAGCACACAGGTTTTCTGTTCGAAAGGTTTTGTGCCTAGCCCCAAGGTATGTATTTGTCCATATAACACCTGCTCTGGGGTGTGTATCACGATTCGAACATGAAAACTCACCAAAATGTTTCGAATATGCATTATGCCCCGCCATTACTACTGCCCGTCGTTATGGTGTCACATATTACGCCACGTCACGTATTACCAGGTGTAGTGTCGACGAAAACATACTGGTGAGATATTGACTTTGTTCACAGTTTATAGAAGGCGTGAATAGAGTCATGTTCGAAAATATAATAGCAATTTGTGATTGTGATTTGACAGTTCAGAAAAGTAAGTTTCTGGTGTTGTCACTGTGTAAGGTAAACCTCCAGTTTATATCTGCTGTAATCACGTTTCATACAAAAAATCGACCCAGTGTAAAGGACATGAAGTGTTTTTCTGATAAATCTACAGTTTTTGGTTGGTCTCGTTTTAAAATAAGTAAGTAATAAAGTATAAGTATGTATGTTCGACATTTTAGTTCTATTTCAACTAAAAAACACATTTTGAAATCTTCAGAAGAAACTTCATTCATGCTGTTATGCGAGAAGTCTTTGTAATATATTGATATTGATTAAGGATTGATCTTGGTAAAGAAGTCAACACAAAACTCCGAGATTTCGTTTCGAAAATGTTTAACAGGGGCGTAGATTTGCTTTGATTGCAAATTCCAATTCACATTAAACTTGATGCAATCACGTAGTTATCCTGTAAAGTGTTAATAGACAATATGCTTATATCTGCCTATTGATTGAAGTTATGTTCGACTTCCATAGATACCAACAGAATTTGGATAAGTAATCTAAAATGATTGGTTGTATTGACATGATGCAGCTGCATATATGATTGATGATCAAAAATTGTTAGGAAGAGTTAAATGCAGTAAAACGCTATGAAGATTTATTTACGTTAAAAATACCATGTTAAAAACAGTGTGATGGTCTTGTTTATTTGATATACTGCGAACGTATGGGCAATTAGAACGCATCCTCTGGCGACAACAGTCGTTCATCAGGCAGCGGAATGCAACTACTATACTACCGATGCCCGGATCCTGGCTACTGTATTTATGCTTTAGGCTACAAACATAAGATGGCTATACAATAGTAAACATTTACATATGATGTCAATAATGTTGTTGTGCTGTTGAATTAAAGAAACGATATCATTAATTATACTTAATAACATTTAAAACAATCGAATGTCAATTATTGATACTTTAATCAATGAAACAGAAAGGATCGCGTTTACAAGTAGAGAATGCTACTTTGTAGTTTCAATATAGATATTAAAAACCATCAGTGTATATTGACTAATTAGCCATGATTATGGAAACATGGATCCCGGACTTTAAGTGATGGTTACTTGATACAGATTCTCTCTGCAGCTATGGCTTATATAAAGAGAAGACGCTTATCCTTGAGCCCGAGAGAGAACGGAATGCGACGGAAAAAGTTATATTGATTTTGGCAGTTTAGATAAACTAATTATATGACATGAAGAACAACATATATTATAAACCTTGACACAAAACACCCAACGGCTGCATCAGTTGTGCTGATACAAAATAAAGATATAGGGAAATTTAACCCCAATGCCCGAAGGATATTTTGACTCATAAATCGAGAGACTATTTGCTGAAGATCAAGATATAAAATACAATTTTTGAGTAGAAAGTCATATCATATCTTCAAAGAACGATACTCAGAAGACAGAGAACATTTTTGGTAAGTTATCACATTTTATATTGTTTGTTTTATTTTGATAAATTGTAGTGATGTTTTGAAATATCAAACAATGTTATTAAAGGCCCTGTGCAGTTTAAAAATGTGGTTTAATCTTTCAAATATTACTTTTCATAACTATTTGAAAAGTGTTTTTTTTATAAAATGTAACTTTTGTATATTGCAATTTTTCTGTTGTTGTTGCTGTTTTCATATATTTGAATGTCCCGCCATTTTTGAAACAAAAGTAACATACATATTTCGACGCGATGACGAACTCTGATTGGCTCGATGAGTTCAAAGATTTATTGTAAACTGAAAGATGAAATTTAAGCTCTATTTTAAGATGCAAAATCGAACGAAAGCAAGGGGTAATTTTCTACATTATATATTTTAGATGTTGTTGAATTCAGATTGACATATTTGAATCATTTTTTCAATCGACAAGTTGACTCTTACATCAAAATATCATATATCCCCACTATATACGTATCTACATGTTGCATCGCACTCGTATTAGTTTGTATTCCATACCTGATGAGGTTTCAGGGACATATCAACCGGGAATATATTCCATATCCGGCCAAATATAGTTTTCGTATGTCCCGCTCCATCGGAGCTCCGGGACATATAAATCGTATGTCCCGCACAAGCCGTCCTCCGGGACATACGATGGCTGTACATGTCCCGCCCCGGGAATTTACGTCATAAATATTTCAGCGCACTGAACTAAGCAAACGACAAAGATGGCAGACGAACGAACGGAACAAAATGTAACATTTGAAACAAATGATGTTGATAGTTTCTAACACTGCAAATGAACACACAACGAAGAAAACGCGTTTAGATGTCGGAGTACTCTATGATTACTTGGTTACTAAGGGTGAGCTTCGGCCATGCGAAAACATAGAACCAGAAGTTGAATAAATATTTGTCAAGTTTTTTTGCTTATAAGCTTAGGCCTATTATTGAAAACCTCATCAGGTATGGAATACAACAGTTATGCACGGTCGGTTTGGATACATGGAATATCCCTTGGGATATACAATACATCTTTCCTCGGTCCCTTCGGGCCCTCGGGAAGATATATTGTATATCCCTCGGGATATTCCCTGTATCCAAAACCTCCAAGTGCATAACCCCTATTTATTCAAAGACAGCTAATGATTGGATGTATTTTAGTAAAGATCATATAAATTGACTTCTCACTGCCTCAAATCTTTTGTGATTTTTCCCTCACTCAAAAATGTCGACCTAAATGATATGAAAGTCGCCATCCGAGTGCAACGATAAATATCCGATTTTTAAAAAGAAATTCATAATACCGAACAAAAATAAAATATCTGGTCTTGTACCTATACAAATGTAAATATTCGGCCCTGCACTTATGACAAATGCAAATATGTTGGCCTTGCACTTATGACAAAGGCCCTGCACTTATAATCCAAATGCAAATATTCGGCCTTATAGTTTTGACAAATGCAAATATTCGGCCCAGCACTTATACCAAATGCAAATATTCGGCCTTCTAGTTATAGCAAATGCAAATATTCGGGTGGTCTATACATGCAAATATTCGGGTGGTCTATACATGGTGTTCCTTTGATGAATTTTTTTCCTCTTAACATGTTCAATCTCTGTCATTATCATTGGATCGTTTTACACTTCCTAAACATGCTTGATGGTTTCTGTCATAAAAGCAGGAATAATGGTTCTAATGGTTTCTTAATGGTATAAGGATGTCTGCAGCGGAATATAATTCACAAGAAACACATCATGTTACGCAATACAATAGGTCTTTAGCTGGCACTCTCTATGCGTGCTTCATACATCAACGATTCAGCAACTGCATTGGAAACTGGTGGAGATGATGATAAGTCGTTCCCCGAGGTGGCATCTCTTGCTTACGACGAGCAAATGGTAATTCAAAATAATTCTACCAATTGCTCAGTCTTCTTCTGTCTTGTTTAGATACACGTTGTATCAGTTCAGGGTTTCAATCAAAAATGACATTTTGAAATTAGGCACGTTCGCGTTATACTGAGATAAACATAGAGACGATAGATATACAGAGGAAAGATTGGGGAATGTGCTATTTAAATGGGATAATGTAGGAGAGCCACACTGTTTAACAAAGTTCACTGTAAATTCCTCGGTCATATGAAATACTTATTTACTTAATATTCCAAGATGGAAAGGGCTGAGAGAGTGTTGTGGATTTTAACTGAAAAAGTTGAATAAACAGTACAATAAAATAATGTAATGAAATAATTTTATTACCGATCATTAGCAATGATAGTGAATAAACTAGAAGTAACCTGTTCAAGAATTCTCTAGTATTAGTAATCGTGATCAGATAGTTCTTCTAGACGAAGCGTATTAAGAACAGTTTAATGACCATTAGAAAAAGAACATGAGAAAACAGTCTGCGCAAAACGATGATAAGCCTTACATAATTAAATGATAAAATGATAGCCTACGTGAAGCTTTCATCATAAAGGTGAGGTAGAGACGAGTTTACTACCAGTTGCTCATTAGGCACTGCATCCACAAATCAACATTTTCCAGACTTGCCACATCATTTACCATATAATCCAGCCATCAGTGAGCTGTGGCGGTGATATATGGCTAGCGGAAACACTTCATTCATAAAATTATATTTTCATAGCGTGCTACCTGCCGATAACCTTCAACTGAATTCTTCCTAGAAAAAGTCACTGTTCTCTTTGATGTCATTCGGGAAGTCTAACAACTATATAACAGGAAGAAAGTCTTCAAATTTGATTGAATGCATTAAAATAACTTGATGTTATGTTCCTGCTTTCTGCTCTAAAAGGTTAAAAACCACAACTATAATGCATTATTTTATTATTTCCGCTCGTTAGTTGCAGATTAACACAGTAATAGGTTTATATTATTTGTTATTGACACTGAACACTGTAAATTACTTTTTACTAACGTTCAATGCCCATTTCAGGTTTCAAATTCTCAGAAACAACTTGACGTTATATGATGTATTTAACGCCCGTCGGTATTCTAAGCGTAATTCATTGCATATTTCTCGTGTTTTATTAAGCACATTTATTTATATTTTATTTATTGCAATGATTTGAATTTAGTGTTGCTCATTCTATTAGCTATAATGTTTAAAACGATTATATGCGTCCCCAGTAATATTTATTCTCTTAATTGATTACAAAGTTAACCCTGTCGTATCTCTGCTTGTATGGCTGACTACCTGGTGACCAAATCAGAGAGTAAGAATATAACAATGAATAGTGCAACAAATGTTTTTGTTTGTGCCTATGGTTGGGGATATGTAACAATTTCATGAAAGTAGAAATTCTGGGAATATGATTTGTGAAAGGTGTTTACCTGAATAACACACATAATGCTAACACACATAGAGCTACGGAACATTATCTTAAAGATCTTCCGATTGTCCCAAAAATAGAGAGCACTAAAACAAGATTCTCTTAAAACTAAATAGAGAGTTATTTGATGAAACTTCTAGACATTTATATGATAATTACATCTGTCAACTGGTAAAATTAAAAAGTAAAAAGCATATGCGTTTATTTTTTTTAATCTCTGTACAATCTTAACCGATGGATAATTTTCATCACATTTGACAATATTCACATTCTTAAAACACTTTTGAAAGGAAGTCGTTTTAGAAATGTGAACCTGCGAAAATTCAAGATACGACTTCCTTTATAAATATTTTAAGAACATAGGTTCTCACACATTGTACCCTTTGCATTCGTTTGACTTCACTTCTTAAAAGAGAGCTTACATTGCTGTCTGTACGTAATCTTTCATATTGAGTTCTGACAGGAAGTGACGTCATCGTGCCCAACTTACTTGTGAAGGTAGCATTCCAACAAAATTTGAAATGAAAAAGAAAGAAATAAACTGTATATTTAACAATCATACTTTACGACCTAAAAGAAAAAACGTAACGGCGGAGTACAGAAGAAGTGAGTAGCTCCCATAATACCATCATTTTCTATCGTATTCGGGGATTCTCCTTAGCCATCCCATATGGTCATACAAGCCTTATATGGATCTATCACATGACATTCAAAATGGCGGACAACGGTCAGTTGGATTCCTATATGGTCATTTAAGCCTTATATGAATCTAGCACATGGGTACCACGTGATCGAATATGAAGGCTATGGGAGATCTCCCCCCTGGGCGGAATAGCTGATTTTATGTGTCTTCACCTTTGTGCTTTTACTCTCAATTAGAAGTGATGATATGACTTTCTCATAATATCTAAAAGAGGACGATCTTTTTGGAAATGCACATACCAAAGCATACGTGCATTTGTTGAAACAGCTTTGTCGAGACAAGAACAAAGCCTTAAGTTCCAATTATTGAAAACAATACTATGTCTACCCACGTGTTTCTAGCGTGTCTGACTCTGGAGAACTCATTATCTTTTCTCAACATGTCTCCTGTGTCGAGCTTTATGTCACCATTGGCTTCTTGGAATCCTTTAATCGCTTATAAGTACAATTAGACTGACACCCAGACCCCATGTAGACATTTGTTTCGACAACAACAATTTCAGGAATAAAACTGAGCCTAATCAGAGCTAGTGAAAAATATATCGAGCAATGGCAGTATATAAAATCCATCATACTTTATATGCAAAATTGTACCGTGCCACTTTGTAAAAAGCTAGATTCTAGTTTCGTCCAAAAGATTATTGAATGATACAAGAGGCGAGAAACGTTTTGCTTGTCGGGCAAAAAGAGGTACACACAAAATAAATAAAAATAAAAAGCATTCGTGCGGTGTAAGGATTGAATGACATATTACCTAAATACACCAATAGCAAATGACTTGCTTATTGGCCAGACTGAGTTTTCAAACTCTGTTTAGATGGAAAGACACCTAAATCGTAAAAATCGGCAATAACCTTGAATTAATAATTCCCATTTCAGTGGTCGAAAAATGTATCAAATTATAAGAACCAAGTTATATCAATCATATATCTTAGATCCGGGCCTAACTTAATCCAAATAATGTAGGTTCTTATTATCCATATTGCGGCCACTTGCCTTAAGCAGAAGGCTTAACAAGAGATTATGATAAGTCTCTAAATAGGTGTTTTCTGGAACTTACATTTACTTTTTGTCGTTATACCGAAGGCTATTCAAGCCCAATGGGACTTAGTCTGTCCATTTTCTCGTAGCCTCTCATTTGTTAAAGTCATGGCCAATCATGTATGAAATCTTGACGAAGCATAATCTCTCGTGTATAGTTAGAGAAGATTATTGAGAAGAGTGACTGATCGCATCAAAGCATATCAGTGCCATATCGGCAGCATCCGATGGCCACAATTCATCTTAAATAACAAGAGAGCGATCTTATTGATCTCACATGTGATTAAAGACATTATTAGACGCAGGGGTTCTCCAGAACACTCTTTTCAAATTGACTTCAACATCATTAACGCTGTATAAATAGAAGATAATTAAAAGCAAAACCTGAAAAGAACTGTTGAGAGAGATCCGGAACGGTGTCATAAATCATGACTTAATAGATAGGTTCCGATTTTATTATTTTATGTACGCCAGTCTGTTAAGGTCAGGCAAACATAGTTACGTGTAGGATATTTGAAGAACGTAATGCCAGAAGAAGGGAAAAAACTTGATTCATTTTTTGTTAGACATCATGATACAAAATGAAATGACTGTTAAATGGCTGAATTAATGTTTTTAATATATTTGCATGTCCTTGAAATTTAACATGACTTCTAATAAAATAAGCTTCATTTTATATCTCGTTTGATCTACGATGCGTTGTTGATTAGTTGATTGACGGTCTCTGCAAAAAACTACAATTGATATGTCAATTGTGACTCAAGTGACAGAATGAAATGCCATAGCTGTTTGTTGTTTGTCCTGTAATACCGAGTCCAAAGAGAAGATCGAGTTGTGACGTTTATTCCTACTGTATGTTGTTCCGTTAATCAAGAATTACACTGTTGCATTAATTTAGAATTTTCATAAATAATAACATTCACTGGGGAGTATCGTGATGCAACAACACCGTGTTGTTGCATCAAGATGGCCAGACTTCCGGTGATAGATTTTCGTACGATATTTTGTTTCCCCAATTAAACCCATTTCTAGGACGAGTTGCTCAATAACCATACACGTGCAGTTAGCGCACGATCTATATTTAAAGAAACTGTCATTAGTATACATGTACCATCAGCAAGAAGCAATCAGTTCACGGTTTTAGTTCCTCACTATTGATGCAACAACACCAAACCGAAGATGCAACAACACTCCTCTAGATTTGAGCAATGATGCAGCAACACCAATTAATAGTATAATTTCAGAAGACCGTAAAGCTCGAGAGGAACAGATTTTTAAATGCTACTATTGCAACACCGTTTCCCATTAGCCTACCCATATTTTCGTTCTTCTCAAGGCATTCAAAATACACGTTCTGCGGGCGAAGATCCTTTATATGTATTTTCAAAAAGTTATACTTTTACATATTATAATGTACTGGACGTTGTTCTATAACATAGTTCAATCGCCTTTAACATGGCAAGCTTTAGTAACCCAATCTATTTTCATAAACCACTGTTCCATAGCTTGATGACCCTGACTCCAGTTAGTATCATTCAAAATGGTGGACAAACATCTTTCGTTCTCGGTAAACATAATTGTGCTATTGGATATTATCTTTCATCCATCTGTGGAACAGTGATAAACTAGTAGATGTACGTTACCACTGTTTATCAAATTATAACTAAAATAGTTTAACTGTGACATTCGTGAGCTTATGTTGATGGGATGATTGCTTCATCTATGATATAATATGATATGATTCTTTATTTCCTCCAATTTGGAGAGCCAACGTGTAAAAACGTCTACTTGACTTTATTAGAGAAGCCGTTTAGTTACACGTTTAATGGAAATCTTGCACGACGCACATGTAGAATTATTGCTCTCTTTGGATTCCTTCTCTCCGACTGAGTAAAAAGGTAAACAAAAGTGATAAGATTTAGGGCCCAAAAAGGTAAATTGATAGGGGTATAGTTATCCCAGATATCCCGGGCCCTCGGGAAATATCATATTGTCTCTCGGAATAAAACCAATATTGAATCCCTCTCAGTAAATAACTGTTATACGAGGGGTGATCCAAAAGTCTTGGACGCCCCGCTCTAAATTTGCTATTTTTTGATATAATTACATGAAACTTTCAGACAATGAATATCATCATCTTAACAACTTTATGTATAAGTTTCAACAGAAAATAATATATTTTTGCTACTTTTCTACATATCTTTTAATACCGGGTCCCTGCCACCCGGAACGGTATTTGAATATAGCAAATCACGTCACAACTCTTATAATATGGCAAATACTTTAGGTGCAGGTGCACAACCTAACACCAGCCATGATATAAGAGAATTTTCGATTTTCAATCTGAGTGTCATCTGCCATAATCATCTTCACATATTAAGACCTACTTTTCAACATATTTTCCGCGAATTTGAACACATTTTTCATACCACTTTACCAATGAATGGAAGACATTTATGAAACCGTCAGTGCTTATGTGATACAAATGCTGCTGGAGTTCTACTCTAAACCTCATTCAATGAGTAAAAAACATTTTCTTTCAACCATCTTTTCAACTTGGAGAAAAGGAAGAAAATCACATGGAGCTATAGATAGACTGTATCGTGCATATGGTAGCTGCTCAAGGTCAATAATTGTGAAATTATCTTGAAGTATTATTTGTTCCACTTTGATTTTTTCGTGTTCTGCATTTCAGCAGCCATCTTGCAGCAAAAATGATACCAGAATGAGGGTTGCTTGTCTGATGGCATTTTCTTAGAATTTGCGGCCTTTGTCATATGTGACATTATAATTACAACACAATTAAATGGTTTCCTAGTAACAAAGGAAGTAAACTAACATGGTTTAACATTCAAAATTCAAAGAAATATAGTGGTCAAGACTTGTGAAACAAGTGAAATGGCGGTAACATTCAAGGCTGAAAGTTGCCATGTGCGAATACCGTTCCGGGTGGCAGGGTCCCTGTATTAAAAACTATCTAGAAAACTGTACAAAATATATCATTTCTCCATGAAATTAATACACAAAGTAGTTTGGTTGTTGGTCTTTATTATTGGAAAGTTTAAAGTAATTTTATCAAAAACCAACAAAATTAGAGCAGGGCGTCCAAGACTTTTGGATCACCCCTCGTATAATAGCATTGTATAACTGCAATATCATTAAACCAACACTCAGCCTATACAACTCTTGAGAACGATGTACAACTCCTGGATAGCGTAAACTCCCGAGCAGCGTATACAACTCTTCAACTTGATATATGACATCATACTTTGGGTGGGATAACAAAGGATATACAATATACAATTCTAGACCTCTCTTGAGGTCAACTGGCAAAATTGTATACCGATACTGTAATCCTTGAAAGTTCGGAGGTCGAGGTCAACAGTACTCTCAGGGTTTACTGTTGAGGTATACACTTTGACCAGTTGACCGAATAGAGAGGTTAACAATTGTTTGTTAGTCCGAAGAATATAATAATTTGAAGGATATAATATACAATTGTAGATCTCTCTTAAGGTCAACTGGCAAAATTGTATACCGAGACTGTAAACCGAAAAACTACTGTTGACAGAGACCGAAGGTCGAGGTATATGATTTTGACGGTTGATCGAATGGAGAGGTCTACAATTTTTTTGTTAGAGTAAACTAATAATACACATATAGACGACAATCATCAATCGGCATGGCTTCATTTCACAACCTTTTCTCCGAACCACGTTAGCGATATTTTTTTTAGAAAATATGGAGACAGTGCAAGTAGCTTAACTATGTATTTGGCACATCACGGCGTACTCGTTAGTGAATTAATGTTAACTTTTAGTTTCTATTTGTATTTTTGCTATACTTGTCGCCTAGTAAAGTCATTTTCATCAACGTTTACAAAGTGTCCGTCTTCCATGTTATTTTGTGACGTCATGAAACTTTTTTCAGAAGTAGCGGTCAACAGTACCTAGTAGCGGTCAACAGTGTACACATAGTGACTGCCATTGAGGGAAATAGTGCAAAATATTTTCCTCAAGGGAATATCCTGTCCACTGACATGTTCCCGAGGCTGCAGGCCGAGGGAACAAGTCAGTGGACAGGATATTCCCGAGAGGAAAATTTTTACACTATTTCCCGAAAATGTGGCAGTCACTATTTGTTTTATTATATACCTGATAAGTACTCTGTAAACAAAAACAAAATGAGAAGTCTTTTCATTTCAATATTAAATGTTCACAGGTTCTTATTGGCATTTAAAGGCATTTTACCTTTCAACTCCTATAATCTCAGATTTGGGGGAAGATAAAATGTACTATTGACTGGTCACATGACCTAACTGGTGATTAGTACAATTCATCTTCCCTGAAAGCAGGGATTTAGGACTTTCCAGGGAATTAGTTCATCTATTCCATGTCATGTGACCATGAATAAGCCAATGAGCATCTAGAATACATCTGAGGTATATAATAATACATAATTTTGACCGCTAATCAACCAATCAGAATCGAGTATTTCAGTTGAGGTACTAACAATACATTTTGTTGCCCGCTCATCAACCAATCAGAATTGAGTATTTCAATTGAGGTACTAACAACACAAAATGACTGATATCTGTTGTCTTTCCAAAATTATATTAGTTATTTGTAAGCAATTTCCATACGGTAAATCAAGGGCATTTAATTTAGAAAATGTGTAATCTTTATTTTTCAGATACAATATCAATGAGATTGCCTCCCGGGGATTCTGTACTTTATTTAGTTTGCCTTGTATATCCTTTTAACTTTGATATAGACAAAGAAACCAAACAAAATACGTTTCGTTCATGGACCACTGACTCACGCGTTTTATTCATGTCCCGACCTACACCTGTAAATAGAACATAAAACAGTTTCTCTTGTTGTTCAATGATACATTATATTGGCGTTTTTGCATCAGCACATTGGTGTTGTTGCATCATCTATAAGAAACAGAGTGGTGTTGTTGCATCAATAGTGAGGAATTAAAACCACGAATTTATCGCTTCTTGATGATGCTACATGTATACCAATGACAGTTTTTTTAAAAATAGATCATGCGCTAACTGCATGTGTATGATTATTGAGCAACTCGTCCTAGAAATGGGTGTAAATTGGGAAAACAAAACATCGTACGAAAATCTATCACCGGAAGTCTGGCCATCTTGATGCAACAACACGGTGTTGTTGCATCACGATACCCCCCAGTGAACATTAAAACAGATACAAAATAATTCGATTCGTTACTTTATACGAGATATGGAATCTGATACATGGTGACAGAATATTTATAACAGTTTAGAACTATTTTCATTGGCAAGATTCGTCGAAATATTCTGTAGTTGTTGCATATACTATTTCAATATTGTGGTATTGATTCCCAAATAACGATTGAGACACTGTTTCTGCCAAATCATAGTTTTGGATGTAACAGTACCCCTCCCTTTAATAACTTGTAGTCAAATGTGTTTTAATGTGTTTTGGTATCGTCCCCTTTAACACATATTAATTGCTCTTGACTATTAACACGGAGTCATGGATTTGCGGGATAGCTCCATCATCTAATTTCAAGAAAATGATTCAAGAGACTAAAGAGATTTATTCAACAGCATAAATCTACTGACATGTTTAACAGCACAAATAAATCAGTATTTTTGCAATTCATATAAAAAAACGTTTGATTGACCCGATGATCTGGTTTTCTATAATCTAATAGATTCCAATAGTTTGTGATTAAATTGTGTCTGTACTGAATAGGCGCATATACTCGGCCCAATTTATCTTGAAGGTTCGAAACTTCGAACAACATTCCGTGAATTTCATCTAAAACGAGTAAATGGAGTGAATAACCTGAAAATCCCCGTTAACGATCGGATTATAAGGGGATCGGTACATTTGCAAGGAACATGTGAAAGAGTTCGCATATTCGTGTTACATTTGCTAATTTCGCCAATTTATCACAATGCGTAATTCAGTGTGACAACATCCATCTTCTTTGGTCCCTTAAATTGGAAAATAAGCCAAACCTGAGCCACATTGATCTACTTTGTGGAACAAATTGCCAAATAGTTAAAATACATATTTATCATTGCCAATGGCATATTGACCTGTTCACGTTGACATGAATATAAAACTCTCAATGTGTACCAGCTAAGCCTAGATCACGCAGACCATTAATGTGATAATACAATCGGAAGTTTTATTCAATTCTGCCATATCGTACGTGTACCAAATATCAGGGAGACATTAACAGGCGAGCCTAGGCTCGTTTATCTTACATAAATGTCCCTTCAACATGTCCAGACACACAATAATAAAGAATTATGATGTTAACTAAAATAAATGTTCTCAAATAATTCTGTAAAATAATTAAATCAGTTTCTTGATAGGAAATATTTGCATAAAGAATTTGATTATGTAGAAGCCATTAGTTTTGGATAATTATTTCTACGAGAATGTTTTCATATTTACAGAGTAGTGTATCGGTCAAGCCAAGTAACTTAGTCAACATTCGATATTCGTATGTTCATCAGTATTAACTAAGAATGGTGCCACAATTGAAGTAAACCTCTGTTTAATTATTTTCAATAAACCTATCAGCAAACGTGTAACTGATAAATTTGATGTTATGTTACATATTGGTGAAGCAATCTTTGGGATATGGCCTAAATTTCTGAATTTCCACTATGTCCCTGTATACCCCCTACTTAAAAAGATGTATGTTATTTGTCATTTTTCATTATGAATCAACCATAAATGTATTTTTTTGTTTACATACAGAATGAACTTTTTGTTTCCAAATATTGAAAGATGGTACTGCATTTATTTTCTCATGATATGGAGGAAACAAATGCGTGTCAATTTACACTGCAATATCCCACATACTTATATTTCAAGGGTAGTTTTGAAGAATAATCAAGAAAATCCATGTTTTCTAATGAATTCATCCTTGTCAAAGAACGTAAATGAGGATATGCGGTTTGAAAAACTAACAACATGTTTTAGGTTCTTACAATTCTTGTTTAAAACAAACATTTCGAAAGTTGTGATTTCGAATGTAATATCCAACTCAATGAAATTTGTTGATATTTGTGAATTTTTTCTTTCGGAATGCACATTGCTGGATCACAGAACCTTGCCTTGTTCGAGATGCACAGAAAGGGTATTGTTAATACTTGACGTCGTTCGGATATTCGGATGTGATTGACGTTTTCGTTAATCTCCAACCACTGTAACTTCCAACTAAATTTTTGAAAGCCAAAAATGATAGTCATGAATCGATATTTAAGTCACACGTGGATACATACATCATGTGTCTACATTAACTGTCGAATACATGCCGACTTACATTTATTTAAATATACACAGTTAACTCAAATCATCAATTCTCGAAACGGTTTATCATATAACCTGACCTGAGTTTAATGTTTCATTTTAATTTATAATCATGGTATCGGATTTGAGTATTTTAGTTGAGGCTTAAACAAAGCAATAAAATTGCGTGAAACCTTTTGTGAAAATTCGAACGATTTTTCAAGAATCCTCCTTCAAAGTGTTACCTCAGTGCTCCCCGGGAGTGGAAATTTCGTCTAGTGTAATCAAAATAATAGCGGGTGGTTTGAATTTTTGTTTGAGTTTATAGCTCAGCATCTATAAATTTAAAAACGTGTCGCCTCATTGAGAGGTACATGCAGATTTTGGCGATCTAATCTTTATAAAAGGCTAAATTTTGTGCAAAAACAGGAGTTGACACGCTTACATTTGGAATTGAAATTTCCTACATAATTGTCGACTCATGTTTAAAAGTCATGAAAACAAAGTTGAACACAAAATAATAACCTAGTTACTGTCTATTTAGCATGGGATCACTGAGGGAAATATTATTAATGACTTAAATCGTTAACAGTTAAGTTGTATTCCAAGAAACTTAATCAAATTAGAAATGCAAAATGTTCAATTTTGTTTTTCAATTATAAAAAATGGCACCTGTAGAGAACAACGTTTACAAAATTATTTAAAACGGAGATATTAACTTATGTAACATTCGTTGGCATGTGTCAGGGAGTAAATAAGAAGAATATGCATTTGATTCTATATCTTGTTCCCAAAGGAGTTTGTTAAGGAGCGGTATATCTTAACGTACTTTTATCATCCCGAACTCAAATATTTCGAATCCTTATTTCGACAACGCTTTGTTGAGAATGGATTCAAGATGTACTCAAAATTAATACGTTAAAAGATGTATTATCATCTTAATAACCACCTCACAAATTATTTTGGGAATCAAAGATGTACGATTTTTGATATTTTTATTTTCGAATGTTGACTTAGTTACTTGGCTTGACTGGTATGTCTAATTGTATAGGGTACCATCAGACCGCCAAATGCTAGAATACTTTATATACTTTATAACAAGGAATTAACATGCAACATATCATCCGCCTGTCATGTGTTACAGACGCCGACCGCCGAACACCAACCACCGAACACCGTCAACAAAACCATAACAATATGTGACACAGGCTAGTATCCAACTAGAACGCCCCGAAACTCCGAGTCAAAGTGTATAGGCATATACTGTAGGTGTCAATATTGTTGCTCTATTCACAGTATCCGCCATTTTCGTAAGAATATATTCTTTGATAACTCATATATTATATCTAGTTGAGAGATTTGGGTTTAATTTCATGTGTCGCAAAATGCCACCACTTTTCGTCAAAACGTAATATTTGATAATTGAAATACTATGTGATTAATATGATTACTAACGCAAATTTTCCATCTAAATATACATGAAAAAAGATGGTTAAGAATATCATAGGCACCAAACAGAAACGACTACAACACGATTTGCCCGATGTACGAGCGCCACGACATACATGTTACTAACAAAAATGAAACCAGAAATCTTCCAGTTTGTAAAATTATGATGCACCTCTCTGCAGACTGCTATGAGCTGCTCGTAGCAAACTCTGGGCTCAATTGTATTTGTGTTTTGTGTGGCATGTTCGAAGTAGAAACAATTGAACATTTCCCCAGCTCTTGTGAGGCTTACTTTGATGAACATGCCAGACTGACTTCTATAATAAATAAATGGTAACCTATGTGATTTAAAGAGCGTTGTATTTGGCTATCATGAACATGTGACTGAAAATGACATGATCAAAATAGGTGAAATTGTTCTTCAAATGAGTATAAAAAGACCTCGTTGAATGTGGGCGTACACTGGTAACCAGATGTAAAAAGGTGACAAAAAAACACTTTCTGTAAATACTTTTGACTTTATTAATGTATATGTGTTGTACATTCAAAAACTACGCTGTTTAACTACATGGCCACTGAATTTCAAAATGGCCGTCATTTTCTTTAAAAACATAATCTTTGATAACTCAAATACCTGTGGACGGATTTGGTTCAAGTTTTATATGCCTAGGGACAAAGGAACTCTTTTGATGAAGACCTTTGCAAAATGGAAGGTTATTTACCAAAACATGTTTCGTTCGATGGGATTTGCTCCTCCGTGGAGTTACTGTATTCTTGTTATTTCTATTTTCACGAGCTATCACTGGATGATATAAAATTTGCAAATGCAATTTTATGAGTTCTATATTCTGATTCATCTATTAGAACTACCGTATGCTTTTCCTAAACACATTATTCAATATCATAAAGTTAAATAATGTTCCCCGATTAATAGAAACTATGATTCTCATAAATAATAATAATGCATTTAGTTGTAAGTAATAACTATTCTTTCCCATTCTTAAATAGATAAACCAGAATCAGAATCCATAATCCCCGACATGATGTTACAAGTCGAATGCTGTTGTAACATGTAGCTCGGCACCGGTGCATAATTGCTTGAAGAAGTAGCTTTATATGTTCTACTACATCCTACTAAGATTTAGTTACCATTTCTCTGAAGACTTTCAGCCTTTTGATCGATTCCAAACGAATTTTAACCAAAACCGTCCAAAATTGTGGTAGCCTATTATAGACGATTAATCGTTCATTAGAAGAACAATAAAATTGATGATGAAAAGTTAAATGTTAAAAAGAGAATTGAAATAGTTTTGTTCTAAAACATGCATTGTTTTGTTTCCATTATTTGGGATAAACCAATAAAATATGAAAGAATGGAAGACAATTGAACAAGGTTTAATTGTTCTAAATAATATGACCCTAAGCCCATGCTGAATGACTGACCTTGTATTCAAAAATGCAACTAACGCCTGTCGGCTACCGGATTGACCAACTATTTTATGACCAACTCATTTAAATATGAATATAATTGTGGCAGGAACTATTCATGTTTAAATGAGTTACCCATAAAATGGTAGCCGACAGACGTTAGTTGCATTCGCGAATACAAGCTTAGTAATCATGATACATTTGTTTGGATTACCTTTTTGGCTTACCCCGTATAAACGATGTCAGCTTATATAACCCTAATGTGTACAGGATCCCCCTCCGGATTTTTCCCCGGTACGTGTCTGCCAAGAAAAACTATTTTTATATCCTATACCTATAGCTAAAGATAAAGATCATTTTGGTGCGAAATCGAGGTGATTTGGGTTAATTTGGCTGAGTTAGGATGGTGGGAACCTGGAATTTTTTTTTTCAGAAATTGCTTGAAAATCACACCATCTCTATAATTTCAAAGAATTAAAACATAAGCTGGTTCTTTTTACTTTCCTTTGTATATAGACCATATAGTATACTAAATACCCTTTCAAACAAGCCATATTACAATGTAATCTGACTTTTATTGACTGAGATACGAAGTTTTCAATATTATATTGTGGTCCTCGACCCGCATTTTGATCCAAATAATTTGAGTAGAAAATTGTTTTTTCAAAAATTAGTGATCATATATCCATGAATCTTTTTGGGAGGGGTCCTGAACATGTTTGTCAGATGTCTGCAAAACCGTATAACCATATCTTCATTTGTTTTGTAGAAATAATATTTTTGTCTCCTCTAGCCCAAGATTTTTCCGTTTCGCGGCTATTTTTAGTCATTTTCCCATCCTAATATGCATATTATTTAGTACAAAATTGAATATACATATATCTCGGATGGCGTTATTTATTTTAAAATAGTTTTCATAAAACAGTAAATATAGAGCAAAACATGTGATTCTATGTAATATTTTGATTATGTACAAGTAGAATTATATGGCATCTATAATTAGAAGCAAAATAATCCATGAAAATATGTCAATGATGCAACTTTTGGCTCAAATACACTTATTTTCTCTAGCCAAGATGCACTATAAACAAATTATCTCAGCTAATACTCAACCAATATACCAAATTTTTACACTATATTATAGCCAGGGGTATGTCCCAGAGAAAGTTTTGAGTGACCTACAATATGGCACCTTGCTTTTTACTGTACCTCTTCAACTTTTGAAACGGGGTCATCTGACCCCCGTCCATTAGTGTGTACGTTGTACACATTAAGGATTCTAAATGTCATGTATTACTAAATGGAAAAGAAAAATGTGCAGTGAACCTCGGCGGTTGCCTATAGGCGATTAACCGTCCATTAACCATAAGAAGAACAATTGATGATAAAAAGTTAAATGTCAAGAGACATGAACATGTATTGTTTTGTCTTAAGTAATGCTGAGATTTTTATTGTGATAAAGACGGAGTTTAAACCTGTTTTAAGCTGTGAGAATTGTGAAACAAATGCAGTCGGAACGTATACCATAGCCAACTCGAAAACATATTTCCAGAGTATTAGTCATGTGTGAGCTGCAATCTTTGATCAGGTGCATGTTTTATCCTATACTTTCCAAGATTTTCAGTTCTAATAAATCTACATGTATACTCAAACTAAATGTCGTTGCTGGCTAAAATGTCCTACCAAGTTGAAAAGTAACAAGGCCGTTCTCAAACTACACAGCTAATATTATTCGGCACCGTTACGACATCGAAAAAATTGCCGCCGTTTCGCTACCGATCCTGCGCCGAAATCATCTGGTTTTGTTTTGGCACCGAAATACTGTACCGTTTCAACACCGAGTTCGATGCCGAAACGACGTCAAAACGGTGCCGAAACGACGTCGAAAATCTGATTGAATGTTGGGGTATATCAGAACATATCAATCTGAATCTATGAACAATTGAATATGTTTAACATCGATTTACAGTGCACTCTATGCAGTTAAAGGGAAGCTGGAACAATAGATTACTTTTTGTTTCAGTGTGATGTGTTTATTTTTTTTGAATGTGTACTTCGTTTGGATCGTTTGACAATGACACTACGAACAATAAGTTCCGTACAAATCAAATGTTTGGTGAAGATATAAGTTGATCTCTACTGAAACAGCAGAAATCATTCCTGCTATGGAAATTAAAAGTTTTATTGCATGTCTTTCCGGTGTTATTAACCATAAACCTTGGGAACGATGGCCTCGAACATTATTGGAGGGATGCCTTTTGACTCGTTATATACAGCTTCGTTCAATGAAATGCCATGATGTTTATTGTTATTCCAGTACATATATTATGCAATGTCATTATTGTAACTATGTGATTATAGATAATTTCATAGTTTGTAATATCAGGGATTATTTATTTTCTTGTTTCTGGTCATGCTCTTTTCTGTTTTTTGTGACATACTGTGCTTTGTGATTCTAGTATTTTCCACATAAGTTGACGTGTATTTTCACATGTCATTGGGTTTAATAATTGTATATGTTTTACATGCTGTACTTTGTGATTATTTTAGTATATTCTACATAAGTTAACGTGTATTTCTATATGCCATTGAGTTAAATAATTGTATATGTTTTACTGAAATGAATCTCTATTAATCTTTAAGTCACAAAGAGCATGTCAACCGTACTAATCGAATCGTACATTCACACGTGACAGTTACGATTATCTACTGTGAGTAATGGCGTTCTACTCAGTTGTTTGAAAAGTTATGCAAACAAAAAATGAAAAATTACATTGTAGAACTCATAAATAATATAATAAAAATAAAGTGTTCTCGACTTTTCAATAATTCGTTGCCGATATCATGTAATTTTGGTGTCATCTATTTCGTCATTTTTCAATTGAATAATCAAATATTTTTAAAAACGTTTGAGGAAAGAAGTAAGTAGCCCTATTTACACTACACGCGACATTCTAAGAAGTCTTGGCCGAAGCGTTTTAGAAAAAGTATGTTGAGTTTACACCATCATTTTCGAGACGTCTTACGAAACATGATTGAGTGTACACCTGTTTTTCTAAAACATCTTAGAGATATGTAGGTAAACATGTGAAATGAAAAAAAAAGTTCAGTTCTGGTTGAAGGACGGTTCAGTCAATATAGCTATTCCTTTCCCGCTTCTATACTTTGTGCTAAAGAATGCATCGGTTTCACAAAATATGTCCTAAAGACAGCATTGTTAAAAGCATGAAAGAGAGCAGGAAGATTATGTGCATATATTAGGGTTATGATAGATTGCCAGGCAAATTAGTTCTTCTCGATATTTTTGGGTTGATATTCGGAACAAGGGATAAGAGAAAAGAAAGGCAACGAAAAAAAACGGACTACGAGCTCTTAACTAAAACCGATGGATTTACACTCGCTTGTAAAACGTTTTAACGCTAAGACGTCTTGGCTATGACTAGGGTCCTAAAACGTTTTAGCTAAGCGCTCTTAGCCGAGAGCTCTTGAGTAAATCTGGATTTACATTACATTTGTAAAACGTTTTGATGCTTAAACGTTTTACCCAAGATGTCTTAGGGCTCTAGTGTAAATCCAACAAGTAAAACATTGGAGGAATTGAAGTTGTGTCGTTGAAATCACATGGCTTGCTCTATTGATTTAAGTTATTGGAATTTTGATTAATTCAAATTAACTTGCTTATTCTAGTATTTAGCATATGTGAGACAAATTCCTGCAGCTTGAGGTTGAACAGTTTGTTTAGTCGCCATTATATACTACAACTACCTAGTATGTTCTCCCTTGAATTTCTGCAGAAGCTGAAAATGAAATGCGCTGCTACGAAATCCCGATGTAGAAATACTTCGAAATAAAAGTAATCAAATCTTTTGTTTTTAACGTATTTCAACAAACAAGGCAGAAGCTGAATATTGAACCGCCAATTAATATTTTATCAATTAAACAAACTTTATTTTGTAATAAATCATCAGTTCATTAGCATTAATGACCTTTAACACACCATCCGTTTATTGTTGATCACCATGGAGATAAAACACTAATGGGATGACTTTATCTCGTGTTTGTTTACAAAACATCCATTCTTGTCATAATTCGTGTTTAGTCAATTAAATTGTATGGTGGAGCAAGTGAAACAATGGGTTTTCATTTTCAACTGTTTAACCCTAATGTGTGCAACGTATTTTTCATAACACTGATGGACAGATGCCCCCCCCCCCCTGGCGTTTCAAAAGTTGAAGAGGTACAGTCAAAAGTAAGGTACCATATTGTAGGTCATTCATAACTTTCGAAGGGGTGTCTCAAAGGAGTAGGTCAAATGGGGTCAAAAGTAGGTCAAAGTAACTCAGGGTCATCCGACCCCCCCCCTGTACACATTAGGGTTAAACAAAGTGCGTACATGATAAGATTTAAGTACCACGGAATGTATCCAACAGATTGCAGACAGTAGTGTAATGGATTTTGAACAGGCACATATGTAAGGCCAATTCATAAACTCAAGGATACGGACTCAAAGAGACTGGTAAATAATTTGGACTTTGTGACAGGAAATGTGCAAACACCCCACCAACATGTTTTCTCTGAACTGTTGTCCTGATTTTTTAACGGGCACAGCTTTAGCTCAATATCCCAGTGTTCATAAGATTGACCACGTGATTTTTATAAAGGTGGACCTGGAGAGAGCTACCTGTTTTAAAAGATTATTCTGCTCTTTCGGCATGTTTGCACCCGGGAGGAATATTCCTTCAAATTCAACACTTGACTTCGAAAAGTAATATTTTCATTCGAAATGGCTAATTGACATGCGTTCTTGAAGATGTGAGCTAGACTTTTTATAACATCAATTATATTAGTGAAAACGTTCACTGACAAGTTGTGAGGAAATACCTTTTCATGATAATTTGTTAAAAAGAAGAGACAGATACAATAAACAACCCTTCGGGTGCTTGTAGTTATTTACGGGTTACGTCAAAACGCCACTTTTAACCAACAAGCTGTATGTTTAACTTCAACTTTCTTCTCATATATCTTTTCTGAACACAATTTTCTGTTACCATCTTGTGTATTTTTACATTTACATGAACGCTTTATATAAAATTGCGGTTGTTGTTTCTTCTTCGTTTCCCTGTTGTGCTCAATGTGTTTTATTACTAACGTCGGTGTTGGACAGGTTCATCGATTTTCTTAATTATCTAACGTGATTAGCGATCAGCTCCGATCTCTCTTTATCCTTCCATCAAGAAAATTGAAAGGATAATGAGTTTGTCTAGTCTGGGACAGCCTAAAGTTGGATATACGGTTATGGCATTTTGTAGGCTTTACCCCGTTGTTTTCTCACTCCAAAATAAAATACAGTAATCATAGTTACACAGAAGATAGACAATAGTCTACGATGAAAAATGTCAAACTAGCCTTACGATGTTTGAATAGGAGTCATGGCATTTTTCATTAACACAAAGTTAGTAAAAAAGTTTTTGGCATGTATAAGTGAGGTATGAAACAAACCGTTTCATTTCTAATGCAGGGATTGCGCCCCTTAATGTCGTAAACCTGTGTTCTTTGGAGCCGGATTCAGCAACATTTTTCCAACTGGCATAAGCCACACATAAGCGGCTTATGTATAAAATATTTTAGAATAGAATGCTAGAATATAAAAAGTTTTCAAGATCAGAGATCTTGATTTTTAACACATAAACGTATACGAAACCCCAAAAATATATTAGATATGATTTATCATAATGTATAAGATTAACTAGACATGTAAATTGAACAAGTTCAATTTAAGACTCCAGATTTCAAACTTTGTTTAAGCTGAGTCATCCAGAACTTGTAAGCTGAGTCATTCAGAATAAGCTGAGTCAGCTAGAATATAGACATTTAGACAACTTTTAAGAAGGCTATCTTCGACTCTATTAGCTTAACATGGGGATATCATCATATCGACTTTTCGAGACTTCAAACCGCTATAACTATCTAACCAGAAGTCAGATCGAAATTTGGTTTAAAGATTCTGATTCCTGAGAAAATTCTACCCTTAATTCATAACTCATACGTTAAATTTGGAGAATTTTTTATTTTGACCTACATTTCGGACACCATATCTCAAAAGTGGGTCAAAAAACTTTCTGACGGCAGAAGGCTAACACTATAAGCACACTCTTTGCTACCTGTATACACAATTTTGAAGCAAATCCTTAAAGTGTAATGTCAGAATCGCAAAAATAAGGAAAAACTATGAATTTGACCTAGATTTTGACCAAGGCATTTTTGCGTCCAAATTTAAAGCTAGATAGTCTTCGAGGTCCCCTCCTTTTATAGGCTTTCAGAATATTAAGCTGTACTCAGTCTATATCTGGTATTTTACACTTCAAAAAATCCTTTTTCTCATTGACATAACATGGGGCACCAAATTTAGCGATTTTTGAGCTTTCAAAACGCCATAACTTTCGAACCGGAAGTCGGATCGAAATTTGGTTTGCAGATTCGGATACCTGACAAAATTCTATCCCTAATTCATAACTCATACGTTAAATTTGGAAATTTTTCATTTTGACCTACTTTTTGGACACGCCATGACTTCCGAACCGGAAGTCGGATCGAAATTTGGTTTGCAGATTCGGATTCCTGAGCAAATTCTACCCTTAATTCATAACTCATACGTTGGATCTGGAGAACTTTTTATTTTGACCTACTTTTCGGACACCATATCTCAAAAGTGGGTCAAAATACTTTCTGACGGCAAAAGGCTAACACTATTAGCACACTCTTTGCTACCTGCATACAAAATTTGGAAGTAAGTTATTCAAGTGTAGTGTCAGAATCGTAAAAATAAGGAAACACTATGAATTTGACCTAGATTTTGACCTAGGCATTTTGGTGTCCAAATTTTGAAACTATGTAGCTTTTGAGGTCCCCTTCTTTTATAAGCATTCATTATGTTAAGCTGTACTCAGTCTATATCCTGTATTTTACACTTCGAAAAAGTCTTTTTTCCCATTGACTTAACATAGGCACCAAATTTAGCGATTTTTGAGCTTTCAAAACGCCATAACTTCCGAACCGGAAGTCGGATCGAAATTTGGTTTGCAGATTCGGATTCCTGAGATCATTCTACACTTATTTCATAACTCTCATGTTGAATTTGGAGAGTTTTTTGTTCTGACCTACTTTTCGGACGCAATATCTCAAAATCGGTAAGAGTAATCAAAAAATGATTTGCCTTACGGAATTAGCGTTTTTTCCAAGGAACATGATGAAAAAAACCCAGAGCAAAAATATTGAAAGACGACTGAGAAAAGTGGTGAATTAGTGAAAATCAACGATTTGACCTAGTTCTTGACCTATGACCTAGATAGAAATTTGACCTAATTTCCCAGAAAGCCGGATACAGTCCTTAGTTAACCATGTAAGTTGGATTAAGTAAGCTGTTATAGTTGACGAGAAATTTGGTGAGGAGGAATAATAATAATAACTAGATTGGTAAATTGAACAAAGTTCAATTTAAGACTCCAGATTGATTTACTTGAGTAAAGAGCTGAGTAAGTAACTGAGTAGGAAGCTGAGTAAGTAGATGATTAAGTAATTGAGTAAGTAGCTGAGTAGGTAGCTGAGTAAGCAGCTGAGCAGGTAGCTGAGTAAGTAGCTGAGTAGGTAGCTGAGTAAGTAGCTGAGTAGGTAGCTAAGTAGGTAGCCGAGTAGGTAAGTAGGTAGGTAAGTAGGAATTTTTGACCGGAAGTCGGATTGAAATTTGGTTTGCAGATTTGGATTCCTGAGAAAATTCTACCCTTAATTCATAACTCATAAGTTAAATTATGAGAACCTTTTATTTTGACCTACTTTACGAACACCATATCTCAAAAGTGGGTCAAAATACTGTCTGACGGCAAAAGGCTCTCACTATTAGCACACTCTTTGCTACCTGTATACAAAATGTTGAAGCAAATCCTAAAAGTGTAGTGCCAGAAACGAAAAAATAAGGAAAAACTATGAATTTGACCTAGATTTTGACCTAGGCATTTTGGTGTCCAAATATTGAAACTAGGTAGCTTTTGAGGTCCCCTTCTTTTATCGGAATTCATTATCTTAAGCTGTACTCAATCTATATCTCGTATTTTACACTTCAAAAAAATCTTTTTTCCTTGACCTTCTATCAGGATACCATCAGATCGATTTTCCGAAATTTCAAAACGCCATAACTTCCGAACCGAATGTCGAATCGAAATTTGATTTAAAGATTCGGATTCCTGACAAAATTCTACCCCTAATTCATAACTCATACGTTAAATTTGGCGAATTTTTATTTTGACCTACTTTTCGTACACGCCATAACTTTGGAACCGAAAGTCGGATCGAAATTTGGTTTGCAGATTCGGATTCCCGAGAAAATTCTACTCTTAATTCATAACTCATATGTTAAATTTGGAGAATTTTTTTATTTTGACCTACTTTTTGGACACCATATCTCAAAAGTGGGTCAAAATACTCTCTGACGGCAAAAGGCTAACACTATTAGCACACTCTTTGCTACCTGTATACAAAATTTTGAAGCAAATCCTAAAAGTGTAGTGCCAGAATCGCAGAAATAAGGAAAAACTATGAATTTGACCTAGATTTTGACCTAGGCATTTTGGTGTCCATATATTGAAACTAGGTAGCTTTTGAGGTCCCTTCTTTTATAGGAATTCATTATCTTAAGCTGTACTCAATCTATATTTCGTATTTTACACTTCAAAAAAATCTTTTTTCCTTGACTTTCAATCAGGATAACATCAGATCGATTTTTCTCGAAATTTCAAAACGCCATAACTTTCAAACGGGAAGTCGGATCGAAATTTGGTTTGCAGATTCGGATTCCTGACAAAATTCTACCTCTAATTCATAACTCATACGTTAAATTTGGCGAATTTTCATTTTGACCTACTTTTTGGACACGCCATTACTTCGGAACCGGAAGTCGGATCGAAATTTGGTTTGCAGATTCGGATTTTTCGGAAAATTCTACTCTTAATTCATAACTCAAACATTGAATTTGGAGAACTTTTTATTTTGACCTACATTTCGGACACCATATCTCAAAAGTGGGTCAAAATACTTTCTGACGGCAAAAGGCTAACGCTATTAGCACACTCTTGGCTACATGTATACACAATTTCGAAGAATATAATTAGAGTGTAGTGTCAGAATCGAAAAATAAGGAAAACCTATGAATTTGACCTATATTTTGACCTAGGCATTTTGGTGTCCAAATTTTGAAGCTAGATGGCTTTTGAGGTCCCCTTCTTTTAAAGGCTTTGATTATGTGAAGCTGAACTCAGTCTATATTCCGTATTTTTCACTTCAAAAAAATCTTTTTTCCCATTGACTTAACATGGGCACCAAATTTAGCGATTTTTGAGTTTTCAAAACGCCATAACTTCCGAACCGGAAGTCGGATCGAAATTTGGTTTGCAGATTCAGATTCCTGAGAAAATTCTACACTTATTTCATAGCTCATATGTTAAATTTGGTTAACTTTTTAGTTTGACCTACTTTCCGGACGCCATATCTCAAAATCGGTAAGAGTAATCAAAAAACGGATGGCACACTCTCGATTTGTTTTTTTCTAAGCTACATGTTAAAAAAAAGATGAAGGAGTTACCACAAGTAACAACGAAGATAATTGACAGAATGTTGATTTGACCTAAATTTGACCTAGTTCTTGACCTTTGACCTAGATAAAAATTTGACCTAATTTCCCAGAAACAAGGTTGATGGGCTATGTTAGCCATGTAAGTAGGTTAAAGTAAGTTCTTCTAGTTGCTGAGAAAAAGTGTTCGGAAAGAAAGAAAGAAAGAAAGAAAGAAAGAAAGAAAGAATGAATAATACTAGATTGGTAAATTGAACAAAGTTCAATTTAAGACTCCAGATTGATTTACTTGAGTAAAGAGCTGAGTAAGTAACTGAGTAGGAGCTAAGTAAGTAGATGATTAAGTAATTGAGTAAGTAGCTGAGTAGGTAGCTGAGTAAGCAGCTGAGCAGGTAGCTGAGTAGGTAGCTGAGTAAGTAGCTGAGTAGGTAGCTGAGTAGGTAGCTGAGTAGGTAGCTAAATAGGTAGCCGAGTAGGTAAGTAGGTAGGTAAGTAGGAATTTTTGACCAGAAGTCCGATTGAAATTTGGTTTGCAGATTTGGATTCCTGAGAAAATTCTACCCCTAATTCATAAGTTAAATTATGAGAACTTTTTATGTTGACCTACTTTACGGACAGCATATCTCAAAAGTGGGTCAAAATACTTTCTGAGGGCAAAAGGCTCTCACTATTAGCACACTCTTTGCTACCTGTATACAAAATTTTGAAGCAAATCCTAAAAGTGTAGTGCCAGAATTGCAAAATAAGGAAAAACTATGAATTTGACCTAGATTTTGACCTAGGCATTTTGGTGTCCAAATATTGAAACTAGGTAGCTTTTGAGGTCCCCTTCTTTTATAGGAATTCATTATCTTAAGCTGTACTCAATCTATATCTCGTATTTTACACTTCAAAAAATCTTTTTTCCTTGACTTTCTATCAGGATACCATCAGATCGATTTTCCGAAATTTCAAAACGCCAAAACTTCCGAACCGGAAGTCGGATCGAAATTTGATTGAAAGATTCGGATTCCTGACAAAATTCTACCCCTAATTCATAACTCATACGTTAAATTTGGCGAATTTTTATTTTGACCTACTTTTCGGACACGCCATAACTTTTGAACCGGCAGTCGGATCGAAATTTGGTTTGCAGATTCAGATTCCTGAGAAAATTCTACTCTTCATTCATAACTCATATGTTAAATTTGGAGAATTTTTTATTTTGACCTACTTTTCGGACACCATATCTCAAAAGTGGGTCAAAATACTCTCTGACGGCAAAAGGCTAACACTATTAGCACACTCTTTGCTACCTGTATACAAAATTTTGAAGCAAATCCTTAAAGTGTAGTGCCAGAATCGCAAAAATAAGGAAAAACTATGAATTTGACCTAGATTTTGACCTAGGCATTTTGGTGTCCAAATATTGAAACTAGGTAGCTTTTGAGGTCGCCTTCTTTTATAGGAATTCATTATCTTAAGCTGTACTTTGTCTATATCTCGGATTTTACACTTCAAAAAAATCTTTTTTCCCATTGACTTAACATGGGGCACCAAATTAGCGATTTTTGAGCTTTCAAAACGCCATAACTTCCGAACCGGAAGTCGGATCGAAATTTGGTTTGCAGATTCGGATTCCTGGGAAAATTCTACACTTATTTCATAGCTCATTTGTTAAATTTGGAGAACTTTTTTAGCTTGACCTACTTTCTGGACGCCATATCTCAAAATCGGTAAGAGTAATCAAAAAACGGATGGCACACTCTCGATTTGTTTTTTTCTAAGCTACATGATGAAAAAAAGATGAAGGAGTATCGACAAACAACAACGAAGATAATTGACAGAATGTTGATTTGACCTAAATTTGACCTAGTTCTTGACCTTTGACCTAGATACAAATTTGACCTAATTTCCCAGAAACTAGGTTGATGGGCTATGTTAGCCAAGTAAGTGGGTTAAAGTAAGTTCTTCTAGTTGCTGAGAAAAAGTGTTCGGAAAGAAAGAAAGAAAGAAAAATAATAACTAGATTGGTAAATTGAACAAAGTTCAATTTAAGACTCCAGATTGATTTACTTGAGTAGGTAGCTGAGTAAGTAACTGAGTAGCAAGCTGAGAAAGTAGATGATTAAGTAATTGAGTGAGTAGCTGAGTAGGTAGCTGAGAAGGAAGCTGAGTAAGCAGCTGAGTAGGTAGCTGAGTAAGTAGCTGAGTAAGTAGCCGACAAGTAGGTAGCTAAGTAGGTAGCCGAGTAGGTATGTAGGTATGTAGGTAGGTAGGTAGGTAGGTAGGTAAGTAGGAATTTTTGACCGAAAGTCGGATTGAAATTTGGTTTGCAGATTCAGATTCCTGGGAAAATTCTACCCTTATTTCATAACTCATACATTAAATTTGGAGATTTTTTATTTTGACCCACTTTTAGGACGCCATATCTCAAAAATGGGTCAAAATACTTTCTGACGGCAAAAGGCTATCACTATTAGCACACTCTTTTCTACCTGTATACAAAATCTTGAAGAAAATCCTAAAAGTGTAGTGCCAGAATCGTAAAAATAAGGAAAAACTATGAATTTGACCTAGATTTTGACCTAGGCATTTTGGTGTCTAAATATTGAAACTAGGTAGCTTTTGAGGTCCCCTTCTTTTATAGGAATTCATTATCTTAAGCTGTACTCAGTCTATATCTCGTATTTTACACTTCAAAAAAAAATTTTTTCCTTGACTTTCTATCAGGATTTCATCAGATCGATTTTTCTCGAAATTTCAAAACGCCATAACTTCCAAACCGGAAGTCGGATCGAAATTGGGTTTGGAGATTTGGATTCCAGAGAAAATTCTACTCTTAATTCATAACTTATATGTTAAATTTGGTGAATCTTTATTTTGACCTACTTTTTGGACACGCCCTAACTTCTAAACCGGAAGTTGGATTGAAATTTGGTTTGCAGATTCGGATTCCTTGGAAAATTCTACCCTTAATTCATAGCTCATACGTTAAATTTGGAGAACTTTTCATTTTGACCTACTTTTCGGACACCATATCTCAAAAGTGGGTCAAAATACTTTCTGACGGCAAAAGGCTAACACTATAAGCACACTCTTGGCTACCTGTATACAAAATTTTGAAGCAAATTATTAAAGTGTAGTGTCAGAATCGCAAAAATAAGAAAATACTATAAATTTGACCTAGATTTTGACCTAGGCATTTTGCTGTCCAAATTTTAAAGCTAGATAGCCTTCGAGGTCCCCTTCTTTTAAAGGCTTTCATTATGTTAAGCTATACTCAGTCTATATCTCGTATTTTACACTTAGAAGAAGTCTTTTTCCCCATTGACTTAACATGGGGCACCAAATTTAGCGATTTTGAGATTTCAAAACGCTATAACTTCCGAACCGGAAGTTGGATCAAAATTTTGTTTGCAGATTCGGATTCCTGAGATAATTCTACACTTATTTGATAATTTACACGTTGAAATTGGAGAACTTTTTATGTTCTGACCTACTTTTCGGACGTCATTTCTCAAAATCAGTAAGAGTAATCAAAAAACGATTTGCCTTTCGGAATTAGCTTTTTTTCTAAGGAACATGATGAAAAAAACCCGGAGCAAAAATACCGAAGGACGACTGAGAAAACTTGTAAAATAGTGAAAAGCCACGATTTGACCTAGTTCTTGACCTTTGACCTAGATAAACATTTGAACTTATTTCCCAGAAACTAGGTTTCATTACCTAGTTGACTATGTTAGCAGATTTAAGTAAGTCCTTCTAGTTGCTGAGAAAAAGTGTTCAGAAAGAAAGAAAGAAAGAATAATAATAGACTTTGGAAATTGAACGAAGTTCAATTTCAGACTCCAGATCTAGACTTTTTTTAAGCCCAGTCATCTAAAATAAGCCGAGTCATCCAGAATAAGCTGAGTCATCCAGAATAAGATGGATGGATAAATAAGAAGGTAGGATAGGATAGAATGGGAAGGAACGATAGGATAGAATAAGAAAGAAGGATAGGATAGAACAGAATAGGAAGAAAGGATATGATAGGAGAGGATAGGAAGGAAAAGATACGAAGGAAGGATAGATAGGAAGGATAGGATAGGATCAGATAGGAAGGATGGATGAATTTTTCAATATTTTCTTCTCTACTCTTGACTTTCTATCAGGATACCATCAGATCGATTTTCCGAAATTTCAAAACACCATAACTTCCGAACCGGAAGTCGGATTTAAATTTTATTTAAAGATTAGGATTCCTGACAAAATTCTACCCCTAATTCATAACTCATCCGTTAAATTTGGCGAATTTTTATTTTGACCTATTTTTTGGACACGCCATAACTTCTGAACCGGAAGTCGGATCGAAATTTGGTTTGCAGATTCGGGTTTCTGAGAAAATTCTACCTTTAATTCATAACTCAAACGTTAAATTTGGAGAACTTTTTATTTTGACCTACTTTTCGGACACTATATCTCAAAAGTGGGTCAAAATACTTTCTGACGGCAAAAGGCTAACGCTATTAGCACACTCTTGGCTACATGTATACACAATTTCGAAGAATATAATTAAAGTGTAGTGTCAGAATCGCAAAAATAAGAAAAAACTTTGAATTTGACCTAGATTTTGACCTAGGCATTTTGGTGTCCAAATTTTGAAGCTATGTGGTTTTTGAGGTCCCCTTCTTTTAAAGGCTTTGATTATATGAAGCTGAACTCAGTCTATATTTCGTATTTTTCACTTTAAAAAAATATTTTTTCCCATTGACTTAACATGGGCACCAAATTTAGCGATTTTTGAGCTTTCAAAACGCCATAACTTCCGAACCGGAAGTCTGATTCGAATTTGGTTTTCAGATTCGGAATCCTGAGAAAATTTCCTATAAGATTAATATCCTCGACATTTGATTCGGAGAACTTTTTTTTGGACCTCGTTTTCGGACACTGATATCTCGAAATCGGTTTGAGATATCAAAAAACTAAATCGAACCTAGCTTTCCTACTTTTTTATAAGGAACACAATGAAAAAAAAACGGATCAAAAATATTGAAGGACGACCGAGAAAATCGAAAAAAGTGACAAAGTACTGGATTTGACCTAGTTCTTGACCTTTGACCTAGATAAAAATTTGACCCAATTTCCCACCAACTAGATACTGAACCTAAATAGACTGTATTATGATCTTTACTGGATACCTTATAGTTATTGAAAAAACTCTTAAAGAAAAATAATAATAATAACTAGACTTGTAAATTGAACAAAGTTCAATTTAAGACTCCAGATTGATTTACTTGAGTAAAGAGCTGACTAAGTAACTGAGTAGGAAGCTGAGTAAGTAGATGATTAAGTAATTGAGTACGTAGCTGAGTAGGTAGCTGAGTAAGCAGCTGAGCAGGTAGCTGAGTAAGTAGCTGAGTAGGTAGCTGAGTAAGTAGCTGAGTAGGTAGCTGAGTAGGTAGCTAAGTAGGTAGCCGAGTAGGTAAGTAGGTAGGTAAGTAGGAATTTTTGACCGGAAGTCGGATTGAAATTTGGTTTGCAGATTTGGATTCCTAAGAAAATTCTACCCTTAATTCATAACTCATTTTATTTTGACCTACTTTACGGACACCATATCTCAAAAGTGGGTCAAAATACTCTCTGACGGCAAAAAACTAACACTATTAGCACACTCTTTGCTACCTGTATACAAAATTTTGAAGCAAATCCTAAAAGTGTAGTGCCAGAATCGCAAAAATAAGGAAAAACTATGAATTTGACCTAGATTTTGACCTAGGCATTTTGGTGTCCAAATATTGAAACTAGGTAGCTTTTGAGGTCCCCTTCTTTTATAGGAATTCATTATCTTAAACTGTACTCAATCTATATCTCGTATTTTACACTTCAAAAAAATCTTTTTTCCTTGACTTTCTATCAGGATAACATCAGATCGATTTTTCTCGAAATTTCAAAACGCCATAACTTTCAAACCGGAAGTCGGATTTGATTTAAAGATTCGGATTCCTGACAAAATTCTACCCCTTATTCATAACTCATACGTTAAATTTGGCGAATTTTTATTTTGACCTACTTTTCGGACACGCCATAACTTTGGAAATGGAAGTCGGATCAAAATTTGGTTTGCAGATTCGGATTCCTGAGAAAATTCTACTCTTAATTCATAACTCATATGTAAAATTTGGAGAATTTTTTATTTTGACCTACTTTTCGGACACCATATCTCAAAAGTGGGTCAAAATACTCTCTGACGGCAAAAAACTAACACTATTAGCCCACTCTTTGCTATCTGTATACAAAATTTTGAAGCAAATCCTAAAAGTGTAGTGCCAGAATCGCAAAAATAAGGAAAAACTATATATTTGACCTAGATTTTGACCTAGGGATTTTGGTGTCCAAATTTTAAAGCTAGATAGCCTTCGAGGTCCCCTTCTTTTAAAGACTTTCAGAATCTTAAGCTGTACTCAGTCTTTATCTGGTATTTTGCACTTCAAAAAAATCTTTTTTCTCATTGACATAACATGGGGCACCAAAATTAGCGATTTTTGAGCTTTCAAAACAACATAACTTCCCAACGAAAAGTCGGATCGAAATTTGGTTTGCAGATTCGGATTCCTGAGAAAATTCTACCCTTAATTCATAACTCATAAGTTAAATTATGAGAAATTTTTATTTTGACCTACTTTACGGACACCATATCTCAAAAGTGGGTCAAAATACTTTCTGACGGCAAAAGGCTCTCACTATTAGCACACTCTTTGCTACCTGTATACAAAATTTTGAAGCAAATCCTAAAAGTGTAGTGCCAGAATCGCAAAAATAAGGAAAAACTATGAATTTGACCTAGATTTTGACCTAGGCATTTTGGTGTCCAAATTTCGAAGCTATGTAGCTTTTGAGGTCCCCTTCCTTTATAGGCATTCAATATGTTAAGCTGAACTCAGTCTATATCTTGTATTTTACACTTCGAAAAAGCCTTTTTTCCCATTGACTTAACATGGGCACCAAATTTAGCGAATTTTGAGATTTCAAAACACCATAACTTCCAAACCGGAAGTCGGATCGAAATTTTGTTTTCAGTTTCGGATTCCTGAGATAATTTTACACTTATTTCATAATTCACACGTTGAATTTGGAGAACTTTTTATGTTCTGACCTACTTTTCGGACACCATATCTCAAAATCGGTAAGAGTAATCAAAAAACGGTTTACCATTCGTAATAAGCTTTTTCTAAGGAACATGATGAAAAAAACCAGGAGTGAAAATACCGAAGGACGACTGAGAAAACTTGTAAAATAGTGAAAAACCACGATTTGACCTAGTTCTTGACCTTTGACCTAGATAAAAAGTTGACCTAATTTCCCAGAAACTAGGCCTCATTACCTAGTTGACTGTGTTAGCAGATTTAAGTAAGTCCTTCTAGTTACCGAGAAAACGTGACAAGAGAGAAAGAATAATAACTAGACATGTAAATTGAACAAGTTCAATTTAAGACTCCAGATTTTAAAGCTGAGTCATCCAGAAAACTTGTAAGCTGAGTCATCCAGAATAAGCTGAGTCAGCTAGAATATAGACATTTAGACGACTCTTAAGAATGTTATCTTCGACTCCATTGGCTTAACATGGAGATATCATCAGATCGACTTTTCGAGACTTCAAACCGATATAACTATCTAACCAGAAGTTGGATTGAAATTTGGTTTAAAGATTCGGATTCCTGATGAAATTCTACCCTTAATTCATTACTCATACTTTAAATTTTGAGAACTTTTTATTTTGACCTACTTTTCGGACACCATATCTCAAAAGTTGGTCAAAATACTTTCTGACGGCAAAAGGCTAACACTATTAACTCACTCTTTGCTACCTGTATACAAAATTTTGAAGCAAATAATTAGAGTGTAGCGTCAGAATCTAAAAAATAAGTTAAAACTATAAATTTTACCTAGATTTTGACCTAGGCATTTTGGTGTCCAAATTTTGAAGCTAGATAGCTTTTGAGGTCCGTTTCTTTTATAGGCTTTCATTATTTGAAGCTGTACTTAGTCTATATCTCGTAATTTACACTTCAAAAAAAATCTTTTTTCCCATTGCCATAACGTGGGGCACCAATTTTAGCGATTTTTGAGTTTTCAAAATGCCATAACTTTCGAACCGGAAGTCGGATCGAAATTTAGTTTGCAGATTCGGATTCCTGAAAAAATTCTACCCCTAATTCATAACTCATACGTTAAATTTGGATTTTTTTTATTTTGACCTACTTTTTGGACACGCCATAACTTCCGAACCAGTAGTCAGATCAAAATTTGGTTTGCAGATTCGGATTCCTGAGAAAATTCTACCCTTAATTCATAACTCATACGTTGAATTTGGAGAATTTTTTATTTTGACCTACTTTTCGGACACCATATCTCAAAAGTGGGTCAAAATACTTTCTGACGGCAAAAGGCTAACACTATTAGCACACTCTTTGCTACCTGTTTACAAAATTTTGAAGCAAATTATTAAAGTGTAGTGTCAGAATCGTAAAAATGAGGAAAAACTATGAATTTGACCTAGATTTTGACCTAGGCATTTTGGTGTCCAAATTTTGAAGCTATGTAGCTTTTGAGGTCCCCTTCTTTTCTAGGCATTCATTATGTTAAGCTGTACTCAGTCTATATCTTGTATTTTACACTTCGAAAAAGTCTTTTTTCCCATTGGCTTAACATGGGCACCAAATTTAGCGATTTTTGAGATTTCAAAACGCAATAACTTCCGAACCGGAAGTCGGATCAAAATTTTGTTTGCAGATTCGGATTCCTGAGATAATTCTGCACTTATATGATGATTCACACGTTGAATTTGGAGAACTTTTTATGTTCTGACCTACTTTTCGGACACCATATCTCAAAATCGGTAAGAGTAATCAAAAAACGGTTTACCATTCGTAATAAGCTTTTTCTAAGGAACATGATGAAAAAAACCCGGAGTGAAAATACCGAAGGACGACTGAGAAAACTTGTAAAATAGTGAAATACCACGATTTGACCTAGTTCTTGACCTTTGACCTAGATAAAAAGTCGACCTAATTTCCCAGAAACTAGGCCTCATTACCTAGTTGACTGTGTTAGCAGATTTAAGTAAGTCCTTCTAGTTACCGAGAAAACGTGACAAGAGAGAAAGAATAATAATAATAAGAAAACCGGCAAAAGCAATAGACTCCAGATTTTCAATCTGGAGTCTAATAATAAGAAAACTGGCAAAAGCAATAGACTCCAGATTTTCAATCTGGAGTCTAATAATAAGAAGAAGAAGAAGAAGAATACTGGCAAAAACAATAGACTCCAGATTGACATCTGGAGTCTAATAAGAAAACTGGCAAAAGCAATAGACTCCAGATGAAATCTGGAGTCTAATAATAATAATAACTAGATTGGTAAATTGAACAAAGTTCAATTTAAGACTCCAGATTGATTTACTTGAGTAAAGAGCTGAGTAAGTAACTGAGTAGGAAGCTGAGTAAGTTGATGATTAAGTAATTGAGTAAGTAGCTGAGTAGGTAGCTGAGTAAGCAGCTGAGCAGGTAGCTGAGTAGGTAGCTGAGTAAGTAGCTGAGTAGGTAGCTGAGTAGGTAGCTAAGTAGGTAGCCGAATAGGTAAGTAGGTAGGTAAGTAGGAATTTTTGACCGGAAGTCGGATTGAAATTTGGTTTGCAGATTTGGATTCCTGAGAAAATTCTACCCTTAATTCATAACTCATAAGTTAAATTATGAGAACTTTTTATTTTGACCTACTTTACAGACACCATATCTCAAAAGTGGGTCAAAATACTTTCTGACGGCAAAAGGCTCTCACTATTAGCACACTCTTTGCTACCTGTATACAAAATGGTGAAGCAAATCCTAAAAGTGTAGTGCCAGAATCGCAAAAATAAGGAAAAACTATGAATTTGACCTAGATTTTGACCTAGGCATTTTGGTGTCCAAATATTGAAACTAGGTAGCATTTGAGGTCCCCTTCTTTTATAGGAATTCATTATCTTAAGCTGTACTCAATCTATATCTCGTATTTTACACTTCAAAAAAATCTTTTTTCCTTGACTTTCTATCAGGATACCATAAGATCAATTTTCCGAAATTTCAAAACGCCATAACTTCCGAATCGGAAGTCGGATCGAAATTTGATTTAAAGATTCGGATTCCTGACAAAACTCTACCCCTAATTCATAACTCATACGTTAAATTTGGCGAATTTTTATTTTGACCTACTTTTCGGACACGCCATAACTTTGGAACCGGAAGTCGGATCGAAATTTGGTTTGCAGATTCGGATTCCTGAGAAAATTCTACTCTTCATTCATAACTCATATGTTAAATTTGGAGAATTTTTTATTTTGACCTACTTTTCGGACACCATATCTCAAAAGTGGGTCAAAATACTCTCTGACGGCAAAAGGCTAACACTATTAGCACACTCTTTGCTACCTGTATACAAAATTTTGAAGCAAATCCTAAAAGTGTAGTGCCAGAATCGCAAAAATAAGGAAAAACTATGAATTTGACCTAGATTTTGACCTAGGCATTTTGGTGTCCAAATATTGAAACTAGGTAGCTTTTGAGGTCCCCTTCTTTTATAGGAATTCATTATCTTAAGCTGTACTCAATCTATCTCTCGTATTTTACACTTCAAAAAAATCTTTTTTCCTTGACTTTCTATCAGGATAACATCAGATCGATTTTTTTCGAAATTTCAAAACGCCATAACTTTCGAACGGGAAGTCGGATCGAAATTTGGTTTGCAGATTCGGATTCCTGAGGAAATTCTACCCTTATTCCATAGCTCATATGCTAAATTTGGAGAACTTTTTTAGTTTGACCTACTTTCGGGACGCCATATCTCAAAATCGCTAAGAGTAATCAAAAAACGGATGGCACACTCTCGATTTGTTTTTTTCTAAGCTACATGATGAAAAAAAGATGAAGGAGTAACGACAATAAGCAACGAAGATAATTGACAGAATGTTGATTTTACCTAAATTTGACCTAGTTCTTGACCTTTGACCTAGATAAAAATTTGACCTAATTTCCCAGAAACTAGGTTGATGGGCTATGTTAGCCATGTAAGTAGGTTAAAGTAAGTTCTTCTAGTTGCTGAGAAAAAGTGTTCGGAAAGAAAGAAAGAAAGAAAGAAAGAATGAATAATAACTAGATTGGTAAATTGAACAAAGTTCAATTTAAGACTCCAGATTGATTTACTTGAGTAAAGAGCTGAGTAGGAAGCTGAGTACGTAGATGATTAAGTAATTGAGTAAGTAGCTGAGTAGCTGAGTAGGTAGCTGAGTAAGTAGCTGAGTAGGTAGCTGAGTAAGTAGCTGAGTAGGTAGCTGAGAAGTAGGTAGCTAAGTAGGTAGCCAAGTAGGTATGTAGGTAAGTAGGAATTGTTGAAAGTATATTTGATGGATCTGCATTGTGGATACTGGCAAATGTGAATTTTAAACAAATGTGAATTTTAAAATGGCGTAGAATCTAAACCGGGAGTCGGATTGAAAGTTGCTTTGCAGATTTGGATTCCTGAGAAAATTCTACCCTTAATTCATAACTCATAAGTTAAATTTGGAGAACTTTTTATATTGACCCATATTTCGGACACCATATTTTAAAAGTGGGTCAAAATACTTTCTGACGGCAAAAGGCTTACACTATAAGCACACTCTTTGCTACATGTATACAAAATTTTGAAGCAAATTATTAAAGTGTAATGTCAGAATCGCAAAAATAAGGAAAAACTATGAATTTGACCTAGATTTTGACCTTGGCATTTTGTTGTCCACATTTTAAAGCTAGGTCGCCTTTGAGGTCCCCTTCTTTTATAGGCTTTCATTATGTTGAGCTGTACTCAGTCTATTTCTGGTATTTTACACTTCAAAAAAAACTTTTTCCCTATTGACATAACATGGGGCACCAAATTTAGCAATTTTTGAGCTTTCAAAATGCCATTACTTCCGACCTGGAAGTCGAATCAAAATTTGGTTTGCAGATTCGGATTCCTGAGAAAATGCTACCCTTATTTCATAGCTCATATGTTAAATTTGGAGAATTTTTTATTTTAACCTAGTTTTCGGACAGCATATCTCAAAAGTGGGTCAAAATACTTTCTGACGGCAAAAGGCTAACATTATTAGCACACTCTTTGCTACCTGTATACAAAATTTAGAAGCAAATCATTTAAGTGTAGTGTCAGAATCGTAAAAATTAGGAAAAACTATCAATTTGACCTAGATTTTGACCTTGCGATTTTGGTGCCCAAATTTTAAAGCTAGATAGCCTTCGAGGTCCCCTTCTTTTATAGGCTTCCATTATGTTAAGCTGTACTCAGTCTATATCTCGTATTTTACATTTCGAAGAAGTCTTTTTCCCCATTGACTTAACATGGGGCACCAAATTTAGCGATTTTGAGATTTCAAAATGCTATAACTTCTGAACCGGTAGTCGGATCGAAATTTTGTTTGCAGATTCGGATTCCTGAGATAATTCTACACTTATTTGATTATTCACACGTTGAATTTGGAGAACTTTTTATGTTCTGACCTACTTTTCGGACGTCATTTCTCAAAATCGGTAAGAGTAATCAAAAAACGATTTGCCTTTCGGAATTAGCTTTTTTTCTAAGGAACATGATGAAAAAAACCCGGAGCAAAAATACCGAAGGACGACTGAGAAAACTTGTAAAATAGTGAAAACCCACGATTTGACCTAGTTCTTGACCTTTGACCTAGATAAAAAGTTGACCTAATTTCCCAGAAACTAGGTTTCATTACCTAGTTGACTATGTTAGCAGATTTAAGTAAGTTCTTCTAGTTGCTGAGAAAAAGTGTTCGGAAAGAAAGAAAGAAAGAAAGAAAGAAGGAAAGAAAGAATAATAGGAAAACTGGCAAAAGCAATAGACTCCAGATTTTCATCTGGAGTCTAATAATAAGAAAACTGGCAAAAGCAATAGACTCCAGATTTTCATCTGGAGTCTAATAATAAGAATAAGAAGAAGAATAAGAATACTGGCAAAAACAATAGACTCCAGATTGACATCTGGAGTCTAATAATAATAAGAATAAGAAGAAGAATAAGAATACTGGCAAAAACAATAGACTCCAGATTGACATCTGGAGTCTAATAATAGGATTTGCCCATACGCGTATAGAGGCTAATGGCTCTACGGACGCTCTGAGGGCCTATAATGGTCGATTAAAGGTCGGGGAATCTAGGGAGGTAGTTGGGGAGAATGCCTGGCTCGTGCTTCGCGGATCCGTCGAGGTCAAAAAATAGTCCGTCAAAAAATAGGCCTTCCAGACGTCTATATAGAGCTTTCGACGTAGATTCGAGCAGCGTACGTGTCGTTCTACATTCCGCAGTTAGTTTGACGAAGGAAATCGTTGTTTTAGAACTGCTCTAGTCATCGTTCGGGCCTATTTTCTTTCAAATGTCTGTTGTTCGCAGAGATACGTATACCAAGTGTATACCAGGTGTCGTCTAGATATACGGCAACGGTGGCCCGTACGCGAACTTCAAACGCGTATATCTCGATAACTAATGGTCGGATTGAAATTTGGTTCACTGTTTTTTTAATGCTCGGAAAACTGTCTTTCCGACCAGCTAGTTTTCCTCCGATTCTGACTTCTTAAGGAGGCTCGAGAGGCCAAAATAGCGGAAATGCAGATTTCGACCTAGATTTCGACCTTTGACCCAGATAAGGATTTGACCTAATTTCCCATCAACCACGCCTAGCCCCCTAACAACGTGTATGAGTAGATTTATCCAAATATCTCTCGTTGGCGAGAACGTGTGTGAGGAGGATTTTTGCTTTTTGCAAATACGAAAGCAAAAATCATAATAGGATTTGCCCATACGCGTATAGAGGCTAATGGCTCTACGGACGCTCTGAGGGCCTATAATGGTCGATTAAAGGTCGGGGAATCTAGGGAGGTAGTTGGGGAGAATGCCTGGCTCGTGCTTCGCGGATCCGTCGAGGTCAAAAAATAGTCCTTCAAAAAATAGGCCTTCCAGACGTCTATATAGAGCTTTCGACGTAGATTCGAGCAGCGTACGTGTCGTTCTACATTCCGCAATCGTTAGTTTGACGAAGGAAATCGTTGTTTTAGAACTGCTCTAGTCATCGTTCGGGCCTATTTTCTTTCAAATGTCTGTTGTTCGCAGAGATACGTATACCAAGTGTATACCAGGTGTCGTCTAGATATACGGCAACGGTGGCCCGTACGCGAACTTCAAACGCGTATATCTCGATAACTAATGGTCGGATTGAAATTTGGTTCACTGTTTTTTTAATGCTCGGAAAACTGTCTTTCCGACCAGCTAGTTTTCCTCCGATTCTGACTTCTTAAGGAGGCTCGAGAGGCCAAAATAGCGGAAATGCAGATTTCGACCTAGATTTCGACCTTTGACCCAGATAAGGATTTGACCTAATTTCCCATCAACCACGCCTAGCCCCCTAACAACGTGTATGAGTAGATTTATCCAAATATCTCTCGTTGGCGAGAACGTGTGTGAGGAGGATTTTTGCTTTTTGCAAATACGAAAGCAAAAATCATAATAGGATTTGCCCATACGCGTATAGAGGCTAATGGCTCTACGGACGCTCTGAGGGCCTATAATGGTCGATTAAAGGTCGGGGAATCTAGGGAGGTAGTTGGGGAGAATGCCTGGCTCGTGCTTCGCGGATCCGTCGAGGTCAAAAAATAGTCCGTCAAAAAATAGGCCTTCCAGACGTCTATATAGAGCTTTCGACGTAGATTCGAGCAGCGTACGTGTCGTTCTACATTCCGCAGTTAGTTTGACGAAGGAAATCGTTGTTTTAGAACTGCTCTAGTCATCGTTCGGGCCTATTTTCTTTCAAATGTCTGTTGTTCGCAGAGATACGTATACCAAGTGTATACCAGGTGTCGTCTAGATATACGGCAACGGTGGCCCGTACGCGAACTTCAAACGCGTATATCTCGATAACTAATGGTCGGATTGAAATTTGGTTCACTGTTTTTTTAATGCTCGGAAAACTGTCTTTCCGACCAGCTAGTTTTCCTCCGATTCTGACTTCTTAAGGAGGCTCGAGAGGCCAAAATAGCGGAAATGCAGATTTCGACCTAGATTTCGACCTTTGACCCAGATAAGGATTTGACCTAATTTCCCATCAACCACGCCTAGCCCCCTAACAACGTGTATGAGTAGATTTATCCAAATATCTCTCGTTGGCGAGAACGTGTGTGAGGAGGATTTTTGCTTTTTGCAAATACGAAAGCAAAAATCATAATAGGATTTGCCCATACGCGTATAGAGGCTAATGGCTCTACGGACGCTCTGAGGGCCTATAATGGTCGATTAAAGGTCGGGGAATCTAGGGAGGTAGTTGGGGAGAATGCCTGGCTCGTGCTTCGCGGATCCGTCGAGGTCAAAAAATAGTCCTTCAAAAAATAGGCCTTCCAGACGTCTATATAGAGCTTTCGACGTAGATTCGAGCAGCGTACGTGTCGTTCTACATTCCGCAATCGTTAGTTTGACGAAGGAAATCGTTGTTTTAGAACTGCTCTAGTCATCGTTCGGGCCTATTTTCTTTCAAATGTCTGTTGTTCGCAGAGATACGTATACCAAGTGTATACCAGGTGTCGTCTAGATATACGGCAACGGTGGCCCGTACGCGAACTTCAAACGCGTATATCTCGATAACTAATGGTCGGATTGAAATTTGGTTCACTGTTTTTTTAATGCTCGGAAAACTGTCTTTCCGACCAGCTAGTTTTCCTCCGATTCTGACTTCTTAAGGAGGCTCGAGAGGCCAAAATAGCGGAAATGCAGATTTCGACCTAGATTTCGACCTTTGACCCAGATAAGGATTTGACCTAATTTCCCATCAACCACGCCTAGCCCCCTAACAACGTGTATGAGTAGATTTATCCAAATATCTCTCGTTGGCGAGAACGTGTGTGAGGAGGATTTTTGCTTTTTGCAAATACGAAAGCAAAAATCATAATAGGATTTGCCCATACGCGTATAGAGGCTAATGGCTCTACGGACGCTCTGAGGGCCTATAATGGTCGATTAAAGGTCGGGGAATCTAGGGAGGTAGTTGGGGAGAATGCCTGGCTCGTGCTTCGCGGATCCGTCGAGGTCAAAAAATAGTCCGTCAAAAAATAGGCCTTCCAGACGTCTATATAGAGCTTTCGACGTAGATTCGAGCAGCGTACGTGTCGTTCTACATTCCGCAGTTAGTTTGACGAAGGAAATCGTTGTTTTAGAACTGCTCTAGTCATCGTTCGGGCCTATTTTCTTTCAAATGTCTGTTGTTCGCAGAGATACGTATACCAAGTGTATACCAGGTGTCGTCTAGATATACGGCAACGGTGGCCCGTACGCGAACTTCAAACGCGTATATCTCGATAACTAATGGTCGGATTGAAATTTGGTTCACTGTTTTTTTAATGCTCGGAAAACTGTCTTTCCGACCAGCTAGTTTTCCTCCGATTCTGACTTCTTAAGGAGGCTCGAGAGGCCAAAATAGCGGAAATGCAGATTTCGACCTAGATTTCGACCTTTGACCCAGATAAGGATTTGACCTAATTTCCCATCAACCACGCCTAGCCCCCTAACAACGTGTATGAGTAGATTTATCCAAATATCTCTCGTTGGCGAGAACGTGTGTGAGGAGGATTTTTGCTTTTTGCAAATACGAAAGCAAAAATCATAATAGGATTTGCCCATACGCGTATAGAGGCTAATGGCTCTACGGACGCTCTGAGGGCCTATAATGGTCGATTAAAGGTCGGGGAATCTAGGGAGGTAGTTGGGGAGAATGCCTGGCTCGTGCTTCGCGGATCCGTCGAGGTCAAAAAATAGTCCTTCAAAAAATAGGCCTTCCAGACGTCTATATAGAGCTTTCGACGTAGATTCGAGCAGCGTACGTGTCGTTCTACATTCCGCAATCGTTAGTTTGACGAAGGAAATCGTTGTTTTAGAACTGCTCTAGTCATCGTTCGGGCCTATTTTCTTTCAAATGTCTGTTGTTCGCAGAGATACGTATACCAAGTGTATACCAGGTGTCGTCTAGATATACGGCAACGGTGGCCCGTACGCGAACTTCAAACGCGTATATCTCGATAACTAATGGTCGGATTGAAATTTGGTTCACTGTTTTTTTAATGCTCGGAAAACTGTCTTTCCGACCAGCTAGTTTTCCTCCGATTCTGACTTCTTAAGGAGGCTCGAGAGGCCAAAATAGCGGAAATGCAGATTTCGACCTAGATTTCGACCTTTGACCCAGATAAGGATTTGACCTAATTTCCCATCAACCACGCCTAGCCCCCTAACAACGTGTATGAGTAGATTTATCCAAATATCTCTCGTTGGCGAGAACGTGTGTGAGGAGGATTTTTGCTTTTTGCAAATACGAAAGCAAAAATCATAATAGGATTTGCCCATACGCGTATAGAGGCTAATGGCTCTACGGACGCTCTGAGGGCCTATAATGGTCGATTAAAGGTCGGGGAATCTAGGGAGGTAGTTGGGGAGAATGCCTGGCTCGTGCTTCGCGGATCCGTCGAGGTCAAAAAATAGTCCGTCAAAAAATAGGCCTTCCAGACGTCTATATAGAGCTTTCGACGTAGATTCGAGCAGCGTACGTGTCGTTCTACATTCCGCAGTTAGTTTGACGAAGGAAATCGTTGTTTTAGAACTGCTCTAGTCATCGTTCGGGCCTATTTTCTTTCAAATGTCTGTTGTTCGCAGAGATACGTATACCAAGTGTATACCAGGTGTCGTCTAGATATACGGCAACGGTGGCCCGTACGCGAACTTCAAACGCGTATATCTCGATAACTAATGGTCGGATTGAAATTTGGTTCACTGTTTTTTTAATGCTCGGAAAACTGTCTTTCCGACCAGCTAGTTTTCCTCCGATTCTGACTTCTTAAGGAGGCTCGAGAGGCCAAAATAGCGGAAATGCAGATTTCGACCTAGATTTCGACCTTTGACCCAGATAAGGATTTGACCTAATTTCCCATCAACCACGCCTAGCCCCCTAACAACGTGTATGAGTAGATTTATCCAAATATCTCTCGTTGGCGAGAACGTGTGTGAGGAGGATTTTTGCTTTTTGCAAATACGAAAGCAAAAATCATAATAGGATTTGCCCATACGCGTATAGAGGCTAATGGCTCTACGGACGCTCTGAGGGCCTATAATGGTCGATTAAAGGTCGGGGAATCTAGGGAGGTAGTTGGGGAGAATGCCTGGCTCGTGCTTCGCGGATCCGTCGAGGTCAAAAAATAGTCCGTCAAAAAATAGGCCTTCCAGACGTCTATATAGAGCTTTCGACGTAGATTCGAGCAGCGTACGTGTCGTTCTACATTCCGCAGTTAGTTTGACGAAGGAAATCGTTGTTTTAGAACTGCTCTAGTCATCGTTCGGGCCTATTTTCTTTCAAATGTCTGTTGTTCGCAGAGATACGTATACCAAGTGTATACCAGGTGTCGTCTAGATATACGGCAACGGTGGCCCGTACGCGAACTTCAAACGCGTATATCTCGATAACTAATGGTCGGATTGAAATTTGGTTCACTGTTTTTTTAATGCTCGGAAAACTGTCTTTCCGACCAGCTAGTTTTCCTCCGATTCTGACTTCTTAAGGAGGCTCGAGAGGCCAAAATAGCGGAAATGCAGATTTCGACCTAGATTTCGACCTTTGACCCAGATAAGGATTTGACCTAATTTCCCATCAACCACGCCTAGCCCCCTAACAACGTGTATGAGTAGATTTATCCAAATATCTCTCGTTGGCGAGAACGTGTGTGAGGAGGATTTTTGCTTTTTGCAAATACGAAAGCAAAAATCATAATAGGATTTGCCCATACGCGTATAGAGGCTAATGGCTCTACGGACGCTCTGAGGGCCTATAATGGTCGATTAAAGGTCGGGGAATCTAGGGAGGTAGTTGGGGAGAATGCCTGGCTCGTGCTTCGCGGATCCGTCGAGGTCAAAAAATAGTCCTTCAAAAAATAGGCCTTCCAGACGTCTATATAGAGCTTTCGACGTAGATTCGAGCAGCGTACGTGTCGTTCTACATTCCGCAATCGTTAGTTTGACGAAGGAAATCGTTGTTTTAGAACTGCTCTAGTCATCGTTCGGGCCTATTTTCTTTCAAATGTCTGTTGTTCGCAGAGATACGTATACCAAGTGTATACCAGGTGTCGTCTAGATATACGGCAACGGTGGCCCGTACGCGAACTTCAAACGCGTATATCTCGATAACTAATGGTCGGATTGAAATTTGGTTCACTGTTTTTTTAATGCTCGGAAAACTGTCTTTCCGACCAGCTAGTTTTCCTCCGATTCTGACTTCTTAAGGAGGCTCGAGAGGCCAAAATAGCGGAAATGCAGATTTCGACCTAGATTTCGACCTTTGACCCAGATAAGGATTTGACCTAATTTCCCATCAACCACGCCTAGCCCCCTAACAACGTGTATGAGTAGATTTATCCAAATATCTCTCGTTGGCGAGAACGTGTGTGAGGAGGATTTTTGCTTTTTGCAAATACGAAAGCAAAAATCATAATAGGATTTGCCCATACGCGTATAGAGGCTAATGGCTCTACGGACGCTCTGAGGGCCTATAATGGTCGATTAAAGGTCGGGGAATCTAGGGAGGTAGTTGGGGAGAATGCCTGGCTCGTGCTTCGCGGATCCGTCGAGGTCAAAAAATAGTCCGTCAAAAAATAGGCCTTCCAGACGTCTATATAGAGCTTTCGACGTAGATTCGAGCAGCGTACGTGTCGTTCTACATTCCGCAGTTAGTTTGACGAAGGAAATCGTTGTTTTAGAACTGCTCTAGTCATCGTTCGGGCCTATTTTCTTTCAAATGTCTGTTGTTCGCAGAGATACGTATACCAAGTGTATACCAGGTGTCGTCTAGATATACGGCAACGGTGGCCCGTACGCGAACTTCAAACGCGTATATCTCGATAACTAATGGTCGGATTGAAATTTGGTTCACTGTTTTTTTAATGCTCGGAAAACTGTCTTTCCGACCAGCTAGTTTTCCTCCGATTCTGACTTCTTAAGGAGGCTCGAGAGGCCAAAATAGCGGAAATGCAGATTTCGACCTAGATTTCGACCTTTGACCCAGATAAGGATTTGACCTAATTTCCCATCAACCACGCCTAGCCCCCTAACAACGTGTATGAGTAGATTTATCCAAATATCTCTCGTTGGCGAGAACGTGTGTGAGGAGGATTTTTGCTTTTTGCAAATACGAAAGCAAAAATCATAATAGGATTTGCCCATACGCGTATAGAGGCTAATGGCTCTACGGACGCTCTGAGGGCCTATAATGGTCGATTAAAGGTCGGGGAATCTAGGGAGGTAGTTGGGGAGAATGCCTGGCTCGTGCTTCGCGGATCCGTCGAGGTCAAAAAATAGTCCTTCAAAAAATAGGCCTTCCAGACGTCTATATAGAGCTTTCGACGTAGATTCGAGCAGCGTACGTGTCGTTCTACATTCCGCAATCGTTAGTTTGACGAAGGAAATCGTTGTTTTAGAACTGCTCTAGTCATCGTTCGGGCCTATTTTCTTTCAAATGTCTGTTGTTCGCAGAGATACGTATACCAAGTGTATACCAGGTGTCGTCTAGATATACGGCAACGGTGGCCCGTACGCGAACTTCAAACGCGTATATCTCGATAACTAATGGTCGGATTGAAATTTGGTTCACTGTTTTTTTAATGCTCGGAAAACTGTCTTTCCGACCAGCTAGTTTTCCTCCGATTCTGACTTCTTAAGGAGGCTCGAGAGGCCAAAATAGCGGAAATGCAGATTTCGACCTAGATTTCGACCTTTGACCCAGATAAGGATTTGACCTAATTTCCCATCAACCACGCCTAGCCCCCTAACAACGTGTATGAGTAGATTTATCCAAATATCTCTCGTTGGCGAGAACGTGTGTGAGGAGGATTTTTGCTTTTTGCAAATACGAAAGCAAAAATCATAATAGGATTTGCCCATACGCGTATAGAGGCTAATGGCTCTACGGACGCTCTGAGGGCCTATAATGGTCGATTAAAGGTCGGGGAATCTAGGGAGGTAGTTGGGGAGAATGCCTGGCTCGTGCTTCGCGGATCCGTCGAGGTCAAAAAATAGTCCGTCAAAAAATAGGCCTTCCAGACGTCTATATAGAGCTTTCGACGTAGATTCGAGCAGCGTACGTGTCGTTCTACATTCCGCAGTTAGTTTGACGAAGGAAATCGTTGTTTTAGAACTGCTCTAGTCATCGTTCGGGCCTATTTTCTTTCAAATGTCTGTTGTTCGCAGAGATACGTATACCAAGTGTATACCAGGTGTCGTCTAGATATACGGCAACGGTGGCCCGTACGCGAACTTCAAACGCGTATATCTCGATAACTAATGGTCGGATTGAAATTTGGTTCACTGTTTTTTTAATGCTCGGAAAACTGTCTTTCCGACCAGCTAGTTTTCCTCCGATTCTGACTTCTTAAGGAGGCTCGAGAGGCCAAAATAGCGGAAATGCAGATTTCGACCTAGATTTCGACCTTTGACCCAGATAAGGATTTGACCTAATTTCCCATCAACCACGCCTAGCCCCCTAACAACGTGTATGAGTAGATTTATCCAAATATCTCTCGTTGGCGAGAACGTGTGTGAGGAGGATTTTTGCTTTTTGCAAATACGAAAGCAAAAATCATAATAGGATTTGCCCATACGCGTATAGAGGCTAATGGCTCTACGGACGCTCTGAGGGCCTATAATGGTCGATTAAAGGTCGGGGAATCTAGGGAGGTAGTTGGGGAGAATGCCTGGCTCGTGCTTCGCGGATCCGTCGAGGTCAAAAAATAGTCCTTCAAAAAATAGGCCTTCCAGACGTCTATATAGAGCTTTCGACGTAGATTCGAGCAGCGTACGTGTCGTTCTACATTCCGCAATCGTTAGTTTGACGAAGGAAATCGTTGTTTTAGAACTGCTCTAGTCATCGTTCGGGCCTATTTTCTTTCAAATGTCTGTTGTTCGCAGAGATACGTATACCAAGTGTATACCAGGTGTCGTCTAGATATACGGCAACGGTGGCCCGTACGCGAACTTCAAACGCGTATATCTCGATAACTAATGGTCGGATTGAAATTTGGTTCACTGTTTTTTTAATGCTCGGAAAACTGTCTTTCCGACCAGCTAGTTTTCCTCCGATTCTGACTTCTTAAGGAGGCTCGAGAGGCCAAAATAGCGGAAATGCAGATTTCGACCTAGATTTCGACCTTTGACCCAGATAAGGATTTGACCTAATTTCCCATCAACCACGCCTAGCCCCCTAACAACGTGTATGAGTAGATTTATCCAAATATCTCTCGTTGGCGAGAACGTGTGTGAGGAGGATTTTTGCTTTTTGCAAATACGAAAGCAAAAATCATAATAGGATTTGCCCATACGCGTATAGAGGCTAATGGCTCTACGGACGCTCTGAGGGCCTATAATGGTCGATTAAAGGTCGGGGAATCTAGGGAGGTAGTTGGGGAGAATGCCTGGCTCGTGCTTCGCGGATCCGTCGAGGTCAAAAAATAGTCCGTCAAAAAATAGGCCTTCCAGACGTCTATATAGAGCTTTCGACGTAGATTCGAGCAGCGTACGTGTCGTTCTACATTCCGCAGTTAGTTTGACGAAGGAAATCGTTGTTTTAGAACTGCTCTAGTCATCGTTCGGGCCTATTTTCTTTCAAATGTCTGTTGTTCGCAGAGATACGTATACCAAGTGTATACCAGGTGTCGTCTAGATATACGGCAACGGTGGCCCGTACGCGAACTTCAAACGCGTATATCTCGATAACTAATGGTCGGATTGAAATTTGGTTCACTGTTTTTTTAATGCTCGGAAAACTGTCTTTCCGACCAGCTAGTTTTCCTCCGATTCTGACTTCTTAAGGAGGCTCGAGAGGCCAAAATAGCGGAAATGCAGATTTCGACCTAGATTTCGACCTTTGACCCAGATAAGGATTTGACCTAATTTCCCATCAACCACGCCTAGCCCCCTAACAACGTGTATGAGTAGATTTATCCAAATATCTCTCGTTGGCGAGAACGTGTGTGAGGAGGATTTTTGCTTTTTGCAAATACGAAAGCAAAAATCATAATAGGATTTGCCCATACGCGTATAGAGGCTAATGGCTCTACGGACGCTCTGAGGGCCTATAATGGTCGATTAAAGGTCGGGGAATCTAGGGAGGTAGTTGGGGAGAATGCCTGGCTCGTGCTTCGCGGATCCGTCGAGGTCAAAAAATAGTCCTTCAAAAAATAGGCCTTCCAGACGTCTATATAGAGCTTTCGACGTAGATTCGAGCAGCGTACGTGTCGTTCTACATTCCGCAATCGTTAGTTTGACGAAGGAAATCGTTGTTTTAGAACTGCTCTAGTCATCGTTCGGGCCTATTTTCTTTCAAATGTCTGTTGTTCGCAGAGATACGTATACCAAGTGTATACCAGGTGTCGTCTAGATATACGGCAACGGTGGCCCGTACGCGAACTTCAAACGCGTATATCTCGATAACTAATGGTCGGATTGAAATTTGGTTCACTGTTTTTTTAATGCTCGGAAAACTGTCTTTCCGACCAGCTAGTTTTCCTCCGATTCTGACTTCTTAAGGAGGCTCGAGAGGCCAAAATAGCGGAAATGCAGATTTCGACCTAGATTTCGACCTTTGACCCAGATAAGGATTTGACCTAATTTCCCATCAACCACGCCTAGCCCCCTAACAACGTGTATGAGTAGATTTATCCAAATATCTCTCGTTGGCGAGAACGTGTGTGAGGAGGATTTTTGCTTTTTGCAAATACGAAAGCAAAAATCATAATAGGATTTGCCCATACGCGTATAGAGGCTAATGGCTCTACGGACGCTCTGAGGGCCTATAATGGTCGATTAAAGGTCGGGGAATCTAGGGAGGTAGTTGGGGAGAATGCCTGGCTCGTGCTTCGCGGATCCGTCGAGGTCAAAAAATAGTCCGTCAAAAAATAGGCCTTCCAGACGTCTATATAGAGCTTTCGACGTAGATTCGAGCAGCGTACGTGTCGTTCTACATTCCGCAGTTAGTTTGACGAAGGAAATCGTTGTTTTAGAACTGCTCTAGTCATCGTTCGGGCCTATTTTCTTTCAAATGTCTGTTGTTCGCAGAGATACGTATACCAAGTGTATACCAGGTGTCGTCTAGATATACGGCAACGGTGGCCCGTACGCGAACTTCAAACGCGTATATCTCGATAACTAATGGTCGGATTGAAATTTGGTTCACTGTTTTTTTAATGCTCGGAAAACTGTCTTTCCGACCAGCTAGTTTTCCTCCGATTCTGACTTCTTAAGGAGGCTCGAGAGGCCAAAATAGCGGAAATGCAGATTTCGACCTAGATTTCGACCTTTGACCCAGATAAGGATTTGACCTAATTTCCCATCAACCACGCCTAGCCCCCTAACAACGTGTATGAGTAGATTTATCCAAATATCTCTCGTTGGCGAGAACGTGTGTGAGGAGGATTTTTGCTTTTTGCAAATACGAAAGCAAAAATCATAATAGGATTTGCCCATACGCGTATAGAGGCTAATGGCTCTACGGACGCTCTGAGGGCCTATAATGGTCGATTAAAGGTCGGGGAATCTAGGGAGGTAGTTGGGGAGAATGCCTGGCTCGTGCTTCGCGGATCCGTCGAGGTCAAAAAATAGTCCTTCAAAAAATAGGCCTTCCAGACGTCTATATAGAGCTTTCGACGTAGATTCGAGCAGCGTACGTGTCGTTCTACATTCCGCAATCGTTAGTTTGACGAAGGAAATCGTTGTTTTAGAACTGCTCTAGTCATCGTTCGGGCCTATTTTCTTTCAAATGTCTGTTGTTCGCAGAGATACGTATACCAAGTGTATACCAGGTGTCGTCTAGATATACGGCAACGGTGGCCCGTACGCGAACTTCAAACGCGTATATCTCGATAACTAATGGTCGGATTGAAATTTGGTTCACTGTTTTTTTAATGCTCGGAAAACTGTCTTTCCGACCAGCTAGTTTTCCTCCGATTCTGACTTCTTAAGGAGGCTCGAGAGGCCAAAATAGCGGAAATGCAGATTTCGACCTAGATTTCGACCTTTGACCCAGATAAGGATTTGACCTAATTTCCCATCAACCACGCCTAGCCCCCTAACAACGTGTATGAGTAGATTTATCCAAATATCTCTCGTTGGCGAGAACGTGTGTGAGGAGGATTTTTGCTTTTTGCAAATACGAAAGCAAAAATCATAATAGGATTTGCCCATACGCGTATAGAGGCTAATGGCTCTACGGACGCTCTGAGGGCCTATAATGGTCGATTAAAGGTCGGGGAATCTAGGGAGGTAGTTGGGGAGAATGCCTGGCTCGTGCTTCGCGGATCCGTCGAGGTCAAAAAATAGTCCGTCAAAAAATAGGCCTTCCAGACGTCTATATAGAGCTTTCGACGTAGATTCGAGCAGCGTACGTGTCGTTCTACATTCCGCAGTTAGTTTGACGAAGGAAATCGTTGTTTTAGAACTGCTCTAGTCATCGTTCGGGCCTATTTTCTTTCAAATGTCTGTTGTTCGCAGAGATACGTATACCAAGTGTATACCAGGTGTCGTCTAGATATACGGCAACGGTGGCCCGTACGCGAACTTCAAACGCGTATATCTCGATAACTAATGGTCGGATTGAAATTTGGTTCACTGTTTTTTTAATGCTCGGAAAACTGTCTTTCCGACCAGCTAGTTTTCCTCCGATTCTGACTTCTTAAGGAGGCTCGAGAGGCCAAAATAGCGGAAATGCAGATTTCGACCTAGATTTCGACCTTTGACCCAGATAAGGATTTGACCTAATTTCCCATCAACCACGCCTAGCCCCCTAACAACGTGTATGAGTAGATTTATCCAAATATCTCTCGTTGGCGAGAACGTGTGTGAGGAGGATTTTTGCTTTTTGCAAATACGAAAGCAAAAATCACTAGATTGGTAAATTGAACAAAGTTCAATTTAAGACTCCAGATTGATTTACTTGAGTAAAGAGCTGAGTAAGTAACTGAGTAGGAAGCTGAGTAAGTAGATAATTAAGTAATTGAGTTAGTAGCTGAGTAGGTAGCTGAGTAAGCAGCTGGGCAGGTAGCTGAGTAAGTAGCTGAGTAGGTAGCTGAGTAAGTAGCTGAGTAGGTAGCTAAGTAGGTAGCCGAGTAGGTAAGTAGGTAGGTAAGTAGGAATTTTTGACTGGAAGTCGGATTGAAATTTGGTTTGCAGATTCGGATTCCTGAGAAAATTCTACCCTTAATTCATAACTCGTAAGTTAAATTATGACAACTTTTTATTTTGACCTACTTTACGGACACGATATCTCAAAAGTGGGTCAAATACTTTTTGACGGCAAAAGGCTCTCACTATTAGCACACTCTTTGCTACCTGTATACAAAATTTTGAAGCAAATCCTAAAAGTGTAGTGCCAGAATAGCAAAAATAAGGAAAAACTATGAATTTGACCTAGATTTTGACCTAGGCATTTTGGTGTCCAAATATTGAAACTAGGTAGCTTTTGAGGTCCCCTTCTTTTATAGGAATTCATTATCTTAAGCTGTACTCAATCTATATCTCGTATTTTACACTTCAAAAAAATCTTTTTTCCTTGACTTTCTATCAGGATACCATCAGATCGATTTTTCGAAATTTCAAAACGCCATAACTTCCGAACCGGCAGTAAAATCGGAATTTGATTTAAAGATTCGGATTCCTGACAAAATTCTACCCCTAATTCATAACTCATACGTTAAATTTGGCGAATTTTTATTTGGACCTACTTTTCGGACACGCCATTACTTTTGAACCGGAAGTCAGATCGAAATTTGATTTGCAGATTTGGATTCCTGTGAAAATTCTACTCTTAAGTCATAACTCATATGTTAAATTTGGAGAATGTTTTATTTTGACCTACTTTTCGGACACCATATCTCAAAAGTGGGTCAAAATACTCTCTGACGGCAAAAGGCTAACACTATTAGCACATTCTTTGCTACCTGTATACAAAATTTTGAAGCAAATCGTAAAAGTGTAGTGCCAGAATCGCAAAAATAAGGAAAAACTATGAATTTGACCTAGATTTTGACCTAGGCATTTTGGTGTCCAAATATTGAAACTAGGTAGCTTTTGAGGTCCCCTTCTTTTATAGGAATTCATTATCTAAAGCTGTACTCAATCTATATCTCATATTTTACACTTCAAAAAAATCTTTTTTCCTTGACTTTCTATCAGGATAACATCAGATCGATTTTTCTCGAAATTTCAAAACGCCATAACTTTCAAACGGGAAGTCGGATCGAAATTTGGTTTGCAGATTCGGATTCCTGAGGAAATCCTACCCTTATTCCATAGCTTATATGTTAAATTTGGAGAACTTTTTCAGTTTGACCTACTTTCCGGACGCCATATCTCAAAATCGCTAAGAGTAATCAAAAAACGGATGGCACACTCTCGATTTGTTTTTTTCTAAGCTACATGATGAAAAAAAGATGAAGGAGTAACGACAATAAACAACGAAGATAATTGACAGAATGTTGATTTGACCTAAATTTGACCTGGTTCTTGACCTTTGACCTAGATACAAACTTGACCTAATTTCCCAGAAACAAGGTCGATGGGCTATGTTAGCCATGTAAGTAGGTTAAAGTAAGTTCTTCTAGTTGCTGAGAAAAAGTGTTCGGAAAGAAAGAAAGAAAGATAAATAATAATAATAAGAAAACTGGCAAAAGCAATAGACTCCAGATTTTCATCTGGAGTCTAATAAGAAAACTGGCAAAAGCAATAGACTCCAGATTTTCATCTGGAGTCTAATAAGAAGAAAACTGGCAAAAGCAATAGACTCCAGATTTTCATCTGGAGTCTAATAAGAAAACTGGCAAAAGCAATAGACTCCAGATTTTCATCTGGAGTCTAATAATAAAGAAAACTGGCAAAAGCAATAGACTCCAGATTTTCAATCTGGAGTCTAATTATAAACAAGTACGGATAGATTATACAGGGTGTTTCAGAAAAAATGTAACCTGCATACTTGCATATCTTTTTAACCAATTAAGCTTGGAAAATCTAAGTAAAACTGGTCTAATGCAAACATCTATATCGTCTATGTTATCATCTGCAGAAAAGTGGTAAATTCTTTAGGCAACTTTGTCATCGTAAAGAATATCGCATCAACTTTAATTATGCTTAACAAGAATTGTCATACTCTATTTTTTGAAAAGATGTGCATAATTTGTAGGGTGGATTTCATTTTTCAACATCCTGTATTTAAAGCTTGTCAATCACAATGGCGATTTTTTGTTTGAAGAGTTGCATAACATAATACTTACTGAATTGAATCGACCTAGTTGTTTGTTATGAAATGACGAGGTTAAATGTGCATTTAACCACCCCTTGTCTTTCTTGTCAGTTTGTGTATAAGGGATTGCATGCATTGGGATGAAAGGGACGAGGTTAATTTCAATTGTGCATTTAACCACCCCCTGTCTCTCTTGTCAGTTCGGGTATGGAAAGAGATTGAATGCATTATGGTGAAAGGGACGAGGTTAATTGCATTTGTGCATTTAGCCGCGCCTTGTCTCTCTTGTCAGTTCGGGTATGGAAAGAGATTGAATGCATTAGGGTGAAATGAGGAGGTTAATTGTGCATTTAACCACCCCTTGTCTCTCTTGTCAGTTCGGGTATGGAAAGGGATTGCATGCATTAGGGTGAAATGAGGAGGTTAATTGTGCATTTAACCACCCTTGTCTCTCTTGTCAGTTCGGGTATGGAAAGGGATTGCATGCATTAGGGTGAAATGAGGAGGTTAATTGTGCATTTAACCACCCCTTGTCTCTCTTGTCAGTTCGGGTATGGAAAGAGATTGAATGCATTAGGGTGAAATGAGGAGGTTGATTGTGAATTTAACCACCCTTGTCTCTCTTGTCAGTTCGGGTATGGAAAGGGATTGCATGCATTGGGGTGAAATGAGGAGGTTAATTGTGCATTTAACCACCCCTTGTCTCTCTTGTCAGTTCGGGTATGGAAAGGCATTGCATGCATTAGGGTGAAATGACGAAGTTAATTGTGCATTTAACCACCCCTTGTCTCTCTTGTCAGTTCGGGTATGGAAAGAGATTGCATGCATTAGGGTGAAATGACGAAGTTAATTGTGCATTTAACCACCCTTGTCTCTCTTGTCAGTTCGGGTATGAAAAGGGATTGCATGCATTAGGGTGAAATGACGAGGTTAATTGTGCATTTAACCACCCCTTGTCTCTCTTGTCAGTTCGGGTATGGAAAGGGATTGCATGCATTAGGGTGAAATGAGGAGGTTAATTGTGCATTTAACCACCCTTGTCTCTCTTGTCAGTTCGGGTATGGAAAGGGATTGCATGCATTAGGGTGAAATGACGAGGTTAATTGTGCATTTAACCACCCCTTGTCTCTCTTGTCAGTTCGGGTATGGAAAGGGATTGCATGCATTAGGGTGAAATGAGGAGGTTAATTGTGCATTTAACCACCCTTGTCTCTCTTGTCAGTTCGGGTATGGAAAGGGATTGCATGCATTAGGGTGAAATGACGAAGTTAATTGTGCATTTAAGCACCCTTGTCTCTCTTGTCAGTTCGGGTATGGAAAGGGATTGCATGCATTGGGGTGAAATGAGGAGGTTAATTGTGAATTTAACCACCCTTGTCTCTCTTGTCAGTTCGGGTATGGAAAGGGATTGCATGCATTAGGGTGAAATGACGAAGTTAATTGTGCATTTAACCACCCCTTGTCTCTCTTGTCAGTTCGAATATGGAAAGGGATTGCATGCATTAGGGTGAAATGACGAAGTTAATTGTGCATTTAACCACCCCTTGTCTCTCTTGTCAGTTCGGGTATGGAAAGAGATTGAATGCATTAGGGTGAAAGGGACGAGGTTCATTTCAATTGTGCATTTAACCACCCCTTGTCTCTCTTGTCAGTTCGGGTATGGAAAGGGATTGCATGCATTAGGGTGAAATGAGGAGGTTAATTGTGAATTTAACCACCCTTGTCTCTCTTGTCAGTTCGGGTATGGAAAGAGATTGCATGCATTAGGGTGAAATGAGGAGGTTAATTGTGCATTTAACCACCCCTTGTCTCTCTTGTCAGTTCGGGTATGGAAAGGGATTGCATGCATTAGGGTGAAATGACGAAGTTAATTGTGCATTTAACCACCCCTTGTCTCTCTTGTCAGTTCGGGTATGGAAAGGGATTGCATGCATTAGGGTGAAATGACGAAGTTAATTGTGCATTTAACAACCCTTGTCTCTCTTGTCAGGTCGGGTATGGAAAGGGATTGCATGCATTGGGGTGAAAGGGACGAGGTTAATTTCAATTGTGCATTTAACCACCCCTTGTCTCTCTTGTCAGTTCGGGTATGGAAAGGGATTGCATGCATTGGGGTGAAATGAGGAGGTTAATTGTGCATTTAACCACCCCTTGTCTCTCTTGTCAGTTCGGGTATGGAAAGAGATTGAATGCATTAGGGTGAAATGAGGAGGTTAATTGTGCATTTAACCACCCCTTGTCTCTCTTGTCAGTTCGGGTATGGAAAGGGATTGCATGCATTAGGGTGAAATGACGAAGTTAATTGTGCATTTAACCACCCCTTGTCTCTCTTGTCAGTTCGGGTCTGGAAAGAGATTGAATGCATTAGGGTGAAAGGGACGAGGTTTATTGTGCATTTAACAACCCTCGTCTCTCTTGTCAGTTCGGGTATGGAAAGAGATTGAATGCATTAGGGTGAAAGGGACGAGGTTAATTGTGCATTTAACCACCCCTTGTCTCTCTTGTCAGTTCGGGTATGGAAAGAGATTGAATGCATTAGGGTGAAATGAGGAGGTTAATTGTGAATTTAACCACCCTTGTCTCTCTTGTCAGTTCGGGTATGGAAAGGGATTGCATGCATTAGGGTGAAATGAGGAGGTTAATTGTGCATTTAACCACTCTTTGTCTCTCTTGTCAGTTCGGGTATGGAAAGAGATTGAATGCATTAGGGTGAAAGGGACGAGGTTAATTGTGCATTTAACCACCCCTTGTCTCTCTTGTCAGTTCGGGTATGGAAAGAGATTGAATGCATTAGGGTGAAATGAGGAGGTTAATTGTGAATTTAACCACCCTTGTCTCTCTTGTCAGTTCGGGTATGGAAAGGGATTGCATGCATTAGGGTGAAATGAGGAGGTTAATTGTGCATTTAACCACCCCTTGTCTCTCTTGTCAGTTCGGGTATGGAAAGGGATTGCATATATTAGGGTGAAATGACGAAGTTAATTGTGCATTTAACCACCCCTTGTCTCTCTTGTCAGTTCGGGTATGGAAAGGGATTGCATGCATTAGGGTGAAATGACGAAGTTAATTGTGCATTTAACAACCCTTGTCTCTCTTGTCAGGTCGGGTATGGAAAGGGATTGCATGCATTGGGGTGAAAGGGACGAGGTTAGTTTCAATTGTGCATTTAACCACCCCTTGTCTCTCTTGTCAGTTCGGGTATGGAAAGGGATTGCATGCATTGGGGTGAAATGAGGAGGTTAATTGTGCATTTAACCACCCCTTGTCTCTCTTGTCAGTTCGGGTATGGAAAGAGATTGCATGCATTAGGGTGAAATGAGGAGGTTAATTGTGCATTTAACCACCCCTTGTCTCTCTTGTCAGTTCGGGTATGGAAAGGGATTGAATACATTAGGGTGAAATGAGGAGGTTAATTGTGCATTTAACCACCCTTGTCTCTCTTGTCAGTTCGGGTATGGAAAGGGATTGCATGCATTAGGGTGAAATGACGAAGTTAATTGTGCATTTAACCACCCCTTGTCTCTCTTGTCAGTTCGGGTATGGAAAGAGATTGCATGCATTAGGGTGAAATGACGAAGTTAATTGTGCATTTAACCACCCCTTGTCTCTCTCGTCAGTTCGGGTATGGAAAGGGATTGCATGCATTAGGGTGAAATGAGGAGGTTAATTGTGCATTTAACCACCCTTGTCTCTCTTGTCAGTTCGGGTATGGAAAGAGATTGAATGCATTAGGGTGAAAGGGACGAGGTTAATTTCAATTGTGCATTTAACCACCCCTTGTCTCTCTTGTCAGTTCGGGTATGGAAAGGGATTGCATGCATTAGGGTGAAATGAGGAGGTTAATTGTGCATTTAACCACCCTTGTCTCTCTTGTCAGTTCGGGTATGGAAAGAGATTGAATGCATTAGGGTGAAAGGGACGAGGTTAATTGTGCATTTAACAACCCTCGTCTCTCTTGTCAGTTCGGGTATGGAAAGAGATTGAATGCATTAGGGTGAAAGGGACGAGGTTAATTGTGCATTTAACCACCCCTTGTCTCTCTTGTCAGTTCGGGTATGGAAAGAGATTGAATGCATTAGGGTGAAAGGGACGAGGTTAATTGCATTTGTGCATTTAGCCGCGCCTTGTCTCTCTTGATAGTTCGGGTATGGAAAGGGATTGCATGCATTAGGGTGAAATGAGGAGGTTAATTGTGCATTTAACCACCCTTGTCTCTCTTGTCAGGTCGGGTATGGAAAGGGATTGCATGCATTAGGGTGAAATGAGGAGGTTAATTGTGCATTTAACCACCCTTGTCTCTCTTGTCAGTTCGGGTATGGAAAGAGATTGAATGCATTAGGGTGAAATGAGGAGGTTAATTGCATTTGTGCATTTAGCCGCGCCTTGTCTCTCTTGTCAATTCGGGTATGGAAAGGGATTGCATGCATTAGGGTGAAATGAGGAGGTTAATTGTGCATTTAACCACCCTTGTCTCTCTTGTCAGGTCGGGTATGGAAAGGGATTGCATGCATTGGGGTGAAAGGGACGAGGTTAATTTCAATTGTGCATTGAACCGCCCCTTGCGAATTGTGTCTCTTGTCAGTTATTGGTATGGAAAGAGATTGCATGCATTAGGGTGAAAAGGACGAGGTTTATTTCAATTGTATATTACCCCCCCCCCCCCCCCTGTCTCTCTTGTCAGTTTGTGTTTTGGAAAGAGATTGCATGCATTAGAGTGAAAGAGATGAGGTTCATTTCAATTGTGCATTTAACCGCCCCTTGCGAATTGTCTCTCTTGTTAGTTCGGGTATGGAAGGGGATTGCCTACATTCGGGTGAAAGGGGAAAATAATTATTTCAAATTTATTAGAAAAATGACTCCAAATGTAGTGACAGTACTCTTTGTGATGAATTGCAATATGCACTCATTGGATCTCCAGTCCACTAGAATAACTAGAAACATCGAGACACTGAAATTAAATAAAACGTCAAGGAGCATACTCAGAATGGAAGCAGAATGAAGCAAGTGGAGAACGCTCTACTTTGCAACCATCAAAGATAATCCCATCATATTAAGTTGGTCCATTTCACAAGTGCACCCCTCCATAATTTTTCATAAAGGTGGACCTGGAGAGAGCTTCCACCACAAAGCTACCTGTTTCTAAAGAATTATTCTGCTCTTTCGGCATGTTTGCACCCGGGAGGAATATTCCTTCAAATTCAACACTTGACTTCGAAAAGTAATATTTTCATTCGAAATGGCTAATTGACATGCGTTCTTGAAGATGTGAGCTAGACTTTTTATAACATCAATTATATTTGTGAAAACGTTCACTGACAAGTTGTGAGGAAATACCTTTTCATGATAATTTGTTAAAAAGAAGAGACAGATACAATAAACAACCCTTCGGGTGCTTGTAGTTATTTACGGGTTACGTCAAAACGCCACTTTTTACCAACAAGCTGCATGTTTAACTTCAACTTTCTTCTCATATATCTTTTCTGAACACAATTTTCTGTTACACTCTTGTGTATTTTTACATTTACATGAACGCTTTATATAAAATTGCGGTTGTTGTTTCTTCTTCGTTTCCCTGTTGTGCTCAATGTGTTTTATTACTAACGTCGGTGTTGGAAAGGTTCATCGATTTTCTTAATTATCTAACGTGATTAGCGATCAGCTCCGATCTCTCTTTATCCTTCCATCAAGAAAATTGAAAATTTGTTTTCTCACTCCAAAATAAAATACAGTAATCATAGTTACACAGAAGATAGACAATAGTCTACGATGAAAAATGTCAAACTAGCCTTACGATGTTTGAATAGGAGTCATGGCATTTTTCATTAACATAAAGTTAGTAAAAAAGTTTTCGGCATGGATAAGTGAGGTATGATTATACAGGGTGTTTCAGAAAAAATGTAACCTGCATATTTGCATATCTTTTTAACCAATTAAGCTTGGAAAATCTTAGTAAAACTGGTCTAATGCAAACATCTATATCGTCTATGTTATCATCTGCAGAAAAGTGGTAAATTCCTTAGGCAACTTTGTCATCGTAAAGAATATCGCACCAACTTTAATTATGCTTAACAAGAATTGTCATACTCTATTTTTTGAAAAGATGTGCATAATTTGTAGGGTGGATATTATTTTTCAACACCCTGTATTTAAAGCTTGTCAATCACAATGGCGATTTTTTGTTTGAAGAGTTGCATAACATAATACTTACTGAATTGAATCGACCTAGTTGTTTGTTATGAAATGACGAGGTTAAATGTGCATTTAACCACCCCTTGTCTTTCTTGTCAGTTTGTGTATAAGGGATTGCATGCATTGGGGTGAAAGGGACGAGGTTAATTTCAATTGTGCATTTAACCACCCCCTGTCTCTCTTGTCAGTTCGGGTATGGAAAGGGGTTGTATGCATTAGGGTGAAATGAGGAGGTTAATTGTGCATTTAACCACCCCCTGTCTCTCTTGTCAGTTCGGGTATGGAAAGAGATTGAATGCATTAGGGTGAAATGAGGAGGTTAATTGTGCATTTAACCACCCCTTGTCTCTCTTGTCAGTTCGGGTATGGAAAGGGATTGCATGCATTAGGGTGAAATGACGAAGTTAATTGTGCATTTAACCAACCCTTGTCTCTCTTGTCAGTTCAGGTATGGAAAGGGATTGCATGCATTAGGGTGAAATGACGAAGTTAATTGTGCATTTAACCACCCCTTGTCTTTCTTGTCAGTTCGGGTATGGAAAGGGATTGCATGCATTAGGGTGAAATGATGAGGTTAATTGTGCATTTAACCACCCCTTGTCTCTCTTGTCAGTTCGGGTATGGAAAGGGATTGTATGCATTAGGGTGAAATGACGAAGATAATTGTGCATTTAACAACCCTTGTCTCTCTTGTCAGTTCGGGTATGGAAAGGGATTGCATGCATTAGGGTGAAATGAGGAGGTTAATTGTGCATTTAACAACCCTTGTCTCTCTTGTCAGTTCGGGTATGGAAAGGGATTGTATGCATTAGGGTGAAATGACGAAGTTAATTGTGCATTTAACAACCCTTGTCTCTCTTGTCAGTTCGGGTATGGAAAGGGATTGTATGCATTAGGGTGAAATGACGAAGTTAATTGTGCATTTAACAACCCTTGTCTCTCTTGTCAGTTCGGGTATGGAAAGGGATTGCATGCATTAGGGTGAAATGAGGAGGTTAATTGTGCATTTAACAACCCTTGTCTCTCTTGTCAGTTCGGGTATGGAAAGGGATTGTATGCATTAGGGTGAAATGACGAAGTTAATTGTGCATTTAACAACCCTTGTCTCTCTTGTCAGTTCGGGTATGGAAAGGGATTGTATGCATTAGGGTGAAATGACGAAGTTAATTGTGCATTTAACAACCCTTGTCTCTCTTGTCAGTTCGGGTATGGAAAGGGATTGCATGCATTAGGGTGAAATGACGAAGTTAATTGTGCATTTAACAACCCTTGTCTCTCTTGTCAGTTCGGGTATGGAAAGGGATTGCATGCATTAGGGTGAAATGACGAGGTTAATTGTGCATTTAACCACCCCTTGTCTCTCTTGTCAGTTCGGGTATGGAAAGGGATTGCATGCATTGGGGTGAAAGGGACGAGGTTAATTGTGCATTTAACCAACCCTTGTCTCTCTTGTCAGTTCGGGTATGGAAAGAGATTGCATGCATCAGGGTTAAATGAGGAGGTTAATTGTGCATTTAACCACCCTTGTCTCTCTTGTCAGTTCGGGTATGGAAAGGGATTGCATGCATTAGGGTGAAATGACGAGGTTAATTGTGCATTTAACCACCCCTTGTCTCTCTTGTCAGTTTGGGTATGGAAAGGGATTGCATGCATTAGGGTGAAATGACGAATTTAATTGTGCATTTAACCACCCCTTGTCTCTCTTGTCAGTTCGGGTATGGAAAGGGATTGCATGCATTAGGGTGAAATGACGAATTTAATTGTGCATTTAACCACCCCTTGTCTCTCTTGTCAGTTCGGGTATGGAAAGGGATTGCATGCATTAGGGTGAAATGACGAGGTTAATTGTGCATTTAACCACCCTTTGTCTTTCTTGTTAGTTTGTGTATAAGGGATATCGATTGGATGCATAAGGGTGAAATGACGAAGTTAATTTCAATTGTGCATTTAACCACCCCTTGTCTCTCTTGTCAGTTTGTGTATAAGGGATTATATGCATTGGGGTGAAAGGGACGAGGTTAATTTCATTTGTGCATTTAGCCGCCCCTTGTCTTTCTTGATAAAAAGTGCAAATGCACCCCTCCATAAGGCTTACACCTGATCTTTATTCGATAGTATTAGAAAATTCGAATTTTTTTCTGCGCCCGCCCAAGGGGGGGGGGGCTGCCCCCCAGATCCGCCAATGGGAGGTTATGCTACCCGATTTAAAAACCTTGCTCCCAGATGTTCGTTGGAAGTCAATCAATTAAATAAAAACAATTACCTAATAGACCTAGTAAAGCAGTCAACTAAGTAATAATGACCGCTATTGAGAAAGCTGAACGTTTTCTTGAGTTACATTTTGTGTCAACTTGGTGGTATTTATTGATTTCAATAAAGATGATAAGAGATCTTATGCCAAAGTAGCCAATTTAAACGAAAGCATATGACGGCTCTGTTTATACTGACAGCGGCAATATTAAATCTGTCGTTTAATCTACGTCATTATAATGAACTAAATTTCGATCGAACCAGTTGAATGGCCAATCACTTCGACTTTCCCACTCGATTTGAGATGTTGACAAGTAGATGTAGCGCTCAAAACAACTTTTGTTATTGACAGACTTAAGTACAAAATCGTTGTGTTAAGGCCAACCGTACACGTGCGTGAGTCCCATTTGTTCAAGAGATTAATGAGGGAGAATTATAGTTCTTGTATTGTGTAATCATCAGATGTTGTCTTGCTTTAAGTCTCTGAACTCCCTCCCTCTTTATCTTCTTCAACACCAGAGGAATTGTGTAGTGGGAGTTCAAAAGTGATTCAATAAAACTACATCAGATATTGTGTTTCTTGTACCCCGAAATATATCTCGTTTCTTGGTCATGCTAACCAGAAAAACATGGCAAGAATAAACTGTATCAACCATAATGTAAGACCAGATGCTGCATTAACTATAGAAAAACGTGAAATTCACAAAATATAACCAAATACGTGTGACTACGTAAATCGAGAACTACGTATTACGTGAACTACGCAATACGTGATTCACACATGTGTCCGATTCCAGCCAATCCGACCACGGTATTTCAAATAACTGCAATGCATTATATAACCAATCTCCGCACCCGAGGCCACTCATCAAATGGCTGTCAAGGTGACAACTTAACTCTACAGATTGAAATTGATGCTTCGCTAACTTGACCCTTGCAAGATATTTCATCGAAATATGTTCTTTTAGTGATTTCTTTTAGATGGTTTCGTCGAAAATATTTTACAATGTGTGAAAAGAATTTAAGCCCAAGACTTGATGCATTGTGGTTGATTAACTTTGCGTTCCCGCTGCGCGGTCATGCAAAGATTTGAAACAATACCTTCAAGGGAATGATTCAGTCCACGATGCAATGAGTCCAGGATTTCAATCCTCACACAACAGCTATGTGTAATACATGGGGGGAAACATACCAAAAATCAAAATGTTCAATATATATTACAAAATACAAAGGTTAACAATGAAGAAATTATACTTCAAGATGTATTTCAAAGTTCAAAACACTTCTAACGCTATTAGAATTCAATGTCAAATTCCAGACTAATATTTTTTTTTAAGACTAAAAAACACTATTCCAAAATCTTTGCTAATAGATGTTATGGAGAATAATCAGAATATCACTGATTATGAAAAAACAAAGCACTTGTAAAAAGTTTCTTACTCAGTCAAAGATTAGTAAAATAATATACTGGGAATTTGTTCAGAACCTAGAAAAGAACTCAAAATATATAGAAGGATGGAACAAAGATCTAAAGTCACTCAATCAAAATGATTGGAAGAAGATAAATAGATTTAACAAACTGAGTAACTTTGAACAAAAGTTATCATCTTTCACTTACAAAGTCCTTCATAGATTTTTAGCAACTAATACGTACTTAAAATGTGTGGACTCGTGGAGCCAAACATTTGCACTTTTTGTAAAGCAAATCTTGAAACGATTTGCCATCTTCTGTATGATACACAATGGCTCTCTTTAGAGCTCACATTGCTATACCTGAGAGTATAAATGAAAAAACAATCATCCTAAATAATATGCTATGTATTTTTAAAAGGTACATGTATGTTTATTTGTGCAAATACGTATTCTATGCTAGAACAAACACTTAAAGGTTTTATAAGTACATGTGAAGGAATATTTTATTATGGACAAGCGATTTGGCAGAGGTGATAAGTGGAAAATCATGGATGCAAAATTAATTAAATAAAAAAAATTGCCAAAGGTATAAAATTCTTAAACACTATAACGTGTAACCAATACTGCATTGTAAAATGTACGTAGCTGTATTGTAATTGTATTTTCCTATTGCTTTAACATGTTTTTTCTTCTCTGAAATAAAAAAAATTAACTCCGGCATTGTATTGTGGTTATTATCCTTTCAATGGAACTTCGTGATCTCAGCTTATGTAATACCAGTTTAGCGAGAGTGTTGTATGTAATACCTTGATTCTATCTCATAGTTTATGAAGCCATTATTCAATAGTATGTGCAACAACCCTTTAATTATACCTGTCCAACTATACGGGTTCCGTTTTTCTGATGAGAGAGAGCTACATGTTATCTTAGATTAGACCAAAGATGAGAGCATAGATGAGAGCGGATTATTGTTTATACGATTAAAGTGAACTGAAAAGGCAATTATGTTGCATTTCCTAGATTGATGGCACGGGGCACACTTAGCTTGTGATAAATCGTTCCTTATATTTCACTAGACTTCAGTCATGCTGGCTTGCTTCATATTTTGTTAGCCATTCTAATGACCCGAAAAATAGATTTACCGCTTGAAGGAACGTAAATGTGACAAGAGGGATAATACATTACTAAAGTCAGTGGGTATTTAGTGAAAGCGATTACTCATAGTTCCTCAAGGAATTCAAGAGATTTGTTAACTGGTATTAGAGGCAGTGGTCACGCGTCAGGCGTTACAAATGATGCCTTGTTTAAGTCACTTCTGGGCTCTAGCCTGTTGTGATATTTCCGTTTTGATCAAGAGGACAACTATCAAACGGCTTATAAGCGAATTAAGTGATGAGAAAAATTACCTTATAATAGACTCCATTTATCATCTTGGGACATCGCTTGGAAAATTCTAGAAAGGTTGAATACTTAAGTAGCTTTTAGTGTCTAGGTATTTTCTCTATGCCATAGATCATTCTTTTAAGTTTTTAAGTCACTGCCCTATTCAAAAATGTATCACTTTCCGTGAGTTTCAAAGTCTTCAATGGATCAACTATATCGCTATAAGCCGACGTTGTATTTCTTTAGTACGTACGTTTCTTGTTATGTTCCTGTGTTTTGATTCAATGTAACTTTTCTAACTGAGCATTCACTTACCTTTTCAAATATGACTGCAAAACAGATCCAAAATCTACTCTTTGAAGAATATCTTGTGTTGCATCGGTGCATTGTAAAACAAGCTTGTCATAACATTAAATACGAGTGGTTGAGTTGGCCTCAGCAATTTCTGCCATTTTTTACCTTTGTTGTTTCTTTGTTTGTAAATGCAATGCAAACTTGGGATTGAACCCGTGGCCTTCACATTCCAGGCAATATCTCAATATATTTCTAAAAAGTTGTGGTTAAATGTATTTATGAAACAATAATCACAGTTATCACAAACTTTTCATGGGTCCTTTAATGTATTTATTCATTCTTCTCAACCTACCTTTAAATCTATGGGATACTAAATGACATCTACAGCAAGAAAATTAAATCGATTGATATTCTGCACCAGAAGTCCGGTCTCTAATCTTCAGATAATTAATTTCACAATTAAAACAATTCCGTGGAGTATTTTATCGGATAAATACCTCACCAGATCAATTAGGGATACTAAATATTCTTGCCATATGCTCAACGATTGACTTCATTCGCCCTCTTTCCCTGACTTAATTTCACTTGTGTTCCTCTATCAGCGAGCTTGGATAATTCGAACTGTGTTGTTAAGTGATAATACATTGAGAGATAAACTTCAGTTTCTAAATCCAGTTCAGCATCGCTTTAAATCAGAACGATTCGCTTAGATACTCATTTTTGGTTGGAAATGCTTGTGAAAGATGTTTTACTCTGAACGCGAACACCAACCGCAAACTAGGCGAGGCTCGTTGGTGAGTAGCATGGAGCTCTGTTGATGGGCACACTTCATGCTATTTCAAAACGTCACTTCTTCCCCAAAGTCACATTCTAAGGACCTCTTTATATTAGCTTAAGGTGTTACACTTATAAATCTAAGGAAGTGGAAAGCAACGAACTTAATTGGTTTTCCTCATTATATACAAACATTTTTAAGGATAATGCGAGCCTATCCCGAGACTATTCATTTCATTAGCTAGAGGTAGCAGGAGACTTTTTACCAAATTGCTTTCAACGTCCAGAAAGTGAATCTTTATTTATTCCCCCTTCGTGAAAAATAACTCACTGGAATGATAGCTTGGAACTCAAGCTGTTAAAACAGAACGTTGGGAATGTGAAATGTTGTTATATTGGTGGCCGGGGTCATCTGATGTAAAAACAACAAATCATTTATGCTTTTGAAATTATAATCGATGAACAACCTTGCGACGGTGTCATAAATTTTCAGTTGAAGCATATGCATCAGTAAATGTTGAGTAAAACTGCCGCTGCGCCATATATGCACATGTACCATGTAATACAACAATTTTTGTTTCATTTTCAGTTGTTGTACCACAGATTGTTGACACTTCGAGACGGTGAAAGACGACTAATATTGATAAGATGGATATAGCAGGCGATATTTACCCACAGTACAATTTGGATTCTTCAACTCATTCGGTCCCAGGCTCATCATATCTACCAGACCTGGATCTATCCGAGTACATCGCAGAAATCCCTCCCCTGATTGACCCTGACAAAGGCTACCCTGGCATCACAGGGATAACAAATGAATCTCGATTATCAGATTTGATTCTTCACAGTTCAAACAGAACCAAAATGGACTGCTCGATACCGAAATATAAGAGAGACAATGTTTGGACGCCTGATGTTATTCAGCGCGTTGTTATTCTTGCAGTTATAATGACTCTTACACTTTTGGGCAATACCGTGATTATTATTGTGTTAACTTGTAGTAAGTACAGACGTCTTAACAGTAGGGTCAACATTTTCATTATCAATCTTGCTATCGGGGACCTTAGCGTATGTTTTGTGACAATGACTACAGAGATCTTATTCGTCGTGTTTGGTGAATGGATCCTCGGTCCTGCAGCGTGTAAAGTCCTCCTTTATGGTCAGATCATCACACTCGCCAGCACCACATTTATCCTTACCGCCATGAGCTTCGACAGATATTTGGCCATATGTAAACCGCTCAGTTTTGGGGTCAGCAGAGTTTCGAGAGCCAAGAAAATGATCGTAACGGCCTGGTTTCTGGCGTTCGTATTTGCAGTGCCGCAGCTTTTCATCTTCAAGCAGGTATTGGTAGAAGACGACAATACAAAATGCGAAATATTTAAGTGTAGAAGTTTGGGATATACGGCGTTTTGGCAGAGGAAACTCTACTTTACGTTTATGACGTTCTATATTTTAATTATACCAGCATCATTGATTTCATTTTGTTATATCAACGTTGCAAAGGTTGTTTGGAATCAAGGTCGGGAAGTGACCACATCAAAATTTGACAAGTCGTCAACTTTAAGAAGGTCATACGCTGATAAGAAAGCTATACCACGGGCAAAAATAAAGACTGTAAAAATGACGTTATCCATTATTGTGTCTTTTATATCGTGCTGGACTCCATATTTTGTCGCCCATTTGATTCATATATGGTCTGATTATTCGTACAAGATTCCCAAGAATGTGATGGTTTGGGTTGAGACATGCGCAGTACTGAATTCGGCGGTAAATCCAATACTATATGGTTTCTTCAATATAAAACTTAAAAGGGGGCTCGTGGAGGTGTTCTGTCCCGGCAAACTTCGCCCAGAACCCCACACACGATTGAGTCTGAGTATAAGAAGTGGCATTACAGACTGCACATCCGTCCCCGTCGACGGAGACAACAATTGTTTATCTACTAAAAGAATCGCTAACAAGTGTCGACAGAGTTCCGCTAACTCTTCTTCGTCGGCCTCAAGCAGCAATTACAGACACTCGGTTGATTCGGATTCGAAATGTTTGTTCACATTCAACGCCTCTGGAAAAGCATTGCCAATCAACGGCTCTGCGGGCAAGAACCACGTGATTACCGAAGAAAATACGAATGGATTTCGCTACCGGGTGAAATTCACCAAGACAAAAGAAAGTAGCGATCGTGAAAGTCAAGAAGGGTGTGATAAACTTTTAAGTGATGAGAAAACAAAAGAGGAAGTACTAGATTGTGTAACTAGTATTTAAAGTCTACTCTGCCCAAAGGCTGTACATCGATACATCATTAACTTTAACAATGCTGTTCCATAAATGTTATATTTTGAGAACAAGTTATACCAGGAGCATAAACAGTCCACATGCTCTTGATGATATGGTATCACTGACACCATGGTTTGTTTCGAAGGATAGGATACAATCGTAATCATAACAGTGCAATAGAAACGACGAAGCGTAGTCGCTAATGTTTTCATTATTCTTCCTCATTGACTTGTCAGTTTGCTTCGGGCTATTGGGTTTGACATCGAGTGGACGCTGTTCACCTGCAGACTTGTCAGAATATAAGATAGTGAATGCACCTAGCTCAGAGAATGCACATAGGGAATGCACTTAGGGGCATGCACAGACTGGCACATATTTAATTAGATCAACCGGGCATTTAACAGATTTTTTTGATTATAATGAAAACGAAAATCAGGTCATTATCTAAAATGCTTCCCGTCTTCACGTCTTTTTAACGCACAATTTGGGCGGCCAAACCCAGCAAAGTCATTGTCGCATTATTCAGCATAGATCTGATTGGACGACAGGATAGAATATACAGAATCGGGACAAAGAGTGCAAATGAAATTACTACACAGTATGCTTATTTACGACAGTCGTAAGTCAATAAACACGATGCACGATGTAGCGAATGACACAAGCAAATATACGTTACGTCGACGAAGAGAAGTTGTAAATAGCATTGGAATGAAATAATTGAGGGGTTATTATCAGCTTCTGGTGCACTGTTATGCTGTTATGACGAACAAAACGAGTAAAATCATTGGTTACCCTTGAGCCAAGATCGTGGATGTTGTTATTGGTATCGACTGTACCGTTGTATATCATCTATCATGAATATACTGTTGTTTTCAATATAAACCAACGCATATACAGAAACATCATAAATAAAGCAAAACAAACAAATTGATCGAAATTTATGTTTTTGTTCGACTCGACCGACTTCAGTAAATTAGAAATATAGAAACAAGCATTCCGAAGTCGTTTGTCATAGTTATTTGACAACATTATGAAAATAGCAAGTCGTCGGCTCATGTCAACCACATTGGAAAATATTTTTGACAAGAAATACATATTTGTACATCGAGACAAACTTTACAAAAAAGCTCCCGATTCATGTTTCATTTTAGATCATTGTTATTATTTGGTAGAACATAGGCATATAAATATTATAAATGATATTATTTAAATGTCTAGTCTTAAAGTCAAGGAAAAGAAAAATGTCTAATTGCTAGGCTTAGTTAAAGTCACAATGCTTCTATATTTTGTTATAAATGTAACTGCTTAACGATTATTATGTCAGCATTCTCAAATCCAGGGTTCGTTTTTAGAAATATCGTGAATAACGTTTTGATTTACTATAAATCTTCGGGATATCTGTAAATGATGTCACATAAAAATTCTTACAATTTTCTGTTTATCCATCTCCCCAATTATCTCATCATCCTCTTCGCTCTCTTCATGGGGAATCCCGTTTGGATTATGTGTTAGAGTCAATTCACGTATATATTAAATCACCTCTTCAGTTACAATAGGTGGGAAATACGAGACTGAGACTCAATAATTGCTGCAAATTCAAGACGGTGATTCAAACGTTTCGTGGGAAGGAAATAATTAATCCGTATGTTTTTCCAGGAACATATATGGCCCGACCTATGGGATGTTGAGCGCAAAACGCTTATTTCTTGAAATGTATACATTACCTTTATGACATATTTTAAGCACAACAACATAACATAATTATTTCACGGGCCACGAATCTGGATTAATATTCCTTTTAAACGAAATGCCGATTATGTAAAAGAATTGTCATGAATAGAAATGAATCGTTATGAATTACATTGCGTTGTAATGGCATGGATTGTAATGAATTGTTACGGATTGTAATTGATTGTAATTGATTGTAGTGGATTGTAATGAATTGTTATGGATTGTATTGAAAAGTTATGGATTGTAATTGGTTGTAACGGATTGTTGAATTTCAATGAATTGTAATGAATTTCAATGAATTGTAATAAATTTCAATGAATTGTAATGCATTTTAATGTATTGCAAAGGAATGTAGTGAATTGTAATGAATTGTATTTGTGGTAAACGAAGTGATTCTATTTTTGTTATACTTCAAATGTTTTATTAATAAATATTATTGTAAATGGTAATAAAATATGTATTTACAAATTAACTGTTTATAAATCTTTGTATAATCCAACGTGAGAGTACATCTCCGCTATGTGTATTCAAAACTGTTTAAAAATAGTTACAATTTGATACATAAGTCATTCAGTAATTTTGTTAAAATCATCTTGTCTTCTTCTTTAATAATAGCGTCATTTGCTTAACATATTTACAGATTAAGCATATTCACTCCCCTCAATAATGTCATTGTCAATAAATCTCATTTTGAATCACTTATCGTTTATATCTGGAGATTTAACTTGTAATAAAGTAACAAAATTAAAATCCAAACATTGCATTTCAAATGGAAAGTTCCGGTTGTCGAACCTATGGAAGAGGTTTATATATTTTAGTTCCTAGAGAGATTGACATGATTAATGATCATTATCCATGCCAGAAATTTACCAATTTTGAATTGGCGCGCGTGGTGAGATGTACGAGTATATTGTAGACTAAGAACAAAGTGCCATAAATGTGCAAATTGAACAAGAGTCATTGAGACACTTAGGAAAGGTTACGTTGAACATTTGAATCATTTGATGAAAGGTGAGCACGGAAATTAATTGTTTAAAGCTTAGATATGTCAAAGAGTTCGAGCTCTTAACTATACAGTTACCAGTTAAACACCAGTGTATCCATAACCATATGTTGACATGTGTGCCAAATCACGGTGGATTCGAACCACGTATTGACATGTGTGCCAATTCACGGTGGATTCGAACCATGTGTTGACATGTGTGCCAAGTCACGGTGGATTCGAACCACGTATTGACATGTGTGCCAATTCACGGTGGATTCGAACCATGTGTTGACATGTGTGCCAGGTCACGGTGGATTTAAACCATGTGTTGACATGTGTACCAAGTCACGGTGGATTCGAACCATGTGTTGATATGTGTGCCAAGTCACGGTGGATTCAAACCATGTGTTGACATGTGTGCCAAGTCACTGTGGATTCGAACCATGTGTTGACATGTGTGCCAAGTCACGGTGGATTCAAACCATGTGTTGACATGTGTACCAAGTCACGGTGGATTCGAACCATGTGTTGATATGTGTGCCAAGTCACGGTGGATTCAAACCATGTGTTGACATGTGTGCCAAATCACGGTGGATTCGAACCATGTGTTGACATGTGTGCCAAGTAACGGTGGATTCGAACCACGTATTGACATGTGTGCCAAGTCACGGTGGATTCAAACCATGTGTTGACATGTGTGCCAAATCACGGTGGATTCGAACCATGTGTTGACATGTGTGCCAAATCACGGTGGATTCGAACCATGTGTTGACATGTGTGCCAAGTAACGGTGGATTCGAACCACGTATTGACATGTGTGCCAAGTCACGGTGGATTCAAACCATGTGTTGACATGTGTGCCAAATCACGGTGGATTCGAACCATGTGTTGACATGTGTGCCAAGTAACGGTGGATTCGAACCACGTATTGACATGTGTGCCAAGTCACGGTGGATTCGAACCATGTGTTGACATGTGTGCCAAGTCACGGTGGATTCGAACCATGTGTTGACATGTGTGCCAAGTCACGGTGGATTCGAATCATGTGTTGACATGTGTGCCAAGTCACGGCGGATTCGAACCACGTATTGACATGTGTGCCAAGTCATGATGGATTCGAACCACGTATTGACATGTGTGCCAAGTCACGGTGGATTCGAACCATATGTTGACATGTGTCCCAAGTCTTGGTGGATTCGAACCATATGTTGACATGTGTCCCAAGTCTCGGTGGATTCGAACCATATGTTGACATGTGTGTCAAGTCACGGTGGAGGTCACGGTATATTCATAACAATATATTGACATATGCTGCCAAATCATGGTGTATTCATAACCATATGCTGTGAAGTCATGTTGTTCTCATTACCATATGTTGACATGTCCTGCCAAGTCACGGTCTGTTCATAACAATACGTTGACATGGTATGCCAAGTCACGGTGTATCCATAACAATACGTTGACATGTTATGCCAAGTCACGGTGTATTCATAACAATACGTTGACATGTTATGCCAAGTCACGGTGTATTTATAATAATACGTTGACATGTTATGCCAAGTCACGGTGTATTCATAACAATACATTGACATGTTATGCCAAGTCACGGTGTATTCATAACAATACGTTGACATGTTATGCCAAGTCACGGTGTATTCATAACAATACGTTGACATGTTATGCCAAGTCACGGTGTATTCATAACAATGCGTTGACATGTTATGCAAAGTTACAGTGTATTCATAACAATACGTTGACATGTTATGCCAAGTCACGGTGTATTCATAACAATGCGTTGACATGTTATGCAAAGTCACGGTGTATTCATAACCATATGTTGCGAAGTCACGTTACTGATTACCATATGTTGACATGTGTTGCAATGTCAGGGTGTATTCATAACCAAATGTTGACATATGTTGACAAGTCATGGTGTATTTATTATCATATGTTGCGAAGTCACGTTGTACTGATTACCATATGTTGACATGTGTTGCAATGTCACGGTGTATTCATAACCAAATGTTGACATATGTTGACAAGTCATGGTGTATTTATTATCATATGTTGCGAAGTCACGTTGTACTGATTACCATATGTTGACATGTGTTGCAATGTCACGGTGTATTCATAACCAAATGTTGACATATGTTGACAAGTCATGGTGTATTCATTATCATATGTTGCGAAGTCATATTATTCTCATAACCATATGTTGACATGTGTTGCAATGTCACGGTGTATTCATAACCAAATGTTGAAAAGTGTTACCAAGTCACGGTGTATTCATATCTGTTGATATGTCATGCCAAGTCACGGTGTACTCATTACCACATATTGACATATGACAAGTCACTGTGTACTCAAAACCATAATGTTGACATGTTATGCCAAGTCATGGTGTACTCATCACCAAGTGTTGCCAAGTAAGTGTGTACTCATAGCCATTATTGACATTTGTTGCCAAGTTACGGTTGAACTAACACATGTTTTTATTATCTGTTCTATTCATTATATCATAGATAAATACAAATATAGTTACTTACAGGCTGCTTCATACGTATGGTCACACTCTAAACTCATGTCTTGTAGTATTGTCACTCTATCATACTATATAAAATATATATGAAACCGCATGAAAAGGTTTTATATTAATATTATCAAACTTTGTTTTTTGTCTCAAGATTCACCATTAATGCTGTTTTGCATGGCGATCGTGTGGTTATCATAACAAGTTGTGTTGGCATCGAAATAGCACACATCAATTAAGACACTTGATATTGACTTTGGTAGAAAAACATAATTTGAATAATATTATATCAATTATCGTTTTGCCCAGTATCTACAACTTTCCAGTACATAACCCTTATACAGTGCGTCCCAAAAAACGCAACAAAAACATTGTAAAATCACAAAACTAGTGATGATTACATCAATTTCATTTAGTTTACCATGAAACCACGTGTCTCTCCTTTCCAATGATATGTCATTTGTTCATATCTGATCATGGACCACTGAAAACCCATTGTTTTTTCACACATGGGTGAAAAGGCCTTTGTGCCAAGTTATGAAATATCAATCAACTGATCCTTATTGTGCAATCAGGTAAATCATTATGTAATTGATACTGGGATTATATTCTTGTCACAAAATTTACATAACACAAGTTTCTGATTTTGATTTACTAAGAAAAAAGAAAAAAGAAAAAGAAAATTTAACTTTAAGTGTTCATCAGTATCCTTAATGGTTCAATTAAGAAAACATATGGAAAAAAGAAGTGGCATAAACAGTCATTGCCTGTCATCTTATGAAAGATTACTCATGAAAGATTACATTCCTTGCCCTTTCACATGACCACTATTTCTCTACTCACAGAGACTGACTTGTGTCTCCATGTCGCAAACCTCTTTGAATCATCTGGGGTTCTGGCGGAGAGCAGCAACCTCATTGATGACTCTTTGTTAACTGTTGCAATGTCTAAAACTTGGTCCAGAGCAAATTTTGGCCCGTTGTACAAAAGGAATGATTATTCAGTGGTCTGCGGTCGTATATGAATAATTGACATACCATTGGAAAGAGGAGACATGTGGCTTCCTGGTAAATTAAATCAAAATGATGTAATCATCACTGATTTGTGATTTTACAATCTCTTGTTTGTTGCGTTTTTTGGGACACACTGTACATCCAAGAGTTGTGGTTATCGGTGTTTTTGTAGCCAGTATTTTATTGTATCATTAACATGAGTTATGCGATACTTTAGTTTTATCATGCAATATCTATATCAAACGACTATCATTATTGACTTTATGACAGTCTGATTTTATCATAACGTTTTGTCCTGGACAGCTTTCATTATTGAGGTGTCTCAGAAGTAAATCATTGTACATTTCTTCGGATCTAAAGACTCTGAAAAACTAACCATTGTCTATTAAAGACGAGTATGCTGTTACTTAGAAACAACCCATTGACTACATAATTGTATGGTGCCACTCATTAGGGAGTTTAAGATTAACGTAAAAATATACGTATACCTATCCCTATCCGTATGTTTGTTACGAATGCGTATAGGTAATGCGCTTTGTAAAATGAGTTTAAGATTAACGTAAAAGTTACGGACCTATCCGTATGAATGTTTGTGGAAGGCTTTTAAAGGTATGGCCTATATAAAACACCTGTCTTTTTATTCCCTATGATACTATTTATAGTTTTTCACTCAACTTTTCATTCAACTTGAAATCACAATGATCATTTTTGGCTCCTCACTATAAATTGACCAGTGGTTGTTATTCAGTTTCGCTAGTATTTTACATTGAACATGGCTGGACCTTTGATGGCTTCTGTACTAAACGAGGAAGACGAAGATAACATGTTGATGTATTATTTGTTTGAACAAGAAGGAAAACTAGAAAGAGGACTCTTCGAAATAGATTTGGACAGTATAAGCAATGCAGACTGCAGATTATTGTTCAGGTTTGATAGGGAGGACATTTACAAGTTGGGCGAGACGCTACACATGCCTGAAACATTTCGTGGCTACAATGGTTCGATATCTAGTAAGATAGAGGGACTTTGTATGACACTCAGAAGATTATCTTATCCGAACAGATTGTATGACATGTGTAAGCGATTTGGTATGAGTTTAAACGCTTGCAGTATTCTGATCAATGAAGTAATTGACAGGATACATGATCAACACTCTCATCTTCTATCTGACCTCAATCAACCATGGTTGTCCAATGACAACATTGCTGAATATGCTGCAGCAGTGCATGCTAAAGCCCCGCTTGACAACATATTTGGCTTCATCGATGGAACGGCCAGACCAGTGGCTCGGCCTTCCACTGGGCAAAAGTTACTTTATAGTGGACATAAAAGGGAGCATGTCCTCAAATTCCAAACGTTGATGCTTCCAAACGGTTTGATCGGAAATCTTTTTGGTCCAGTAGAAGGGCGTCGCCACGATGCGGCAATGTTACGTCTCAGTGGTCTTCTCAATCAACTTGATCAACTCCCAGACTTACCAAATGGAAACCCTGCAGCTTTATATGGAGATCCTGCATATCCCCAGTCTGCACATCTGATTGGACCATTTAGGCCTCCAAATATTACTCCTCAGCAGGAAAACTGTAATAAACAAATGTCATCGGTCAGAGACTCTGTCGAGTGGGGCTTTGGGAAAATTATTCAGGAATTCGCGTTTTTGGACTTCAAGAAAAATCTTAAAATACTTCTATCGCCAGTTGCAAAATATTACATCACAGGCACTCTTTTAACAAATTGTCACACATGTCTATATGGGAGTGAAGTTGGCAATTTCTTTGGATTGAAACCCCCAGTATTGGAATATTACATCGGTTGATAGACTTGCTGATATGTTGTATTCACGTGTATAACATATTTTAATGAAAACAAATCATACAGAATAAATTATTTACGACATGTTCATGTATTTTATCTTGGATGTTTTATATACTTATACTAATTAACTAATAAAATATTAGGAAAACCGCAGGTGTAAATAATCCCAACAAACAAACTATACATCATGTGATGGTATGCTTGGGCAGCCACCTTGAATGGCTGAGCAAAAATAAAAAATGCCCCTTAAAATTCTAATCTAGATTTGTTTAAGTTCAGCTCGGATGTCCATTTACATTTTCTTTGCTAACAGTTCCAAGATAGCCTTATTCTGGGCTATTGCAACTTTCTTCTCCTCTGCTTCAACAGCCCATTTCTCCTTCTCCAGTTGTAATCTATTTCGATCGTTCTCCAACTTTGCACTAAGGTATTCTTCGAAGAAGTTACCTGAAAATATGATATGATAAACACTGGGAGAAAATATGTCTGAATATGATTCACACTGGAGACAGTATGTTTGAATATGATACACACTGAAGACAAAATGTCTAAATATGATACACATTGGAGACAATATGTTTGAATATAATAAACACTGGAGACAATATGTTTGAATATGCTACACACTGGAGACAATATGTCTGAATTTGAAATTTTGAAAATTTTCCCCTAGATTGTGCTTCGCGTGCCGTGCGCTTCATGCATGACCCGTCCATTCCCAAAAGTCGCCCCCTTCCTTGGCAAATCCTTCTGACCTCCCTGAATATTGAATGATGGAATTTTGAATTGAATAAATTTAAAAAAAAATGTTTGAATATGTTACACACTGGAGACATTTTTATAATATCTTACAGTATCAAAAAAGAATGTTTTACAATATCTTACAGAATCATTAAATAATGTTTTATAATATCTTACAGTATCATTAAAGAATGTTTTACAATATCTTACAGTATCATTAAATAATGTTTTACAATATCTTTCAATATCATTAAATAATGTTTTACAATATCTTTCAGTATCATTTAATAATGTTTTGCAATATCTTTCAGTATCATTAATAATATCTTTCAGTATCATTAAATAATGTTTTACAATATCTTTTAGTATCATTTAATAATGTTTTACAATATCTTTCAGTATCATTAATAATATCTTTCAGTATCATTAAATAATGTTTTACAATATCTTTCAGTATCAATCAAATAATGTTTCACAATATCTAAAAGAATCATTAACTAACAAGTGCAAAGGTCATCTTGACTTTTGATTTTAATGTTTGAATTGACCGAGAACATCATCTGCAGTCATCCACCAGCCACTATGTCTTTTATGTCTCTGCAGGCGCCACGCCATGTATTATTGCATTTGAACAAAACGAACGACATTGAACATCATTGTTTCTCACATGAATGTAATGAGATTCGTCATGATTTTGTTATCGATTCCGAGCCTTGTAATTAAGATAAACAATTTTGTATATCTGGCATTTGACTTTGGAATCGTTACCACAGAGGTACAGCTCATTGGGGTGATCATATAGATTACATTTGAATCATGATGCACATATGACTACAAAAGGGTGATTGAATGTACCAAGGATCTCATCGCCCAAACTATTTGAAACAGCTAGGAATAACTTTTTGACGATAAGAGGGCATGTCCAAAGTTCAAGCGAGATGCCTATCTCAAATTTGGTCCTAAAGATCAATCGAATTTGATCATTGGGGATGAGTAAAGAATCTAGGTGTAGTGTTTAAGAGTCTTAAGATTACGCAAATTACTACCCAAGAGTATATAAGACTATACTATGCAAAATGAAAGCTATTAAAATATTTCCGTTATACTGTATTCAGTGGTCATTTCAATGGAGAATGGTCATTTCAGGAGATTGTTTCTCATGTTGATTAAGAAAGCACTATTGTAGATTATTTTGAAAACATTTTTAACCCCGGGTAGAGTAGATAATACTCGTATAACTACTCGTTATAACGTTATAATCATAAGCTCTAACTAATTGATTTGCCGTGGTAGCCTATTGTCGATCTTTGACTTATGTAATATCAACTCAGACAAACACCTACCCGTTATCATTACACGCCCATCCACAACATAGAAGGCATTTCATGACCGGATGTGCATCCTGTCTCAGGCATAAATGTGCTAAATTACCCCTAATGAGTACCAATAACCTTACTCATTACGATCCTACGATCCTTCGTTAAACATACCTCCATGTAAACAAGATTTTTTAAGATGCAGATTGTACCAGCAAAAATGTGGATAAGTATCTCTTGGGTAATCAAAACTACGTGTAATTACAATGTTAATACACCTACAGCATTTTGTTAGCCACCACATCTGTATTGTATTGCCATATCAGAGAGATAACTTGAAGATACAATTTACGCAATATACATTTTACGTGACAATTATCCATATTAGATAATAAAACAATCCATTATTATAACAATTCAGCTTATCTTAATGACAAACACGTCTATTTAACATAACAGGTAACAGTACTCCTCCTTTAAAGAAATTATGTTGCCCCGGATTTTAACATGCTCGTATTTGTTTTACAAATATAAAACTTTAATAGGGTATCGGCTTGAATCAAGGAATCTTATCTCCATTTTAATCCATTGACTAAATGGATGCATTCGTCATGAGATTAAAGAAACATGGTTTCTGTGGTACTATTTGCACACATAGCTCATTAAATTCTTCAAGCATTACACGAGCGATTATTAATGAATACAAATGGCACTTCATCATGTTGTTTCACAATATTAAAGCAATCATTTCTCTTATCTTGTCTCTTCTAGGTATATCAGACAAGGAAGAAACAAAAGAAAGCCAATCGGGCCTCAGCATCAGCTTTTATATTGTGATGCAATATTATCAGAGATTCGGGATCAATCATGAGTACACATTTAGGCCGCGTTTTTGAAGTGCCCGCGGTGCAAGTGAATTGCGTAATATTTAGTAATAAGATTTCCCCTAGGTATCACGGAAAGAACAATAAGCCCCTGAGGTGCAAATTACATGGTCACCTTTTTTCAACAAAAACCAAGCGCACTTACACTACTACTACAGTACTTATGCCTGAGTCACATTTGCTCTGATCCAATGGCCGGTGTGTGTTTCATTTCCCCGTCATCGTTGGTTGGGTTTCGTTTTAACCAATATTTTATTACATTAAAGATTCGTGCAAGGTCATTTCCACATTCATCAAAAGCAAAATGCTTATGTCTATATGACCTGATCTTAAAAGGATTAAGACCCAAGAAGAAATGACACAGAAGAAAGATAAAGTCTAACTACCTGATATATATGATGGACTTAGTGTCTAGTCGCTTTGGCCGCTGTTCGACTGTGCCGCGTACAAAAATAGACAATTTTCGGATATAAACTTTGAAGCTTTTTTAATTGAAATTAAAAAGACAAAACTACATGAAACAGTGCAAGCAAGTGAGGATGATGAGATGTCAAGTATGTCAAGCTTTGTCCCTATGGGGGAAGGTGATACTGTTTCTACGCCTTAAGCTTTCCACCTTCACAAATTATATAAAACCATAGCAGTTAATGTTACATGAGGAAAATTCGCTGAGTTCCTTGCATCATGGTAATTCATCAAATTGAATGTACGTTCCCGGTACTTATAAGCTGCCTTGTGATTAGCTTAATCTTTAGTGAACGTCAGCATAACTCGAATGTGATTTTAATGTTGCAATAGTTTAACACTTAATATATCAATTAGTATTTATCATCACTAATGAACAAATTACAATATCGCTTATATTTTAATTTAACTGCTAATAACTATCAATAACGGTAGAATGGTCTCGTATAGACATAGATTTCAGACACTCCGTTCTTGCTCAACCTATAGAGACATCAAAATGAGTATATTGATAGAGTAACGGCATTAATAAACTCAGACACTTTTTAGCCGCCGGGACACATCAACAAGTCACCATAACTCAGAATCAGTTTTGAACAACACGGGACTGATCATTAGTACGATCATTGTGAAAAGTTACCCCAAATGAATATTATTTTACCATTAATAAATATCTAATGTCGTTATTTTGATGTTAAGACTGAGATTACGCGTATAATACTCAGTGCTTAGGGACATGGGAGTGGAAATGATGATCAATGGAGCGATTGTAAGAAAACGAGTAAAATGACGGCTAGAATCATCGAATCGTGATTGAGCAGTGTTTTGTCGGCTGCAAAACTGATCAGTTCATATGTTGTGACATGCGCAAACCTATATTTAGTCACGTGATATTATCATTTTAAATACGGCGGTCATTCCGATGTCTGACAACCTTTACAAAGATCTAGGCAGGGTCATTTTAACGTCAGCAGAAACGCATATCCTTACGACAATCGATGATGAATTAGATAACAGATTTTCGAAAACCCGTCTCTTGCTAAGGATAGATTTAGTTGAGTTGTATTGCCATTCTCAAAAGTGCGGCTGTGCCCCTCAATGTAAAGATAAATTAATGTAGTGTTTTAAACTCGCACCTAATGAACTAACACCAGCTTGTCATTCACGTACCCACGCTTAGCAAAAAACATAGCAAGATGATCTGAATTTTGGAATTTCATTCGTGGGTTGTGCTGAGAGCACAATAGACTGGGAAGTGAAATAAAAAGCGATTGGGTGCACTCTAGTACCTGTGTGGGTGCGCTCTGGTTGAGTGGAGACGATTGAGGAGTTGAAAAAAACAAAAGGGGGCTTACGACACTTGGTATTCCCAGGCGGTCACCCATCCAAGTGCTAACCAAGCTCGACATTGCTTAACTTCAGTGATCGGACGAGAACATGGTATGAACGAGTTAACAAAAATATAGCTACTAGTCTATACCACACCAAACTAGTTGACACTGCGTTCTTAAAAAGGTTGCCGAATTGATTTTAAACCATGTTCGAATGGAATGGAATGCAACTACTTTCCACGGTCTATTTACGAACTTCAAGAACATGCTCGGACAGGAAGATGATTTAAAATGTTGAACCATTTCCAAATTTTGATGGCGAACATACTGTTAGATCACGTGACAACTTAATGACCAACTTAATGAGATGACCAACTAGACGAGGAACGTAATTACCGTACTTCGACGTAACTACTTACGCGTCAACGACGTTGTGCAATCGGATATCATTATCACTGTTCCACAGCTGGATGACTCTAACTGCAGTTATCTTCATTCAAGATAGTTGCCGAGATTCTTTCGTTTTCGATAAACCTCCGATTTCAGCTAAACTAAACTGAAACTTGATTCCAAAGATTTCGCCATGCAAATTAATAAAACTAGGATTGTATTCAACCACAAATGAATGCCCGAAAACCCGCAATATTAGAGGATTTTAAAGAAACCGGCTTCATTTGAATGACTCTAACTGAAGTTGATGATCTACGTCATCATTAAGTCATTATCGACTTCAGTTGAGTCATTCTTAGTGAAGTGCCCGTCGACATAGTGCAGTGCGAATGAGATATGGACGTATTGAAGACTGTTTATGAACGAAGTATATTATGTTAAACATTTCCCGACCACAGCCGTATTAAGCCCGTTTTTCGAGAACTGGAAAGAACGATTGAGAAATAGATTGGTGTGATAGGGGGTTAGATTTCTTTGGAATGAGACAATAAACGCGATAAGATGTAGTAGCGCCTATTTCACAATTGGAAATAAAGTAATCTAATATTATGATTATGAAGCACGACTTTATGTTATTTTTAATCAAATCCTCATTACACATTTAATTGATAAAAAATATTGAACTATGGTTACCTCTTTTAAGCCCTGGATTATGTGCATTGTAGACTGAATCATTCCTCAAATGTGTTGTTTCAAACTAATTTTAAGAAACAACGCCTGGATGGAATGAATCAGCCACAATCTATCGAGTCTTGGGGATTACTTATAACAAATATGTTTCAATGTGTTATAATACATACGATATCACTTAAAATGCAGTTATATGAAATACTGTGTTCCGAGTGGGTAAAATTGGACACATCTTGCCTATGTTTGAAAAGGGAACGCGCCGAAGGAACTGCTAATAGAGATATAATTTATTGTTAATCAAAAACTACAATAAGACCAAATAGGAATTTATTTTCGTGTTTGTGGTTTACATACTTGCTGTCCTGACATCTTTGAAAGTATTTTTTATTTTTTACAGAACATGGGCAACCAAACTGGTAATCATTCTTTGGCGAAGTTGATTGGACTACCATCTATTGATATTAATAGTCCATAAAATGTTATTTTGCCTCGAAAACACCTGATGTTTAAGAATATATGGTCTCCTCAGTTAGTTACAATTACATTTACAGTTACACTTACACTTACAATTACAGTAAGAGTTACAGTTACAATTACAATTACAATTACAGTTACAGTTACAGTTAAAGTTACAATTACAGTTACAGTTACACTTACAATTACAGTTAGAGTTAGAGTTACAATTACAGTTACACTTACAATTACAGTTAGAGTTAAGGTTACAGTTACAATTACAATTACATTTACAGTTACAGTTACACTTACAATTACAATTACAGTTACAGTTAAAGTTACAATTACATTTACAGTTACACTTACCATTACAGTTAGAGTTAGAGTTACAATTACAGTTACACTTACAAGTACAGTTAGAGTTAAGGTTACAGTTACAACTACAATTACATTTACAGTTACAGTTACACTTACAATTACAGTTAGAGTTAAAGTTACAGTTACAATTACAATCACAGTTAGAGTTACAGTTACAGTTTCAGTTACAATTACAATTACAGTTACAGTTACACTTACAATTACAGTAAGAGTTAAAGTTACAGTTACAATTACAATCACAGTTAGAGTTACAGTTACAGTTTCAGTTACAATTACAATTACAGTTAAAGTTACAGTTACAGTTACAATAACAGTTACAGTTTCAGTTACAATTACATTTACAGTTACACTTACACTTACAATTACAGTTAGAGTTACAGTTACAGTTACAATTACAATTATAGTTACAGTTACAGTTACAATTACAGTTAGAGTTAGAGTTACAGTTACAATTACAATTACAGTTACACTTACAATTACAGTTAGAGTTAAAGTTACACTTACACTTACAATTACAGTTAGAGTTAAGGTTACAGTTACAATTACAGTTAGAGTTACAGTTTCAGTTACAATTACAATTACAGTTACAGTTAGAGTTACAATTACAGTCACAGTTACACTTACAGTTACAGTTAGATTTACAGCTACAGTTACACTTACAATTACAGTTAGAGTTAAGGTTACAGTTACAATTACAATTACAGTTAGAGTTACAGTTTCAGTTACAATTACAATTACAGTTACAGTTACACTTACAATTACAGTTAAAGTTATAGTTACAATTACAATCACAGTTAGAGTTACAGTTACAGTTTCAGTTACAATTACAGTTACAGTTACACTTACAATTACAGTTACAGTTAAAGTTATATTTACAGTTACAATTACAGTTTGAGTTACAGTTACAGTTTCAGTTACAATTACAATTACATTTACAGTTACACTTACACTTACAATTACAGTTAGAGTTACAGTTTCAATTACAATTACAATTATAGGTACAGTTACAGTTACAATTACAGTTAGAGTTAGAGTTACAGTTACAATTATAATTACAGTTACAGTTACACTTACAATTACAGTTAGAGTTAAAGTTACAGTTACAATTACAATTAGAGTTACAGTTACAGTTTTAGTTACAGTCACAATTACAGTTAGAGTTACAGTTACAATTACAATTACAGTTACAGTCACAATTACAGTTAGAGTTACAGTTACAATTACAGTTACAGTTACACTTACAATTACAGTTAGAGTTACAGTTACAATTACAATTACACTTACAATTACAGTTAGAGTTACAGTTACAATTACAATTACAATTACAGTTAGAGTTACAGTTTCAGTTGCAATTACAGTTACACTTACAATTACAGTTAGAGTTAAAGTTGCAGTTACAATTACAGTTACAGTTACAGTTTCACTCCTTTCCTTCCTTTAGTTGACGGAATTTATGAATATGAATGCTGCCCAATTAGGTCGTTGGGTTGAGTTTGTCCGGTTTCATGATAAATTTTCTTCAGATTATCAAATCAATTAAGGACACTTTCAGTCTGTTGACCATCTTAATTATACCTCTTTATTGTAAAACTTGCCTTGCAGTATTGTTTTAGTGCTTTTGGATATCATTTAATAATTTAATCTATTTTCCCCCTTGGTTACAGACCATCAAATTTGTTGTACTGTTCATTTTTGTTTGGATCTGGAATGCTTTAAATATGAATTCTGTATGAATTGATTTGCTAGGAGTAGTTCAACGGGAGAAAATACATTTTGATTGAGAATAATTTAGATGCCTGTATATCACTAAGAGATAGAATTATTCCAAGGGACTTTAGGTTATTTAAACATCTATTGATTGGCCGCATCTAAACCATTCAATTATTTGAGTGTCACATAAAACATTCATTTTGCATCTCATTCACAAAAGTATGTCACAGTTTTTATTAAATAGGCGGCCCTAGATTTGCGTGGGAGAGCATGTTCTAACCGTTCAGTCGGTTCGTAATGGGAATACATCTGGACGAGTATAACTAAGGTGATATAACAAATGATATCAAATTAATTAATTCATGTGATAGTAATTAAGGATTTATTTGTGTATGTAAAAGAGAAATTTAGTGTCAACCACATGCTCATCATAACATTAAATTATTTAGCTGAGAGGAATCGAATATTTCTAGACAACTCGGTTAGATTGAGGTATATGTAAAGAAAATGGACGAGTCAAACGGTAAGAGCTCTTTATATTTAAATGAATTTTATCAAAATCAAAAAAGTCCGATGGATTTAAATTACTTTCAACATCAAAATAATAATCGGTATTCCTTCAGAATTATCTCTGTTTTCAAAACATATTGTTTTTTTCAAAAACAGTGTTACTCTCCTTAGAATCGGAATGCGAATTTTCAGAATCGATTGTGTTCACTCCTCTTGACAATGGTACACAAGGGAATGTTATGTTGATGGAGAGATTACATAACGACCATGTGAATCTAGACAACGCGCAGCACGTGGCAGGAGGCCAGCATAGGGGTATTATCATTAACAAACCACAAAATAAAGGTATGTTGAAAAAAGTCACATGACATTTTAGCAGAACAAAGGTATTGTGAAAGAAGAATTGCATCTCGGCTTTGTTCCATTTATATCATGATTAATAATTGCACATCATAACCATTAATCATACACCATTGTGCATTACAAATGCATAAACATAAATCGTTCTGCATAACTAATACTCAGAGTCTTTATCGCCATGCAATACAAATAAATCGTAGTTGATAAAACATCATGCATAACGAATGCATCACAATCATCATCCATTATGCATTACGAGTGCATCACAATCATCATCCATTATGCATTACGAGTGCATCACAATCATCATCCAATATGCATTACGAGTGCATCACAATCATCATCCAATATGCATTACGAGTGCATCACAATCATGATCCATTATGCATAACGAATGCATCACAATCATCATCCATTATGCATTACGAGTGCATCACAATCATCATCCATTATGCATAACGAATGCATCACAATCATCATCCATTATGCATTACGAGTGCATCACAATCATCATCCATTATGTATTACGAGAACATCACAATCATCATCCATTATGCATTACGAGTGCATCATAATCATCATCCATTATGCATTACGAGTACATCACAATCATCATCCATTATGCATTAGTAGTACATCATAATTATCATCCATTATGGGCCCATTATGCACTACGAGTGCATCATATATATCACCCATTATGCATTACGAGTGCATCATAAGTATCATCCATTACGCATTACATATGAATCAGAATCAAAAACCCATGCATCATACATCACAAATGCATAATACATTTCGAATACTCAGAATCATATTCTAGTTACTGATCATCTGTTGAATGAAAAACATGTGTGTAAAGTAAATAACATAATCATTAATTATTAGCCAACTAGCGTTAGTGCGCGTCTGAGATTAATGCCAAGAGTCAGCCACTGCAGGAACGTTTATGGTTGATTTGAAGTAACATACAATAATCTCGTGCTTGCCTTCACCCACAAATTACTGTGCCTTAACTCCAATTCTTTAATACATTTGATATACGTTTGAAACTTTGTAGGTTATTTTGAAGATGCGGACGATGCTAACGTGAAGCGTGAATTACTTGTCTACATGTCGGACAAAAGTTCCTCGGACGCTTATGCAGTTCAACAGGTACAATACGTTAATGGTTCATGTTAAATCATTTCAAAGAAGCGATTTGCAGATAAACGTGCTAGTCACTATGCATGTTGATAATTTTAGGAACGTAGAGCTACAAAAATTTGGTTCAAATCAGGGACGGATGAAAATCTCCCAGAAATAGTAACTGCTGACGTGTTCTTCAATGAGCTTACCAACCCTAAAAACTTCCCTAAAGGTAAACGTTTGAATTGCATTGGAGTAGAATAGAAATAATGTTTGTATTTCATAAACGTTTAAAACACTTTGACTGAATAATTGTCAATATAGGCATCGTGGCATGTATGTGTTTATTGAAAGTTAATGTTAAGGAATCGCAAATAATTATATACGCGATAGTTTAGTTCAGTTCAGTTCAGTTACCTCCCGTTTGAGGAGCTCTCAATTGATGGCACAACTTTGTCTACATCCGGTGGTTCTTTCCCGTTGGATTACACAGGGGTGCGATTTTCAATGCTGCACTGCGGCTTTATCAAACATTTATGTAGAGTTGCATTTGCACAAAGCAAAGGATAGATATGTATGTGTAATTAAGATATACAACAAGGCACTATAATCCCCAAATCCGAAGAAATCTGTAGTTGAAAATGCGGCAATTCAAGTGACGTCGCTGATTTCCCAGAAATTGCTCAAGACGCCATTGAAGATCGAAAGAAATATAAATAATGTTTGAATTTCCGATTATCCTTCCGATTATTGAATAGATTGGATCATATAACTATGCTTGAGGGCTGATGGAAGATCGGAAGCTTAGAAACTATGATTTTGTCAAGATTCACGCTAGTTTTATCAAAATTTGTTGAAATTTTGATGTAATCATCGACCAATAAAATTAGCGGACCGTGACCTTTAACTTTGCAATCTCCGGATGTTTCGTTCAGAGTAATCGTTTTGTTCGTCGGGCCAATGAAAATGTGTCCCTTCCAAAGCGATGCATGATGGGAGATATTTATGTAAACAACCACACGAACTCTTATATCGCGAATTGAGTATTATGGATATATGAGTACTCTATGTATAGGTGTATATCACAGGGTGTATGTCTGTGTCATAGCGACTTTTTAAAATTGCTGAAATTGTGTTTGTTTTACTTTTTAACTCAGTCTAGTGAGTAGGTGCATATAGATATACGCTCTTTAGTTGTGCGTTTTCTCATTTGATTTTAGTTAAGTGGAGATATCAATCAGATCGACGAATTTCGACCAATTGTGTTTCATCTTTGTTTTTCTAGTGTTGGTAGCAATGATCTAAACAAATTAGTGGTTTGTTTCTCCATCATTCATTTCGATAAAATTCAAAAGAGTAAACCAAACAACTCAAAACATCCAACACCTAGAATTGGTATAAAAGTGATTCTGATTTCATACGGTAACTTATCACTGATAGTTTGTAAAAACAATGATGTCTTCGTGTCTTAAATGACAAGGGAATTCTAGTACACCTTAAAACTTGTAACATTCATGTTTGAAGGCAACATTTTCTAAGTAATAGCATTTATATCAAACAAGCTGTCATTTAGATTTACCACCTACACGTTCATG